>VZRH01001692.1:0-17262 GCA_013397555.1 Urocynchramus pylzowi | reverse complement strand
AATTTAATTTAATTTAATTTAATTTAATTTAATTTAATTTAATTTTATTTTATTTTATTTTATTTTATTTTATTTTATTTTATTTTATTTTATTTTATTTTATTTTATTTTATTTTATTATATAACTCTCTTGAAGCTAAGGGAATATTCTGTAGGAGAAAATGGCTGTGCAAAAGTCCAGGCTCCCATCATCCATTTGTGGGTCTGTTCCTGATCCTTGCTTTGCAATAAAACATTTAGTCACCTTTCTCCCAAAGCTTTACCAAGACAGGTTTGATTTTGGTGGGAATAGTGACATTATTGAGTGGCAAATAATCACTGTGACTCCTGTGAAACCTGAAAGTCAGTCATTTCTCATAGGAAGGCTGACTGATGCCTTCTCTTTTCTGCATCCAGAAAAAGTGCCAATTATTCCCACTTGCACACACACACACACATACACTTATGCTACATCTCCTTTTAGAATTAGAAGACTACAGCATTAAATTAAAGTTTAAAAGAATTAACTATAAATTAATGAAACAATTTGGTGTGGAATCGAGATAAACGTGAGGGTTTTGAGATGGAATGAATAGACCTGTCTGGTGAAAGTGAAGGAGGTAACGTTAGTGTGGGAGACACTTTGGGCTGAAAGAGGATGAAGAAAAGTGGCCCTAGCCTGGAAATGGTGAAAGACCTATAGGACAAAGCAGGTCAGGGATAAGACTTCAGGATTTGAAGGAATAGTATCTTTGGGAGCAAGAAACTGAATCCTAGACTGGCTTGAGTTGTAAGTGACCTTACACTCAGGTCCCACCTTGGATTAGGGTTGGTGTTAGGGCAGGCTGTTCACAACTTCCTTGGTCTTGAAGCTGACTCTGGGCACTTCTCACCTGGATGTGTTGTGAGGTAAAGATGAAAAGCCTCTTCTCCCCTGCAAGGGTCTGTAATTCCTCCTTTACTCCTCAGCACCCCAACATGTATGAGCACTTAGCACTGCATGGTTTCTTTTACCAGAATAAAAAAAATACCTTTAGTTAGAATCTCCTGGAAGTTTTGCAACATTAAAAAATATCAACATAAACCCCAAACCAAAATGATGCACTAAACTTTGCCAGTAAAATGTCTCACCTTTTTAAGACAGAACATATTAAATCTCCTAAAGGGTATTGTATTGAAATAAAAGGTCTGACTTCCACGTTTTTGAAAACTGCAAGAATAGAGGTGATGGCAAGAAGTTGTAATATAGCTGTCAAGAGACTAAACTACACTGTAAGATTCCCAGATTCTATGAAATAACAACAGACACTGAAAGAGTCATGGCAAAGCTGACAGATACACAATGAAAGCAATTTACTGATTATCTGGGGAAGATAACAAAACACCTTCTGCTTACTAAAGTCCACTAGCTATCAGCATTAAAGAAAAGAATTCAAAATATTCTCGTCATCTGCCTCTATTTTATGATGCACTTCCCCATAATTTTCACAGAGATATATCTAAAAGCAATTCTATACATGCCTTTTTGCATACAGAATGACACGAATGAAGATTACTTAAACTTGCTATTATGAGAAAAGAAGGCCCTTAAAAATCTGTTTTGAGTAAGCTCCTCTATATAGAACCATTTTAAGTCTCTGATCTGCCCCTTTTGGAGATAGCATAGTACATTTATCATAACTTAAATGAAGGGTGTACTTACGGATTTTTCTTTTAAAAAGCAAAATTAGAAAAGAAAGAAAAAAGGGCTGAAGAAAATTTGTAGGGTGGATTTTTGTACCCACATTCATTTCAAGTCACACTTTTCTCTATGAATCTGAGTGCTGCTGGAATTATTTTAGAACATTGGTCTGTACCTCACATGTGAATGAAGATAGCAGCATCTGGACTGTGTTCAATGAGTGTGGAAATATTTTGCTTTAATATATTTAAAACAGAAAAGCATAGCAATAGACCCCAACAACTTGCTTGCATGAGTAGAAACTGCAAATGCTTTTTGACCTTGAATACTACTGTTCTTTTATAGTTGTCATTTTTAAGAATCTGTCTTGCCCAACCTCATAGGGCTGATTTTCTATTCTGATTTCTTGTTCCTTTTTTTATTTAACCCAATTGTTAGAACATATTAATTGAGTGGTCTCTGATATCTCTTTCTATTCTAATTGAGTGTCCTGAGAGCCAGCCAGATATAGGTGTTTTAGAGACAGTGTGTTGCATTCTACTGTTTGGGGAAAAAAGTATCTTGTGAATGTGTGTATCTGCGACAGCATATGTCAATCATTTGTGACTCTTCTTCTGAAAGACATTGTGAGTTATTGTGAGCTAGCTGCTGCATCCAAAAAGGACCCTCAAATATTAACCAAGACAATCACAGGGTATTAGGTTGGATTAATTTTTTTTCCCTATAAAATCCCTTTTTAAAATGTCTTCATCAAAGTCTTTCATCAAAAATATACAAATTTTTTTATTAATATTAGTCATTTAGACATGGTTGTAAATAGGAATTCATTTATGCACTGAATTTTAGCTGTGCTCTTCAGTTGTAGTTTGTATCCATGAAATTTGAAATCACATTGATTTTAAGAACAGTGAAAAATTATCACTTAACTAGTGAACAGTAGAATTCCAGTTGTATTAACAGCATTCTTGGCTTTTATGGTGTGAGCAATACAATGAAACCAAGGGCCCCTAACTGGTAATTTTCCATAGGGGACAGTACTGGTGTCACTGCCCAGGTGCTCGCAGTGGGAGCTGGGGGACAGCCTTTGTGAGGAGAGGATGGGGCTGCCCTGAGAAGATCCCAGCCAGCCCCAAAACAGAGCCAGCCCTGGCCACAGCTGGGCCCACCACAGTGCTGGTGCTGCCTCTGTGATAACATGTTTAAGAAAGGATAAAACAGCTGTGTGTCAGCTTGTCCTGGAGGAGTGAGAAAATGTCACACAGCCATTGATATATTGAGGTCAGAGAAGGAAGAGGAGGAGGAGGATTTTGAGGCTCTGGAGCAGAGATTTCCCTGCAGCTTGTGGAGAGATTCTGTGAATCAGGTTTATCCTAAAGAACTGTAGCTCATGGCTGGACCCACACTGGAGTAGGGGAAAAGTGTGAGACAGAAGAAGTAGCAAATAAAAGCTTTAAGGACTGCCCCATTCCCTGCCCCCTTGCACACTCAGGATGGGAAGATGTTGAAGGATAAGAAGTGGAGATGTGAAACTGGGTGGGAGAAAGGTATTGTTTTAATTTTTATTTTTGTTTCTTGCTACACAAATCTGTTTTGATTTACAACAAATTAATTTCCCACTAGTCTTTATCTCAATCCTTGAGGTTTTTCATCATGTTTTCTGCCCTGTGCTCTTGGTGATGAAGGGTAAAAGTGCATCTGGGTGGGCAGCTGGCAAGTGCTGGTCATTGTCAACCCACTGCAGCAAGTAATGTTTTCAAATTTTTCTTCTAATGTTTCTGTAATTGTTGTGGTTTAACCCTAGTTAATGGTGCCTAGTTCTTAAATTTAGTCAATAGCATGGAGCAGTCTTTCCACATTTGGAACTCACAGGTTCAAATTACATCTATAGGCAGAGGGACAGGGTAGGTCTCTTTCTCTTGGCAGTGTTCAAAGTGCCTTAACACCTACCTGTCATTACAGCTAGGCCTCACTGACTGCTTCCTTGATTGTCATGGAAATTTTAGATGCACCAAGAATAGAAAATTAGCATTAATTTACAATGAAAATGCTCTTTTTCATTTCCCCAAATGTTTCAGTGGGATTTAATATAGTTCAAGCTGCAGCTGCAAGCAGAATCCCTTATAATGGTTGACTCTGCAGCTGGGTTTCACATGCCCTGTGTAGGAGAGTTCTTACAGAGTTGCAATTAATTTCTTTAAAGGTGATCATGTTTTTTTAGCCCACAGTTATGGAAAATACAAACTGGCTTTTTGGTGTCACCATGGTTACGACTAAATAGCAACTGTTGAATGCTTTTACATGCTGGCACAAAGCACTTGGTGTAGTGCTATTGCACTTGATTCTGTGTTACTCCTGCCTTGGCAGTGCCCCCATTCTGTCAAAACAGGTGTAGTGGACATTACAAAATGCAGTTTCTAAAACTGACTTCAGTGAAAAGATTGTCTTAGACAATGTGGTCCTTACTTTACTTCCACAGGCTCCCCAGCACAGCTGTTACCTTATTTGTAATATGTTATCCCTAATATTCATATTACAGTAGTGCCCAAGAGCCAACGGAGAAGAGTTTCCTTTGTTCCAGATATGATGTATAGAATAACAGACACCCACTTGAGGAGCTTACAGTGGGGATTGCAGAGGCCTTAGATACCCTGTAAGAGGCATGACAAACTGCCCCAATCTGAGATTCACTGAGTCAACCCAGTCATCTGTCCTGTCCTTCACAATGAGCCCCCTGTTACTCCACCTGACACTGCTGTGAATATTCAGTCCAATTCCACAGCCAAGGGTAGGAAAAGGCATAGCACACACACAGTGTAGCATTAGTAGATGTTCTGTTCTGTGCTCTTTGTTGCTTTTTTACTCTATTTTAAAATAGAAATAAATACACACATAGGTAGTCACTTTAAACTGACAATATGTTCAAAGGAATTTCTTCTTATTTTCTGTAATCAACAGGAGTTCTGACATTCACTGACTAATATTTGAGCAATGTGAAGTCCACAATGATGTATTTCTGCCATCCTGGATTTAAAAATAATACACTTTAACACTGAAATATTTTTCTTTGCCTTTCTAAGTAATAACAAGAACAGTTATTTATATTCTGGAAAAGCACAATTGTTCAAATTTGGACAAATACATAAACAGGATTTAAAAGGTGAAAATTATTGATGTCAATAAAGAAATTCTTCATCAGTGTTACCTGACTATTTATAAATTTGGGTAATCATTTTCAAAAGTACTTTTCAGATAAACCACCTAAATTTAGGGTTGAATTATTTTCTGCCATACTGGAAACATAGAAGAGATCATTCACAATTTTTCACAACTTAAATGATTATTTAATGGAGAATGCACAAGATTAAAAGCTTTTTTCCACATTCTCCTGGGCACATTGATAAATCATGCAACTAGTTTTATATTCAGTAATTTTCCACAGTGCATGTAGAAGCACCTTCAGTTTACATTTTTTTTGGTGATTAAAAATTACATTTTTCTTCATGGTTTCTTTCTCCTTACTTCCACATAAGGTTACTGAAAGTAATGTTTACTTCTAAGAATGACAGTCATCCACTCTAAGATGAGAAGTTACCCCTAATAATGGTTATTTTACTTGCAACTTTATCTTAATTTTCTTATTCATACCAGCAAGCAGAATAACAAGAATAACAGGATCTTTTACAATAGCTGCCATAAAAACTGCTAGCTGTTAAATTAATCAAAGAAAAGACAAAGAACAGCTCTTAACTAAAAATGGTTCAAGTGCATGGAAAATTTGAAGTATAATTTTTTATCAATTGTCTCTGCAAATGAAGGGTAGGGGTAGTACACAAAATTTCTCTGGAGTAGCTATCTGAAATACCAATGGATTTTTAGTTTGGTTTGGTTTTGTTCTAGTTTTGTTTGGGTTTTGGGTTTTTTTTGGTTTTTTTTTTGTTTGTTTGTTTGTTTGTTTGTTTTTTGAAATAATAATCTGTAGTTATACTGGGTTTTTTTAAGAAAAATATTTGACTGGTTTATTATTTTTCATGTAAGAGTTAAAGATTTTGTGACCATCTGATAAATCTGTTGATAAGCAATACAAACCTTAAAGCAGTGACACTTATCAATACCCTAACATGTTTAAATTAAACTGTTCAAGGGATGTTCTGCTCTTGATGTCTGTGTTGAACATGAGAGTAAAGGGACAACTCTCATTCCCTTCTTTCTTTTTACCTCCTGGTTGGTTCAACTCTTACTGTATAAGAGGGGCAAATATTTTTTGATAAACTAGAAGTAAATGTCAGATGATGTGTTTGTGTCATGTAATCCTTCTCTATCAAGTTGCAGTTTTCTATAAGATTAAGGGAGGATTCATGTATCACTACTTCCTTATCTGCTGGTTCACTGATATTGGTTAGAGAACATGATTTTATCTTTTCCATCACATTACTCATTGTTAAACAGTGATATGTTTTGTAAGCCATGGATTGTGTTTGAATCAAAGTGCACAGCACATTTTGTATTTCCATGAGATATAAAACAAAGCCCTGGGAGATCATATTTTATATGAAGTCTGTCTGGTGAAACAAAGTTTCTCTCTGTTAATTAAATGCCAGTGATTTGGCTTTGAGTAAGAATGTCTGGATTTTGCAGGCAATAATAGTAACCTGCCAGGTCAAGTGATGTTACAGTAACAAAAAAATGCTTGTTTTTTTAATGGAGATATTTAAATGTACTTAGGTAAAAAGAAATTAAGCAACTCAGTATCATTATAACATACATATAAATAATTTTTAATAATTTTTGGAAGATTTTATTTTCTCTTTATTTAAGTTTTTGCAGTAGGATGCTGAGGATAAAGAACTAACTCAGGCCATGCATAGAATGCAGTGTGCAAGAGCCTCATAGGGAGAACTGAAAACGATTAACAGAACCTCACTGACCTTACCTGGCATTTTGTGAGAGTTTCCCAGTGTGTTGGTTTTAAGAAGCACAACCCCCAAATTTCTAGTATGCTTGAGCTGTTTTAATGGGGTTTTTTTCTGAGGTCAGGTGAAATTCTTATTTTAACTATGAGGTTAAAGCACCATGATCTCTTCAAATAATTATTGTAATAATACTGACAGGGAGGGTAAACTAGTCTTCAGATAAGCTATTATCTATGATGGGTGCTATTTGCTTCAGCTCAGAAAGGAAGTTAGAAATAATGAAGAATTCTAGGAAATAGAACAAAATCAGGTTTATACACACTTTTATGATAAAGTATCCTGGTTTGCTCCTTAAGGAGACTGGTTTTTGGTGCTTTTCTGCTAAAAGAAGTAGAGAAGATCCAGTCTTAATGGTACTCAACATTGTTTCTCTAACTTTCTAATCTACAGGGAATCTCCACTCAGTTTCAGAACATATATGTAAATTTCTAAAGGAGTGGTAGACTGCCTGAGTTGACGTATCAAAGAAAAAAAAAAAAAGAAAGAAAAATATTTTGTGCTAGTATACAACATACTTTTGACAGTTGGCCAAGCAGAGTTCATATAATTCACCTGCTGCCTATGTTCAGACTGATTTGAGTGCACTTGCCCAAAGCTCTCTTGATAGGGTATGAAAGTGTAAAGAATTCCTGGTTTTCTTGTCCTTTCTGGGGGGAATAGAAAGATCATAGATTTGGTTCCAGTGTAATGCTGGCTCCATATTTTTCCTTTGTAAACACTCAATCAGATCAAGTGTATAGTGTATAAAGAGATTATAGATTATTTTCAAAAATTCAAAGCTTCAGATAGTTGGCTTCTAATAGACTAAAACTGTACTTCATAAAATGTTTTAAGTACATGAGAACTCTTAACTAAGTCAGAGTTTATATATACAGCTGCAACTGCATCTTGTTCAAGATTTTAACCATTTAAGGCTTAAGTTGGAATCCAGTGGTAAAATGACAATGCATAACCATAATTTAAATACATCAGCCTTCCAAATTTGCAGCCAAACACCCAAGTCTTATTTCCACCATGTACATTAGGATAATTTTAGCAGAGCCTAATGGAAAGGAATGTCTGAGGTAAGTATTATTACCCCATGGGGTGAGAAGATAAAAATCACTGCTTTATACAAGAGCAGTATGTCCCTACACAATGTCACTACAAGGTTTCCAACCAGGAGAAATTAAGATACATTAGTTCTTGTATAAACAAGATGTTGTTTAATCAGACAGTTCCAGCTTCTGCTGGGTATTTGTGTTGCAATTCATGTGTTTTTCTTATGTGCAGTACAAATCCCAAGCTAGTCTGCTGCACAGGGCACAGCAGAATACCTGAATCATCTTGTGTTTGTGTGTAGCTACAACTTCCCCTGCAATCCCAGTAGTGTTTGTGGCATTGATGTTTGTTGATGCATTCTGTTTGGAGCACACTAATTTGAGACAAGCTTGGAAATGAAGGGTTTAATTTTCTCATCTAGCTGTTGTTCATTTTCTTCCCCCCAGAATAGCTACAGTATAAAGATATATTCCATAAGTGAAGGGACTTTGTTATTCAGGATGGAAGTTCTGAGTTAGACAAGCAGGAAAGTTATTAGGAGCAGGATGGTTTCACATGGGAAAGCCTGAAGCTGTTGTCTAACTTTTGTTGTTACACTTTTTCTAAAGGAAAACCTGAGGACTTTCAGAGAAAAAAGAGCTGAGGAAGTGTTGGGTGTTGGATTGGATGAATGACAAAGGATGTGTATGCAACCTACTGAGGCTACAGTGTAAATAAAAACTGTTGCTTCAAGGCATGGGGGCTGATGAATATAAATATAAGAGTACTGTGGAAAATAGAACAGTACTCTTAGAGGATATGGTACTGAAGATTGGTAGCCTTACAAATGGCTTAGTTAAGAGGTTATCAAATTGTGGCTTTAATCTTATATGGGAATACTAAAGATATCCATCCAATCAATCTAGTCTTCAATTTGCTATTAGCAGTTTAATATCTGATAGTCCTTGGTTTGGGAACTATGTTTTTGGGGCTGAGATGGAGATGGACAGAAAACTGTCTGAAATTCAGCAAAGGCAAAGGCAGGGTTGTGCACCTGGGGAAGAATAAACTCATGTACCAGCACAGGCTTGGGGCTGACCTGCTGGAAAGCAGCACTGTGGAGAAGGAGCTGGGGGTCTTGGTGGACAACAGGCTCTCCATGAGCCAGCCAGTTAAATCCTGCCACAGGATTAGGATTGGGAGCATCCAATCCTATTCTGTGCTTACACTGTGCTTCACACAACGTGGAGTCTGATTCTTGGCTGGACTGCAGGCACTCTTTTAATAGTAGTAAGTATTTAGAAGATGAGTTGAATCATGAAAGTATGGCCCAAATTGTCAGCCTATATGACCTCTCTGTTCACTTACAGCACATCTTTAATGTGTTTGCATTTCAGTCTATTGACTTGACTGCACCACATGTAAACATGCCAACTCTCTTTTAAAACTAGCTTGCCTGGGGACAGACATCAGTTTAGCCATGATAACTGGGACTTTCTGTGCTCAGCAGCACCTCATGTGTGCCTTTCATAGCTCTTGCAGCTGAATCCTTTGGTACCTGAGCCTGTCTCAACCAAAATTTGCTACAAAATTTCTAGACAAAGGTGCAGAGTAGACTACTGGAAAAACAAAAATACGGGTTTGCAATAATACATTTTTTTCTGTTCTTTAACTCTGTGGATTCTATTTTCATTCCTTTTGCATCTCAATAAGGCTTTTAACATATGCTTGATACATAATTGAGAGCACTAAAGGCAATGGCTGCAATGCATATAATAGCTAACCTGGTATTACGTGCTGGGGCATTAATGTGCAAGAATATCTAGCACTAACAGTTATAGAAGACAGGCATGCTTTGTTTTAGATGGAAATTGCAGTAAAATAATATAAGGGAAATGTTCCTTAAATAAAAGTTTTATTAGTTTTACCAGCACTCCACATTTAAATACTGTAAGTGATAAATTTGAAGAAGACTTAATGTTTTTCTATTAAGCTGTTATGACTCCCTTCATCTTTTCACAATGTAATAGTTTGCAGACAGAATACTAAAGTCAACTGTGGATCATTGCTAATTCTGTTAACAGGATGATTAAAATGACAAGAACATCTGCAAACAACTGTTGCTAGTATTATTGCTGTGCCTGAAAGCTCTGCTATTGCTAAAGATCTGACAGTGCTTTCCATTACTAAATCTCATTGTAATCCTCATTGGGTTTGAACCTGGAATTCATATTCTCAGTCCAAAAGACATTTTTTGACAACATTCATAATTAGCTGAATTTTAGTTACAGAAAAGTGAGAGATCCACAAACACTTGATTTTTTTTAAGATACGTTGTATGTTCTAAAAGGTTTTTAATGCTCCTAAAATGATTCCAGTCAGAAAGTTTTTATGAATATCATGCATTCTTGGTTATCCTGAATAACAGGAAAATGTGACCATTTGAAATGACAAAATATGTGAAGCATGTGGACATAGATTGTGCAGATATTTACACTTGTACTTAATTTCTTAAACATGAATACACCCTCCCTGTTGATTTAGTGAAGCTGTTCAAGCACAAAAATTTAAATGAACATGCTGATTTTTTCTGGTGGTCAATAAATTGCCCTGTTGCTCCTGCAGAACTTTATTTTAATCTCTCTGGAAGCCAAACTATCTACCAAGAATCATGCTTAATAGAGTCTGATTGCACTCACTGTTTAAACTTAGTACCCTGATTTCACCATCTAGGTAACACAGATAATATCACTGTTTTTATTTAATAGCCTACAGAAAGCCAGTGCAGAAGCCTACAAACAAACTGGTGTCCTTTTTTGAATTACAGATTTGTATTTAATGGAATTTCCAGCATAAAGGCATATGAATATTCTTTTGATACATGTCAGAACTGTCAGTTTCCCAAAGACATTTATATATATATGTATGGAAATATCAGGCTTCCTTTTTTTCTTTGGAGAAAACAGACCAAGAGCATTCTTATCAGTTTTACTAACTTGTTGTGAAATGCTGGTCATCTAAATAAAAAGACCATATTTCCAGAGATTCCTAGCACATGAGCCAAAATAAGACTAGAAAAGAGAAAAGGCAATAATTTTTCCATTTCATTATTGACACTATGCAATGAAGCATCATTTTTCATAATTATTTTCAGCTAAACTGTCACATTCAGATTCAAAGTACATTCTAATAAGTTACCCAAATATAAATGTATGAATTGTAATATAAAGCACTTTGTGTTAATAATAGGAGATAGAAATCTCTTACCAATTCAAATTCATGAGCAATTCTGCTGCAGATTTATTTTAAGAGTGAGGATTTAAATGGACAATTTGCATCCGGTTAAAATGATAGCTGAGTACAGCTGATATATATAGAAAATATATAAAAACTATTGTTCTAGACTGGTCAACACACTGACTTAATCCATTAGAGAGTGAAAAAATTGTCATTATATGTTTTTGAGTCACTAATTCAATTTTAGTCACCATAGTTTCAATATTCAGGCAAATGACCCTCACCTTTTTTTAAATATAAGCAGCTATGAGTATTATTTTTTTGGAGGACTGTAGAAAATCCCTCTGCTTGCAGATATCATCTAATCCTGATTCTCCTCAACCCTACATACACTTTCTAGGAAGATGCTGAGCTTGCATATTTGTACTTTAAATTATTAGCACAGCCTCCAGCACTGTCACATGGTGAGGAATCTTGTCAAAATTGAAAAATCTAATCTTGGAATATTGTAATAACCAGATTATTCAAATAAATTTCTTTCCAGGTAAAATTAAAAAACCTGCAGTGTTCTTTGTGGCTTCAAATTTTTTTGCCATTTTGTGTTGCTCCAGTGACATGAATTTAAAATCACAGCTACAATGGTTGAATTGGGTCAAATTTTCTTGTATCTTATATTTCAAGCTGTTTACCACTTTTCCTTCATGGGGTTATGATATATTATAATTGTGTGATCATGAATACTTTTCCATGTAATTTTTGGATTCAGTTTTGATAAAGAGTACTTTTGAAGTTTCATCTTGTCTCACTTTTATTTATTTCAGCTAAAATGGCTTTAATAAAGGATAAGTTAGTGAGGAAAACATCCAGAAAAAGAAACTGTAACCAATTTTTGACTCTTTTTAGTTACCACCATTTTCTTCACTGTTTCCAAATGGGGCTTGCATTCCAGGGGATTCCTATGCATTGGTCCTTGTGCTTTGACCTTGGCTTCAAATTCTCCCATCAGCCTTTGTGTAACTTGAAACAAGGATTACAAGGGTATTACTAAAATTTTCATGGGTAAGCAGAAACACATTGATGATTTTGAAATCTAAGCATATAAATTGTTAGGAATAATCCTCTCTACAATGAAAAAGTCCCAAAGCTGTTTTTCCTAATCTGCTTTCTTATTACCAGGACACACTGTAAGTAATGTTGTGCAAACAGAATGAAGGTATTCAAAGAAATACTGATTTAAATTATCTTACTTCATGCAACTGGGCCACTAAGCTGCTTGGCCTTCATTTTGTTACCAGTCAGTAGTAACGAGATGACTGCACAACAGCTTTCTCATTTAATGTGGGAATAGGGGTTTTTGGTCATTGTTCATATCACTAAATTTGCTCTTAAGTGTGAGAAGCTTGGTGGTTGTTCCTCAGTGGAGCAGAAGTAAATGACTGATATGCTTTCTGATGCAGTGGAAAGGGTGGATTGTCTAGAAAAAGGTAGATCAGTAACTGTAATTTGAAGAATCCAGGATAAAGCTGTGTTGTGACAATCTTACACAGTCTGGGTAGCATACTAAATATGGGCGTACTAGAAACTGAGTTTGACATCAAATAATTTCTATATGGTTTTGTTATCATTTTGTAGTTTGTCTGGTTTTATTGATTTTTATTTTAAACTGAATTATTATTGTGGGAAAACCTCTTAGATAATGGTGCACACTAGTTCAGTCTGTGATCAGGATACATTTACTGTTGTCAAACACTGCTTTTGGGATTTTGGAGGGAAAAGTGCTTTGCAAAGGCAGGCATTATTTAAATAGAACAAGTCTGTTTTCTTCGTAAGTACTTCCTTTCACTGGGTAACTTTTTACTTTTTTTTTTTCTTTAATCAGACTTCAAGTCTGATACCAAACTATCAATACAAGGGTATTGTCAGAATTGGTACTGTATTGTCAGAAATGGTTATATAAATGTACTGAAAGTTTAAGCAACTGATAGTTGAAGTTTTATACATATAATCCTCATTGCCATTGAATTTAGACATGTTAAATGTTTTATATTTACATACATACTACAGTATGACAAACTAAAACACACAAAATATTTCCATTTCTAAACAAAAGCAAAATTATTTTTTAAAAAGCAAGTAGAAAACTATTTAATATATTGTGTTATGGTATAACTGGATAATCATCCTGACTCCCAATCTGAGCTAAGCAATTTTTCACTGCCTTTGAATATGACGCTTGAAACAAGTAATAAGTGAGGGATGAAACCCAAAAAGAAATCTAAGCTTAAACTCATGCTGATCTATATAGAGAGTTAGAAGCCTTTATGCTTTGATGTTGCTTTAATCCACTTTTCTCCAGTTGTCAGATATAAAACATCACGGGGCAGATCATGAGCTCATGTAATTTGTTATAGTGCTATTGAAAGTTAATGGAGCTGAAAGGCCAGCTGAAGGTCTGGCCCTGTAATGCTTCAGCTAATGTACACAAAATCTGTAGAGCTGAGCTATTACAAGTCTCTTCCTTGGGAATGCCTTTCTCAAACACTTTTCCACGTGCATTTACAATGGATACATCACGTCAGATTTGAGGAAAAAGGGTGATGTCTTCCACTAATTAGCTACCATAGACCCAAATGAAACCTGAATTGCAAAATGGAGAAGGGTAACTTCTCCGATGCCTATTCTGGCATTCACAGTGCTCCAATTTATCTCATTTAGCAAACAGTAAGAATCCAGCTTTAACTTGCAATGAAGTTTCATAGTCCTAGCAATGGGAGCTGGGCAATCGCTTGTAACAAATCACTAGCTACCACCACTGCTTTTTCATGAGTTGGAGATTGCGTCACTGCCTCCAGGACATTGAAGACAGCAGGAATTCAAAATCCATTTTAAACTGGACTGACAAAGAATCATGTATAAGTCAGCTTTCTGAAGAAAACTGGTCTTGTATCTGGTAATGTAACTAGGAGTGCTGTCTTTTTCCTAAAAATATACTTGCTGTACTATTAGAAGACAAAATTTTCTTGTATTTCATTAAATGAAATACTGAGGCCAACAGTGTGAGTCTCCATTAAACCATGTGTCTGATCCCGCACTTCTGTCGCAACAAATGTAGACAGGGCCACAGGCTGGAGGGAAGCAGCCCAGCAGAAAAGGACCTGGGGGGGCAGATTGGCAGCAGCTGAACACTGGCTAGCATGTGCCCAGATGGCCGAGAAGGCCAATGCCATCCTGGCCTCTGCCAGCAATTAGTGTGGCCAGCAGGACCAGGCCAGGGGATCGTCCTCCTGTACTCGGCACTGGTGAGACCCCGCCTCAAGTGCTGCGTTCATTTTGGGCTCCTCACGACAAGAAAAACATTGAGGTGTTGGAGTGTGTCCAGAGACGGGCAGTGGAGCTGGTGAAGGGTCTGGAGCACAAGTCTGGAGAGGAGTGGCTGAGGGAGCTGGGTGTGTTCAGCCTGGAGGAAAGGAGGCTCAGGACAGACCTTGTATCGCTATGCACAAGAACCTGAAAGGAGGCTGTAGCCAGGTGGGGACTGGCCTCTTCTGTCAGGCAACCAGCAACAGGACAAGAGGATATGGCCTCAAGAGGGAGGCTCAGGGTGGATATCAGGAAGAATTTCTTTGTTTATTTAATGGGCTGCCCAGGGAGGTGGTAGAGTCACTATCCCTGGAGGCATTCAAGAAATGACAGGACCTTAGTGCCATCGTCTAGATGACAAGATCACAGGTGGTGATCACTCACAGGTTGGACTCGATGATCTTGGAGGTCTTTTCCAACCTAAGGGTTTCTGTGATTCTGTGATATTTTATACTCAGGAACGTTAGATTGCCAATATGTCTGAATTAAGGTAATCTGTGGGTAAATTCTTTGCACCCCTTCCCTCCTGCTTTGCAAGACATTTGGGTGAGTCACAAATATTGTGGTTTATGATTTCTTCATTAGGACCTGATCTTTGAAGTCCAGCTTCATCAATGTACAAGTGTGTTTTCACTTTGATAGGAATATAGTTCCTGAACTTCATATGTGCTCTTTAATGAAAAGAAATGTTTCCATTGAGATTGTAACTTGATTTAGAAATTAATTTTTGATGAGATTATAACTAGTAAATACAAATTGAGTTTTTTTTTTTTTAATAATGCTTCTGAAGACCATTAAGACTTTAATTACATAAATTTAGCACCATGATTGAACAGAGTCATACTGGCAAAGGGTTGAGTAAGCTTGTTTGGTCTGTGTCCCATGCTCATTATCTTTAAATACAAGTGATGTTTATGAAGGTGAAACAGGAAAAAAGAGCCAAGCTCAAGTGTTGTGTATGTCTTGTTTCTCAGCAGCTCTCAATATTTTACAGAGAGAATAACATCTTGATAATTAAATTGCTTCCACATCTGTGCAATGGTGTCAGCAGGATATTGCCATATTGCATATGTTTAACAAATTACACATAATTTGTCTTTATATTTTCATTATGGAAATTGAATTCACATTATTCAACAAGTACCACAGTGTAAGAATGAGACAAGAAAATGGAATAATAAAACTGATTTTGAATACTTGCAAGGTACATGCATTTTAATAAAGACAATAAAAATCCTGCTTTGGCAAGTTACAAGAGAAATAAACAAAGTTGACATTCTGATGAAACTTATTAATGAAAAAATTATTTACTTTTGTACTGTTGGAAGTGTTCATAGCATTAAAAGATAGAAAAGAAAATGCAGTCCAAGGGGAATGCAAAACTTCAAGGTTTGATGAGGAGTGAGACTTGATGGAATAGCAGTGAATATGCCACAGAGCTTAGGGGCATAATTTGAGTTACTTGAAATTGCAGGTTAAATTTAATTGTGATTGTTATCAATTGTTTAGTGAAAACTGTTTTTTGATAAGTAAACCTCTGTGGGTTTTTATGGATGGAGAAAAGAAGTAAACAAACCACCCCAAGAATAATTTCAAACAGTGATTGGTTTAAAAAAAATATGGAAAATAGGCTGTCCTCCTCTGTGTGTGATGTAATAAAACTATTTTTCTTTCAAGTAGCTTTAGTCAATACCCTATGTCTGTAACAATGAAATTTAAATTTTTTTCTGTTGCTCAAAGCTAAGAAAGGACATACAGCTGATACCTAGAGGTAAGGACTACAACACCTGAGAATACAGTTCCTTATAGATTAAGGCAGGTTGCTCTGTTTAAATATTTGCATGACTGCATCCTCTTAATTCTTATTCTATCAATTTGCATCCAATTTAGAGTGGTGCCTCAGGTGCTCATTGATTTCTGTTCTCTGTTACCAGTCTCCTTTCATTCTGGCACTAAATACAAACAGAACATAAAAATGAAGTGTTCCCTGCAGCTTTTCCTGGTAAATAATTTTATTACTTGGCATTAATCTAGTCTTTTAATTAGTAAAGAAGTATACTGATGAAGGCATCTCTCTTTTCATACGGCAAAAGATGGGTAGATACCACAAAGAACAGAAGCTAAATTTGGTGAACAGAGAGGAATATCTCTGACTTCTGTGAACATTTGTATACCTATGTTGACAGGCTCCAGGCAGCAACACAGCTTGACAGCAGATGAGGACAGGTTCTGGTCACAACAAGGCACCTCCTCAATGGTCAGCACTTGGAAAGGGAACATAATTGCAAGGCCCTTTGGAAAACTTGGCTTGGCATAAGATGGTATCTTCAGGAGTTAGAGTCTCTGCACTTAGTCTCTAGTGCCCCTCTTGGAGACATCCTTGCTCTCTCCTCTTTTAGGAAAACTATTATCCATAGAAAATTATGGGGTTTCCCCATTGAATTATTTTTTTCTTTTTTATCTTTGGAAAGCCCCAGTAAATCAACCTTCCTTTAATTTTACACTTAGGAAAATTGTTCATGAACCATAAAAGAGATAATCTGGACTTAGCCAGTGGTGATGTCTTTTCCTATTTTACGGTCCTGGGCCTAAATTCTGGGAATGGTCCTTTTGAAGTTAGGTTTCTTTCCTTTTCTTCCTTTTTATTTATAATTTTTTCTCCCATAAGTTGCTAGGACACATTAACAACTGGGTACTTAAGCAAACAAAAGAAGTGGCCAAGCTCAGGGGAGGAGGGCATCTGGTTGCACTTCTCTAATCTGGGAGTCTCTATCCGAGGGGAGAGATGCCGTGAGGACTGGGCAGGTAGAGCACGGGGCTGGGGCAGCTGCTGGCGCTCTCTCTGCGTCTCAGTTTCGGAGGAGGACGGTCGGAGCTGCTGCCTGGGGAAGGGAATTCGCTGCTGCCGCCGGAGCCCAGCCCAGAGCTGCTTCTGCTGCTGCAGTGTGAGCCTCTGCTGGTGAGAGCAGCCACGGAACTGGGACCTTGTTATCACCCACCTCACTAAAAGAGGGA
>VZRH01001691.1:33238-46005 GCA_013397555.1 Urocynchramus pylzowi | reverse complement strand
CTCCTGGCTGCTGCCCGCTCCTGGCTGCTGGCCGTGCTGTGCCGGGCCCCTCGGGGTCCCCGCTCCCAGTGTCTCCCAAGGGCTGATCTGCAATCCCAGCCCCCTCCTGCCCCCTTGGGTCTCCTCTGTGGATGGGCTGGGGAAAGCCACGGGACCCCCCCGTGCTGTGTGCGGGCAGGGCAAGCTGGAATTAGGAGCTCCCCTCCTGGGGAATCAGGAAATCAGTGATGGGGAGCCCGGGCCATGCCGGGCCCTCAGCGATCCCTGCAGAGCCAGGGCCAGGCATTCTGAGAATCCCCGAATGGTTTGGGCTGCAAGGGACCCTAAAGCCCACCCGGTGCCACCCCTGCCATGGCAGGGACACCTGCCACTGTCCCAGGCTGCTCCAAGCCCAGTGTCCAGCCTGGTCTGGGACATTCCAGGGATTCATGGCAGCCCCAGCTGCTCTGGGAATTCCATCCCAGCCCCTTTTCACCCTCCCAGGGAGGAATTCCATCCCAAATGCCAACAGTTGAGCCTGTGGCACACAAACACACAGTGGGATCCCTCCCAGGTGTCCCCCAAACCCAGGGAAGCACAGGGGCCATTCCCCAGGGGACACAAACCCATTCCAGGCTGGGAGTGCCTTTGGGGCAGGAGCTGCATTCCCAGCACAGAAGTGATTCCCATCCCACCTGCTGCCCCCACCCTTGCTGATTCCAGACCTAATGGGGAATTCCTCATTTCAGAATCCCATTTAGGTTTCTCTACAAGTCCTGGCAAGGCTCCAGAGCTGTGCAGTCAAAATCAGGGATAATTTGGAATTATTTAAGCACCTGCCCTGTGGTTCACTGGGATCACCCCCTCCTGTCTCAGAGCTTTGGTTCCCTGGGAGAGCAGTTCCAGATGGAGAAATCCCCGTTTGTGCCTGCTTGGCTCAGCCCAGATGGATTCCTTGGGACTTTTGCCTCTGCCAGAGCAGCCAAGGAGCCTCCAGCATCCCAAGGACTCTCCCAGCCCTGCAGCCCTGCACAGAGGGAGTTTTCCAGCAATGACACTTCTCAGTTTTGAAAGGTTCATCCCTGGAAAATGCCAAAAGCTGAACATTCACTGCCCACCCTTCCCAGCCTGTCTCTGACACTGAATCCAGCACCTGTGTCTGCCCCAGCAGTGGAGAAATCCCTGATCCAGCCTCCCTGCTCTCCTCACAGACAGAGTCTGCTCAGACTCTCCCTGGCAGCCACTGGTGTTGGTGACTCCCCAGGAACCCTGATCTCACCCCAGGAGCAGGCTGCTCCAAGCGACCCAGCGTGTGAGCACAGACCGAGCCTGGATTTACACCCCAGCGTTGTCCTGGGGCTGATCCAGCCCCGCTTGGGGTGCAGGGAGCTGCTCCTCACAGAGGAGCTCTGTGCCGTGTCCTCTGCTCATGGAGCTCCAGCAAGGAGGGAATCAGATCCCAGGGGATGGCTGGAGTGGGCATGGGGGGTTTGGGATGGATCTCAGGGAAAGGTTCCTGCCCCAGAGGTGCTGGCACTGCCCAGGCTCCCCAGGGAATGGTCCCGGCCCCGAGGCTGCCAGCGCTCCAGGAGCCTTTGGACAGCGCTGCAGGGATGGACAGGGTGGGGTTGTTGGGGTCTGGGCAGGGCTGGGGGTGGGACTGGATGGTCCTTGAGGGTCCCCTCAGCTCAGGATGTCCCAGGATTCCGTAACTCCCAGCTGGAGCCCACCTGCTCCGTGTGCTGAATGTGAGCCTGTCAGAGGAGCTGGGTGAACCAGAGGCCTCTGCCCTCTCCAGTCTTCCTCCTCTGGTAAAACCCATCCCTAGGGAAGAGGGCAGGAATAAGGGCAGGGAAAAAACGCTGTTCCCAAAACCTCTGTAACCCGAGCAGCCTCTGGGCCCTGCCCAAGCCAAAGGTCTCTCTTTGCTTCACCACCCTCAGCTGATTTATCACTTCTGCTTTCGAGCCCTCCTGCTCACCCCTTTCCCATTTCTGGGTGCCCCCCACGCTCTGGCTGTACTGGTTTGTACTGGGCAGGGAGGATGATCCCAGCTCTGCCAATACTGGTGTCCAAACACACATTTTGCTGAGCAAGGGGCACTAACAGGAAATACCAGGCAGGAGAACTGCATCTCATCGAGGCCTTTCAGGACTCCAAGGGCTTAAAAAAAATGTGGAAAAGTGACTTTTCCATGGGCAGAGAGGGAAAGAACAAAGCTGGGGGGTGAGTTTAGATTGAAAGGGGGGACATCTAGGTCGGATTTTGGGAAGGAATTCCTCCCTGTGGGGGTAGGGAAGGGCTGGGATGGAACTCCCAGAGCAGCAGTGGCAGCCCCTGGATCCCTGGAATGTCCAAGGCCAGGTTGGAGACCGGGGCTTGGAACACCCTGGGTAGAGAGAGGTGCCCCTGCCATGGCACTGGGTGGCACTGGATCCTTAAAGCCCCCCTCACCCAAACCAGGCTGGCATCCCATGATATGTAACCCTATGGAACTGCAAGGTCCCAAGGAACTGCAGACATCCCAGCACTGATTTCCAGGCCCAAAGCTGCACAAGCCCTCATAGAGAACAATCCCAGCTGTCCCAGGAAAAGCTTTCTGTGCCACCTTCCCCTCAGCTTGGCTCCAAGATCAATGTGGAATTCTTCCTTCCATTTCCAAGCTCAGCATCAGGTGTTGCCATTATCCCCCAGCAGCACTTCTGCACCCGGAATAGCAGAGGGAAATAAATCAGAATTCCTGATTCATTCCTGGTTTGTCCTGTGCAATTATTCCAGGAACAGCTCCCCAGGGAGTCAGTGCACAATGGGATCTCAAAGAGGAAAGGAGCCCCCTTGTCATGGGAAACACCCCAGGGAGGAGGGGACTGAGGGGATTTCAGTGTCCACGTGGAAATGTCTCACCCCAGTCCCTTCCCACCCATCCCAGAGCTGAGGCTGACCCACGGTGTCCCCAGTCCCAAGGGAGACAGGGGAAGGCAGGAGATGCTGCACAGATACTTGGGAGTAGCCACAGGGAAAAGAAAGGGTCCTGCTTTTAGTGGGAGGATTGAGGGGGAGCTCTGGAGGGTGATCCATGACCTGGCAGATTCCCAGCTCTGATTCCCACTTATCTGGAGCCTCCTGACTCCCATCAGCTCCTGGCACCAGGGAATTGATGGTGGCAAAGGGGAGAAGGAAGATAGGAACGTGTTCATTCCCAGATTTTACAGNGAATTGATGGTGGCAAAGGGGAGAAGGAAGATAGGAACGTGTTCATTCCCAGATTTTACAGCTGGACATGGGAACACGAGGGCAAATCCTGCCTTCATTCCCAGATTTTACAGCTGGTACAGGAACACAGGGGCAAATCCTCCCTTCATTCCCAGATTTTACAGCTGGACATGGGAACAAATCCTTCCTTAGAGCATCTTGTTCCCAAAATTAAGGACTTAATTAAAAAAAAAGACACGGAGAAGTTGCTACAAATTCCTGCAGGAGGGAACTGCCCAAAAGCAGGGAGCAGGAAGGGTTTGATGGGAGCATTTCCAGTCAAGCTTTCTCAATTCTCCAGGGAGCTTTTACACCTCCAGGGAAATTGTTTAAAATATCAACTCCAGAGAGGAAATAGCCTTGGGAAGGGAAAACTCTTGGAGAAAATCGTGGAGAATCATCCAGCCCATTACCCACGGCTCAGGGAAGCTCCATGTGCTCATCCAGCCACATCCAAGGGCTGCAAAAGGAGGAGAGAGGGAGAGACAGGAATTCTGAATATAAATGTATCCAATATTTTGGGGGAAATTCAGAGAGGAAACAAAAGAGACCAGGAAATGTCATCCTTGTGCCTTCTACACCTGGAGCAAACCCCTTTTCATCAGAGGGGGAAGAGAATGGATTCAAGCATCCCCAGGAACACTCAGGATATTCCTTCAGGGAATGTCTCTCCAGGAAAACAAATCCTGACAGGATCTTAGTGCCAAGGCAGAGCCAGTCCAAACATCCCTCCTGGAAGGAGGAACTTTTCCTGCTGCAGTTTCGTTCCTCCAGGGCTTTTTCCATCCAGGAGCTCCGTTCCTTTTGCCTTCTCATGGGATTCTGTTTGGGAAAAAAGCAGGATTTGGAGTAATAAAAAAAAAAAAAAATCCCTTGTCAGCCATCAGAGGGGCAAAGGCTGGAGAATACAGGCAAGCATTAAAGGAAAGGGTAAAAAGGGCAGATTTTGGTGAGATAGTGGGAGGGAATTCCTCCCTGGGAGATGGGAAGGGTTATTCCACTGGTGACCCTGGATCCCTGGCAGTGCCCAAGGCCAGGCTGGACAGGGTTGGAGCAGCCTGGGACAGTGGGAGGTGTCCCTGCCATGGCAGGGGTGGCACTGGGTGGGCTCTAAGGTCCCTTCCCACCCAAACCCTTCCATGATTCCATGAAAGTCCTGAAGACTGGAATGGGAGAGGGAACAGCTCCCAGGGGCTGGGTCCTGGCAGGAGAGAGGCCAGGACTGACCCGAGCCAGGTCCTGAATGTTGTCCCAGCCTGGGCCTGGAATCCTGCTGCTGTACCTGGGGAAACTGAGGCACTCTGAGGGGTCATTTCCCATCTTTTCCCAGTGTCCTTTCCCTGTGTCCCAGGGTCAGAGCCAACAGGGACTGAGCAGAGTCCTGTGATCCCAAGGGCCCCCCATGGCCTGGGAATGGGAATGTCCTGCTGCTCCTCCAGGTGCCATCCCAGGATCTCTGAGGCTGGAAAAGGTCACCGAGCCCAACCTTGGACCAAATCCCAGCACTCCCCTCAAAACCCATCCCTGCTTTTAACCTTGGCCCCCAGCTCTGGATCCCCAGAGCTCCTCAGGAAGGGCAGCAGGGCCTCTGCCAGAGGCACCCCGAGGGTCACAGGAATCACCCAGGCTGGGACAGCCCTCGGAGCCCACCAGGGCAATCCTGATCCCTGCTGATTATCCAGGAACAGCCTGTACAGGGAATTTTGGCCAGATACAAACCCAGACAATTCCCTGGCTCTGCCAGCTCAGCCCCTGCTCTGCTCCCTGCACAGCTCCAGTGGCATTCCAAGGCTGTTGAGAGCCAAATCCTGCTTCTCATCCCTGAAAAACAGCCTGAAACTGCCCTGAAATCCAAGAAAACCCCAGATTTCCTCTGCTGGCAGCAGGAGCAGAATCCAGCCCAAAACATTCCAAGTTTCCTGGTGTTGTTTGTGGGTTTTTATAAAAATCAATGTCATTTACAATTACATAACTGCAAAAAAGCAGCTGAAAAACTTCAGGATGGAGCTTCTATTTTATCCAACCTTTTCTCCATTAATCTTCCCACACAACTGCTGTCACCATTAGGCTGCCAAAGGAAAAATTCTTTGGATCCTTTCAGTTTGGCAGCTCCGCAGGTGGCACTTACCTGCCTCTGCTTCCAGCCTGTCCCCGGATCCCTGTGGATCCCCTGTGTCTGAGGTAACAGGGACATCAGTGGCACAGACCTTCAGCACCCACCCTGTGGCCTCCAACCCTGGAAATCCACAGGAAGGAGGTAAAAATTCCCAAATTCTCTCGCAGCAGCCGCTGGTGTGTGGAGAGTTTGCAGCCACCTGGGATTCCCACTGGGAATCGCCTGAATGAGCCCTGCTGGGATGGCTGGAATCGCTGGCAGCATTCCCACGGAATCTGCAAGCAACTGGAGCAGCTTTGGGGCTGTCAGATTTGATCCTTTGAAGGGATTTTTGACGGGAATTGAAGCTTTTTTTGATGGAGAGGGGGAGGTTTTGCCGTGTGCAGAGAGGGGCTGCTTCCCTCTCAGGGAGTAGCGCTGAATTCTCCCCCATTTCTGCAAAGTCTGGGAGTTCCCCGGGAGCAGGGTCAGGTCAGGACTGTTTGTGCTTCCAGCCTCATCCCTCAGGTGCTCCGGGGGTTTGTACAGTAATTGCATTAATTGATTTCCTCCAAGGTGACCCCTGCGCTCGGCGGAGCCCCCGGGGGCGGAGCAGGGATGAGCCGGGACGGGATCGTGGCACGGGGACCTTCCCAAAGCCCGGGCCCCCTCCTGTCCCCAAAGCCCCCAGCTCCGGCTGTCACCTCTGGAGCCATCCCCACCCTGCTCCTCCCTCCCTGGCGTGGCCCTGACCCGGCTGGATGGGTTGGAGCACCCTGGGACAGAGGGAGGTGTCCCCGGGCTGGGAACAGGAGGGGCTTTACGGTCCCTCCCAGCCCAAACCATTCCAGGATCCCGCGATTCCCCACACGGGGCCAATTACTCCAACCCCTAAACGGGAATTTTTGCAGCAGCAAATTTCCCTGCAATTCCTGTGCCACAAATCCGAGGAACAAAAGGATTTGGGAATGGGGAGGTTTCAGTGGCAGCTCTGGGGGCTGCCCCAGGGACCACTCCAGGGCTGTTCAATCCCAAAAATTCCAGCCCAAACCTCCGAGGGGAGACTCCAGACTGGCCCTGGAGTTCCATATTTGTTTTCCAGCAGGTTCAGGGAATAAAGGATCTTCCAAGCATGGTCCTGGTGCTGTGGGATCAGAGGCTGTGGAGGTGACCCTTCACTTTTATCCTTCAGGATTTGAAACCTCATTTTCCCACTTCCCTCCTGCTGCCCTAAGACCAGGGATGTGGCAGCCTCTTGGATTTGAAACATCTCCAGGTTTGAGGAGAAAGGGCTTTTCCCCTTTTTCCCACCTGGCTGCCAGGAGAGCCTTCAAATCCCTTGGAATGACAAGGAATAAACCTTAACTTAAGGAATTGCTCCCTGATTTGGTTTGGAAGACAAATTCCCTGGGAAAGAGAATTGTCCATCCTCTCCAGCATCCAAGCACGAAGCAGTTTTCCTCTGGATTTGCCAGGTCCAGTGAATTTAATGGGAGGGAAAGGGTTCAGGAAGGGGGAATTAGCAGGGAATTGTCTCTCCAGGCACAGGGCAGGGCATGGAATATTCAGCACAGCCCTCCCAGGTGTCCCAGGTGTCCCCTGGGAAGCTCCAGCCTCCTCTGTTCCAGGTGCTGTCGCTCTGGGGAATGAGGTTTGGGGTCAGGGGAGGTGCAGAGGAGCCTCCAGCCCACTCCAGGCTCATTCCCATGGGCTCACCAGAATCGTCCCCCCAAGGCAGGGAGGCTGGGAATTCCCTCCCACATTTCCCACGGTCACATCTCACTGCCAGATCCAGAGGTGATGACCAATCCTACACAGAGGTGTAGGTCCTGCCTAGTCCTAAAGGAAGGTGCAGGAGGTGCCTAAATCCCAAAGGAAACTGTAGGTGATGCCTAATCCCAAATGAAGGTGATGCCCAGTCCCATATAAAGGTGCAGGAGGTGCCCAATCCCATATGGATCAGCTCCCATCCACATCTCAGGACCAAAGCCTTGAACAAGCCAGGTCTGAGCAGTCAAATGAGCTCAGGAAGTTTTTCCTTCCGAGATTCCTTTTAAATTAAAGCAGAACATCTCCAGGGGTGCCAGCCGTGGAGCAGGAGGAGCCTTGGAGTGGGGCTGAACTCCCAGGGGAAGCAGGAGAGCACCGCCCCTCCCTGCAGCCCCTCAGCAGCCAAAACAGGAGCTCCCCCAGCCAGGAGCTCCCAGAGAATTCCAGCCCTTCAGGAACTGGAGAAAAAGAAAAAGGAAGAGGAAAATAAACAGGAACAGAAAACCCCCAGGCTCTGAAGTTCAGAGGTCCAGGGGAAAAAGTTGGAATAATCTGTGTGTCTGAGAGGCAGAAAACAGATAATGTAAAATACTGAATATTCAATATTTAATACTCAAATCTTCTTTTTCCTCCTGAGGATGGATTCATTTCCCAGCCTCTGGGTGTGTCCCATGGATCCCCCTTTCCCTGCACATTTCAGGGCTCCTTTCAAAGCTGTTCTTTTCCCTTTTCCCCTCAGGCTGCCTGGATCCAGGATAATTCCAGCAGGGCCAGGGAAGGGGAGAAGTGCCCCAAAAGCTCAGGGATGGGACACCAAGCACCTCACGTGGCTGTGTCCCTTCCTTGTCCCACGGGATGGAGGGACAGGGCACAGGGAATGGCAGGGATGGATGGGATGTTGGGAAGGAATTCCTCCCTGGGAGGGTGGGGAGGGGCTGGGGTGGAATTCCCAGAGCAGCTGTGGCTGCCCCTGGATCCCTGGCAGTGCCCAAGGCCAGGCTGGGCACTGGGCTGGGAGCAGCTGGGACAGTGGGAGGTGTCCCTGCCATGGCAGGGGTGGCACTGGGTGGGATTTAAGATCCCAAACCATTCCATGCCCTTTTTTAACCTCTGGACAGAGTTTTGGGGCCCCCAGGGATGGGGGGAGGCTCCTGGCCAGCCCTGGGGCCACCAAAATCCACAGAGAGCATTGGAGCAGAGCTGGCTGGGCCCAGTTCCAGGGAACTGGCAGGTCCAGGGTGCCCCACTCCTGATGGCAAAGAAGGAATTTGATAGGAAGAGGCCACGAGAACTGTGCTGTTTTATTTGCTCCAAAGAATCCCTGTTCAAATCCGTCCTTCCCAAATCCAGAGGTGTTTTCATTTGTTTCATTTCCTCCCCTCACTTCTTCAGCAGTGAAATGGAAAATGGGGGGGAAAAAGGAGATAATTGGGAGGATGCCAGCTGCGAGCTTAAAATAGATCCAAATCCTTCCTCTTCCCTACCTGCAGAAGGAAAATAAGGAGATATTTAAATACCTATCTCTATAAACACATTTATTTATGGATTAGCCTTTTATTCCTTTAAGGAAGGCCAGGAATAATGGCTCTGCCAGGAAATGCCAATTGAAGCAGACCCCACTAATTAAAGGCCATGTGACAGCCCTGTCATGTGTGGCACAGAGCAGGACCTTCAATCCACAGCTGATTCCCAGATTAAGCCCCTGGATCAGCCACTCGTCCTCTCTAAAAACTGGGAAGAAGGAGGATGAAATCCTTTGGGATGTGCAGGGATCAGGGACCCCCACGGGCAGGGTCCACAGCCCAGCTGAGATCTGGCTCCTGAAATCTTCCCAATTCATCCTTCTGTGCAAGCCTGGAAAATCCCACTTGATTTGCCTTCGCCACGCTGGGATTCCCAGTGTCATTCCCAAAGGAGCAGCCACCCTCACGGGCATTTGTTTGATCTCTCCCAGGTTTTTTCCTTTAAACACACACAAGGCCCTGGAAATGAGCTACCCAAAGTCTCCCTATTTTTGTTTTTTGTTTTGGAGCAGGGTTGTGAAATCCAAACGTTTTTATTCCTTTGGTGCTGCTGGCGTGAAGCAGCAGATGCAGAAATCCTGGCACTGTTTATCTGCTCCCAATATTTTGGTATGGATGGAATATTTCACCTCCCTGCATTCAAAACAAACAGCCCCAAACCCCTGCAGCCCCCAAAATTCCCTCAATTCCTTGGGAGAATTTCCCAGCTGGAAGCCCAAGCATTTATTTTAATTTATTTGCATGAAAAATAAAACAAACCCGAGGAAAACAACAACAGCCCCCCTCTGGATGTTTCTGGGGGGTCCCAAAGCTCTGCTGCCCTGGGTCGCTCTGGGTGGGGTTGTCACATTCTCTGGGATCTGAGGCAGCAGGGCTGGAATTAGGGCCGAGTGGTGGCTTCCATGGAAACCCCAATTTCCAAGTGTTCTGTGCCTTTCTGGTTCCACGGTGGCTCCAGCAGGAACTGTTTCTGCAGGGCTTGGGCAGAGCAGGGAATTTTTCCGGAAGGTTTGGGGTTGCAGAACGTGTTTGGCTCATTTTGGCCTGACACCCTGGGCTGTGGGGTCACACCTGTCCCCAGGGGCTGTGGGGTCACACCTGTCTCAGGGGGCTGTGGGGTCACACCTGTCCCCAGGGGCTGTGGGGTCACACCTGTCTCAGGGAGCTGTGGGGTCACATCCATCCACAGGGGCTGTGGGGTCACACCCATCCCCAGGGGCTGTGGGGTCACACCTGTCTCAGGAAGCTGTGGGGTCACACCTGTCCCCAGATTCTGTGGGGTCACCCTGTCCCCAGGGGCTCCTTGGGTCCCAAAGCCCGGCCCAGCTCAGGCAGGGCTCTGCAGGATGGGCACATCCAGCTGTGCCCAGCTGTGCCCAGCAGTGCCCAGCAGTGCCAGGCTCTGCTCCTGGCCCTGGAGATGTTTCTGTGCTGGAAAAGGGATCCCATTCCCAGCCCAAGGGGGCCTGAGCCCCCTGCCTGGGGACAAGCAGCCTTTCAGTGTCTGCCCCTTGTTTTCTGAGAGCTCAAAATCCCCACCTTTGCATTCCAGGGGCTCTGAGAGCAGCCAGGCCAGCGGAGGAAGGTTGAGCAGGGAATCCTGGAATGGTTGGGGCTGGGAGGGACCTTAAAGCCCATCCAGTTCCAAGCCCTGGGACACCTGCCACTGTCCCAGGCTGCTCCCAGCCCCAGTGTCCAGCCTGGCCTGGGCACTGCCAGGGATCCAGGAGCAGCCACAGCCTCTGCAGAAATTCTATTCCAGGGCCTCCCCACCCTCCCAGGGAGGAATTCCTTCCCAAAATCCAACCCCTATCCTGCCCCATTTGATCCCAGCCCTGTAATTTCTCCCCCTGCTGTCGGTCCCTGAAAGCTCAGCAGAGCCGAGGATGTCCCAGAGCTCCTCCACGCCTGGGGCCAATCCCGGGGGATAAAACCGGGGATAAATCTGCTGCCCACTCACCCAGCAGGAACCGCTCAGGAGAGCAAGGCAATGAATCCCATCAATCCCTGGGATGCTCCAAGGACACAGGTGGGAAAGTGGCCAGGGAAGGGGGCTCCAGTCACTCTGGGAGTCTGGAGAGAGGAGTTTGGAGTGGGATCCTCCCTCCCTTTGCTCCTTCCAGGGTAAACACTAATACTGATACTAATACTGATACTATCCAGCAGAACAAAGTTTTAGGATTTCCTTTCCAGGGGATTTCAAGCTTTTCTTTAATCCTTTTTGTCTTCACCTCAGTCGATGTTTGAGGTGAAAGTGAAGTTTCAAAAGAAGCCAAATAGTTGTCTTCCTGTCCCCTTTCAGGGGCACACAGGAGATGTTTTGGGGAGAAAATGGTGGAATTCCCCCACAATTTTGTCAAGTATCCCAAACTATGGAATCCCAAATACATTCTCCTCCAGAAGGAGGAAACTCACCCAGCTCAAGGGATAATTTTCAAGTGACTTGTTGGTTAATTAGCAATATTTCTGGATCAGCTTTATTATTTCTTATTTGACTTAATTAGGTCCAATCAGCCTTTAAGCTGCTGTGGCTGCCTGAGGAATTACCCAGGGCACGGATGCAGGGAATGAGCTGCTTTCCCAAATAACTGAAAACATGGAGGGAATTTCCAAAAGCTGGGGTGATGTTCCACCAGGTGAATCCTTGGAATTTCATTGTCAGGTTTGGCTTGGCTTTGGAATGTTTTCGTGGGGAACCTTTTGGATTCCAGCTCCAGTTGGCCTTGGCCATCCCACAGCCCTTTGCCAGCTAATTAAGAAAAATTGCTTCCCTCTAATAAATCAAGGAGATATGAGTGGATCATTTGGAGTGGGTTTATGGAAAAGCCCCCTCCCATGAAAACCTGCTGCTCTTTCCTTCACAAGCCCCTTTTGCCAGGCTGCACCTGCCCCAAAAAAAAAAGAGTGAAAAACCTTTTGGAGAAGAGAAAGAGCAGAAAGCAAAGCCAGAGCAGGGCTGGGCTGGGCTTTCCCCGCCAGGCACCGCCAGGAAACTCAGCCTGGCACGGCTGTGTCAGGGAGCCGGGATGAGCGTGGAGAGGGAAGGAACTCGGGAGGATGTTTATGGTCGGGCACCTTTTATTTCCTTGGCTTTGTGGCAATAAATCATGGCTAAAACAGCCCCGGCCCACCTGGTGGGGAAGCACTTGGGATGCTGATTATCCTGAGATTATCCGAGGGGAAAAACCTCCCACTGCTTTCAACAGGCGGCAGGGAAAAACGAGCCGAGATCCGCCGGGAAAAAGGCAGGAGCGTCTCTCTGGAGCTGCCAGAGATGCCGCTGGAATGGATTTGGGAACTGCTGGTCTCTTCCCACTCCGTTCCGAAAGGTCACGGCCGGGGCTGGGTGTTGGGAAGGATTTGCCGCTTACGAGCAGTGCTAAAAAATGGGAAAATGCTCCTGAGCATGGACAGGAGCTCGGGAAAAACCACGCGAGTTATCTGAGGGCACCTAGCTGAGCTCACGCAATGTCTGTGCTGCTGCCTCCGCCCCCGCCCTGCAGGGCTCAAGCTCGGCCTCTCAGTCCCGCTTTCCCCCGTGGTTCCGGACAAGGAGCGGGATTTTGGGCCGGCTGCCCCCCCAAGCCGGGGCTGCTGCACGTTCGCAGCTTTGCCACAATAAAAAAAAAGCAACTCGCCGGGAGAGGCTGGAGAGAACCAGGCTGTAACGACTCCATCTATTGGGTAAAAATATACGGCTCCAAATGCACAGGGAAAATTAATTCCGAGGGAGAAAAAAAAAAAAAATCAGAGGGGATTCGGAGCAGTTACCGGCACTTACAGCTTAATTGGGCACAATTAGAGGAATGTTTCTCGGTTCTGTTTGAAAGCAAACGAAGGTAACGGCAGCCACTTGCAGAGATCCGAGCTCAGCAATCCCGAGGAGATGCCAATCCGCATCCCGAGTTATTCCCGTCGCACAGGGTGTTAAGGGAAAGGGGCTTTTTTGGTGTCCGATCAGGGCGGGAGGAGCCCCTGACCCCAAAGGGCTCCGCAGGCTCGGGGTGAGGGGCAGAGGGGCAGCGAGGGGCGGGGGCGATGCTTCCCGGAACGCGTTTCTCCCTTTCCCACTCGTTCCGTGGGAGCCGAGGCGCGGGGAGCAGCTTCGCCACGGAGAGCAGAGAGCCCGGAGCCCCCTCCAAGGCCGA
>VZRH01001691.1:15603-32135 GCA_013397555.1 Urocynchramus pylzowi | reverse complement strand
CTGCTGCTGCCCAACCGCACCGCGCGGCCGCTGCTCACCGAGCTGCTGCGCGCCGACGAGGCGCGGCTGCGCTGGTTCGCCAAACTGGCCGATTTCCGCCTCTTTCTGCCGCCCCGACACTACGAGGGCATCAGCGCCGACTTCATGGACCGCCTGGGCCACCAGCTGGAGGACATGCTGCTGTCCTGCAAGTACCGCGGCGAGCTCTGCGGCCCGCACAACTTCTCCGCGGTGAGTGCGCACCGAGAGCCCCGGCTGCTCTCGGCTCCTTTCCGGGGCCCCCTGGGTCGTGTCGGTTCTGCTCCCGGTTCCCGCTTCGTGTCGGTCCAGGAGCCCTGGGTCGTGTCGGTTCAGTCCGTGTTCCCGGTTCGAGTCGGTCCGAGAGACCCCCGGGTCATGTCGGTTCTGTTCCGTGGCTGCGGCTCCTCTCGGCCCGAGGGATCCCCGGGTTCTGTTGGTCCCGGTCCCTGTCTCCCGTTCGTGTCGGCCCAAGGGCACCCCTGGCTGGTGTCGGTTCCGGTCCGTGTCCCGCTGCCCGCTCCGCTCCCAGCCCCGCCGCCTCTCGCTCCGTGTTTGCCCGCGGTGCCCGGAGCGCTCCGGGGTCGCAGCTGTCCCGGAGAGTCCGGCGGGTCCCGGTGTGCCCGGCAGGGTCCGGAGGGTCCGGCAGGTCCCGGTGTGCCCGGCAGGTCCCGGANCCCGCCCGGGAGCCCCTCGGGAGCTCCCTGCGGGTCGCTGCCCACCGGGCGCTTTCCCTCCCTCTGCTTTTTCCACCGGCTCGAAGTGATGCTCTCTGGTCTGGGGTGACTGTCTGGCGTGTGAGGGGCTGGCTGCTGCCTTGGGTTTTAATCAGAAAAAATTAAATTAATGTCGCACCATCCCCCCTGCTGCCTTCCCACGTTCCGCGTTGCTCCCAGCGTAGTCGCACCCAGATTTTTCCCCAGTCCGAGCCGAGGTTCCCCCGCAGCGCGGTCCGGCCCAGCCCGGCCCAGCCCGCCCNCCCGGCCCATCCCGCCCGCCTTTGCCGTCTCCGGGATCCTTCGGCTCCCCGCGAGTCCCTGGAGCTGCTCCTTTGGGGCCGCGGGGCTTGTGCACCCTGGAGTGCCTTGGGATGCGGAGCTGTGCTGAGCGGAGCTGACCCAAAGGTGTCTGAGCCCCGGTCAACCGGCGGGGTCTGGGATCAACCCCAAATCTCGGGGCAGGGCTTTGCAAACCGCTGGGAGCGGGATCCCCGCTTGGGAAGATCCCGGTGGGACTGCTGGCAGCTCTGATGTGTTGAGAGGGGACCGGGTGAGAGCCGGACCCACCTGAAGCATCCCTGGGAGCAGCGGGATGTTGATGGTGCTGGAATATTCCGCTCCTCTGATCTCCGCGGGCAGCGCGAGGGGCGGCTGGGACCGAGCATCCTGAAAAGGGCGGCTGGGGACCGAGCAAACTCTGTGTGGGAGCTGAATTCCGGCTCTGCCCGGGGTGCAGCCTGGAAATCAGACGGAATTGTCCCTTTGGGCTTGTCACGGCCGCCGCTGAAGGTGCAGGGGAGGAGGGAGGGATTCCCCGCGGGATGCAGGAGCAGGAGCGGCACAGCCGGAGGGAAATCATGAATAAAACGGGACTTTGGGGCAGGCCCTTTCCAGCAGGACAATCCGGTGCCGTGGCACGAGGAAATTCGGGAATTCCATCAGGAACAGGCGGTGGACGGTGGGGAACAGCTGCCTCTGTCTCCCGGGTGGCGGGGTGGGCTCTGCTGGTGTTTGGCCGGTGCCAGGAGGGGCTGACTGCGGCTTTTCCCGAGCCCCTCGTTCCTCCAAGGTGCGGCAAACCCGGCGGGGGTCCCGCTGTCCCGGCCAGAGTCAATCCTGGGGCGCTGCTGGGGCTGCACGGCCCAGGGCTGCCCTGGCACTGCCGCAGGACTTGCTCCAGGAGGAAATTGGGCATTCCCGGCTCTGCAGCTGCTGCCGGAGCCACCAGGGTGGCTGAGGAGCCGGGTGTCCTCCAGCCACCCTGGAAAGGTGCTGGAAGCTGCTTCCCGAGGCTGGGAGGGAGGAATTGGGGGTGTGATCCCTGGGAGCTCACAGCACTGAGGGCAGTGCTCAGCTGAGGAAATAGGGAAAATATCCTTCCCATCCCGAAGGGTCTGTGTGGCTCCAGGGTGGAGGGACAGGGGAGTCCCTGTGCCAGGAACCTGCTGGATCTGCGTTCCCTGCCCCGAGCTCTGCCTGCGGCAGGTGAGGGGGTCGGTGCCACCTCCCTGTGTCCTGGCACGTCCCTCCTCCTCCTGTCTGGAGGAACAGGGGAGGGAGTGACCTCTGCCTTGTCCTTGAGGGGAGGCTGAGGAGCTTCTCCACCTGGGAACCCCTGGTGAAGAGAGGAGTTCCCTGGGGAGGTGCTGGGAACAACTGCCCGGGGGTCGGGAGTGTCCCCAGAGCTCGGGACAGGGCACTGCCCTCCCTGGGATGGAGGTGCCACACCCGGGGCTGGGGTTTCCTGTGGGGCTGAGCCTGGGGCAGCCCTGGGGTCTGGGGTGNCCTGGCTGGTGTCGGTTCCGGTCCGTGTCCCGCTGCCCGCTCCGCTCCCAGCCCCGCCGCCTCTCGCTCCGTGTTTGCCCGCGGTGCCCGGAGCGCTCCGGGGTCGCAGCTGTCCCGGAGAGTCCGGCGGGTCCCGGTGTGCCCGGCAGGGTCCGGAGGGTCCGGCAGGTCCCGGTGTGCCCGGCAGGTCCCGGAGCTGTCCCGGTGTGTCCGGCGGGTCCCGGTGTGCCCGGCAGGTTCCGGAGTGTCCGGCAGGGTCTGGCGGGGCCCGGGGGGCCCCGCAGGGTTCGGGGGGGGCNTTAATGTCGCACCATCCCCCCTGCTGCCTTCCCACGTTCCGCGTTGCTCCCAGCGTAGTCGCACCCAGATTTTTCCCCAGTCCGAGCCGAGGTTCCCCCGCAGCGCGGTCCGGCCCAGCCCGGCCCATCCCGCCCGCCTTTGCCGTCTCCGGGATCCTTCGGCTCCCCGCGAGTCCCTGGAGCTGCTCCTTTGGGGCCGCGGGGCTTGTGCACCCTGGAGTGCCTTGGGATGCGGAGCTGTGCTGAGCGGAGCTGACCCAAAGGTGTCTGAGCCCCGGTCAACCGGCGGGGTCTGGGATCAACCCCAAATCTCGGGGCAGGGCTTTGCAAACCGCTGGGAGCGGGATCCCCGCTTGGGAAGATCCCGGTGGGACTGCTGGCAGCTCTGATGTGTTGAGAGGGGACCGGGTGAGAGCCGGACCCACCTGAAGGATCCCTGGGAGCAGCGGGATGTTGATGGTGCTGGAATATTCCGCTCCTCTGATCTCCGCGGGCAGCGCGAGGGGCGGCTGGGACCGAGCATCCTGAAAAGGGCGGCTGGGGACCGAGCAAACTCTGTGTGGGAGCTGAATTCCGGCTCTGCCCGGGGTGCAGCCTGGAAATCAGACGGAATTGTCCCTTTGGGCTTGTCACGGCCGCCGCTGAAGGTGCAGGGGAGGAGGGAGGGACTCCCCGCGGGATGCAGGAGCAGGAGCGGCACAGCCGGAGGGAAATCATGAATAAAACGGGACTTTGGGGCAGGCCCTTTCCAGCAGGACAATCCGGTGCCGTGGCACGAGGAAATTCGGGAATTCCATCAGGAACAGGCGGTGGACGGTGGGGAACAGCTGCCTCTGTCTCCCGGGTGGCGGGGTGGGCTCTGCTGGTGTTTGGCCGGTGCCAGGAGGGGCTGACTGCGGCTTTTCCCGAGCCCCTCGTTCCTCCAAGGTGCGGCAAACCCGGCGGGGGTCCCGCTGTCCCGGCCAGAGTCAATCCTGGGGCGCTGCTGGGGCTGCACGGCCCAGGGCTGCCCTGGCACTGCCGCAGGACTTGCTCCAGGAGGAAATTGGGCATTCCCGGCTCTGCAGCTGCTGCCGGAGCCACCAGGGTGGCTGAGGAGCCGGGTGTCCTCCAGCCACCCTGGAAAGGTGCTGGAAGCTGCTTCCCGAGGCTGGGAGGGAGGAATTGGGGGTGTGATCCCTGGGAGCTCACAGCACTGAGGGCAGTGCTCAGCTGAGGAAATAGGGAAAATATCCTTCCCATCCCGAAGGGTCTGTGTGGCTCCAGGGTGGAGGGACAGGGGAGTCCCTGTGCCAGGAACCTGCTGGATCTGCGTTCCCTGCCCCGAGCTCTGCCTGCGGCAGGTGAGGGGGTCGGTGCCACCTCCCTGTGTCCTGGCACGTCCCTCCTCCTCCTGTCTGGAGGAACAGGGGAGGGAGTGACCTCTGCCTTGTCCTTGAGGGGAGGCTGAGGAGCTTCTCCACCTGGGAACCCCTGGTGAAGAGAGGAGTTCCCTGGGGAGGTGCTGGGAACAACTGCCCGGGGGTCGGGAGTGTCCCCAGAGCTCGGGACAGGGCACTGCCCTCCCTGGGATGGAGGTGCCACACCCGGGGCTGGGGTTTCCTGTGGGGCTGAGCCTGGGGCAGCCCTGGGGTCTGGGGTGCTTGGAGCTTCTGCTTCTCTTCTGGATTCGGAGGGAGAACCCCAAGGAGAGGCAGGAAAATCGTGTGGTGTGAGCTGGGCACAGGAATGAGGCAGGATGTGTGGAAAGATAAATGCAAATGAATAAATGGGAGTGTAAAGAGAACTTTGCTGGTTTTAGGCCTGCTAGGGTGCTCCAAGAGCATCTTCTGTGCTAAAAGACCAGGGGGAGGTGAGGCTTTCCTGGGTAGAAACCCCAAAAGCCCAAAGCAGAGGGGATTTGGAGCAAAGGAGTCCTGGCTGACATGTGGAGCAGGGCAAAGGGGCTGGGGCAGGGAGCTGCTCTCCTGTGAGTGCTTCCAGCTCTGCCCTGGAGCTCCTCCAAGGCATTCCTGCTCCTCCCAGCCCATCTCCCCCAGGAGATTCCCTCCTCCCAGCCCCTCAAACCGTGGGGGCAGAGGGTGCTGAGTTTAGTGGGTGACATGGAAGAGGAAGAGGACACTGGAGAATGAGCCCAGCAATCCCAACAGTGTGGGAAGTGTTGCTTTTATTCCTTAATAAATGGAAATACGGGATTGCACTGATCTTTGGAGCTCGGGGCTGCAGGGCTGGTGTGATCCCGTTGGATTTGTGCCATGTAGGAGGGCTCAGGTCTGGATTATTTCCTGGCGTGCTCCAGGAGGGGTTTGTTGTCCCTGTCAGTATTTTCCAGAAGGATGAGGATTTGTTAATGGATCAGATGGAGTCTCCTGTCCTCAGTCAATGTGTGGCTTTACTTATTTTAGGCTGGACCTGAAGCTGGGCTGTTGGTGTGGTTATCCAAGAATCCTGGAATGGTTTGGGTTGGGAGGGGCCTTAAAGCCCAGTTCCATGGGCAGGGACACCTTCCACCATCCCAGGGTGCTCCAAGCCTTTCCAGCCTGGCCTTGGACCCTTCCAGGGATGGGCAAAACCATCCATGAATGCTTGGAGCTGGATAAATCCTACCTTCCCAAATGCCCACGTGCTGATTCCAAGGGAAGGAAGCATCCAGCAGCTCCTGTCCTTCAAAAGTTCTCCCAAATTCCAAATCCCAGTGCCACTCTGGGCAGTTCAGTGAGTGAGGACCTGCTTTCCCTGGAGTGGCCCTGTCTGGGAGGAGCTGATGCTCGGGATTAGGTGGATGTTGCTCTGCATTCCCTGGATTTGGGGTTGATTTATTCCTCTGAGCTCTTTGTCTCTGGAATATTTATCTTGGTTGCCCTGTCCTGTGCTCATTGATTTCTCCTTCCTGGGATTTTTCATCCTGAGAAATTAATGAGTGGATCCAGCATCCTGGGGTCTGTTCATGGACTGGGGTTTAGGGTTAATGATCTCCTGATTCAGTAACTCCCCAAAGCAAATTGTCACCTGTGCCTCTGCCTGGGGAGCTGTGGGGACACAGGGGTTGTGCTGGAGGAGTGGCAGGGTTTGATCCCATCCTTCATGAAATCCTTGGACTTCTGGGGTGTTCCAAAGGTTCTGCAGCCAGTACTTGCTCGTGGTTTGATTTGCTCAGTTATTTTTTGTTAAACCATTTAATTTCTCCCCAGAGCAGAGACTTCATGGGGTGACAGCTGCACAGAGGCCTCAGTGCTGCTTTTTAAAAATATTCCTGCGTGTTTGCCTGAAAATCTGATGAATATTGCTGACATATCCCTCAGGTGGGGCTGTAATTGTGGTTTCCTCAGCAGAGGATCCCCTGTCCAGGGTGAAGCTCAGCCTTATCCCACCAAATGAGTGTGACATTTCAGCCCTGGGTTTGGTGTGAGGGCAGACAGGAATTCTGTGCCACCAGCTTGGAAGGCCCAAAGCTTGGAACAGCTGCAAGCACCTTAATTACTACCACCACAATTAATTGCAGAGGAATTTCAGGATGTGGGGTTGTTTATTTGGGGATTTTCCTCACCCACCCACAAACTGTTTTATGCAATTCCCATTTCCACCTTTATTCTCTCATACTTTTATTTTAACTCTTTATTTTTGGCTTCACTTCCAAACAAAGCTCTGGCTTGGGGGTGGTGTTGCCTTTGGAAGGGGCGTGGGTGGTGTTTAATGGTGCTGATGTGGGGCTGGAGCCTGGAATGTGCTCCCAAATTGTCCCAGTGCCACTTGAGGGAACTGCCTGGGGCTGGTTGGACTCAGCCTGGGATCACAGTGGAACCAAGGCCTGGTTTTGGGTTCCTGGTGGCAGAATCCAGGGAGGAATCCGCTATGCCAAGGGCTGCCCAAGCAATGCTCTCTGTGAGGGATGGGCTGGAGGCTTTGGGGTGATTTCCTGCAGGTTTGGGGTCACCCTGCACTGAGGGTGGAGATTCCTGACCTGCCCCAGAGCTGGGTGCTGAGGGCATTTGGATTTCTCTTGGGCTGGGGAATGAAAACAGGGATGAGTTTGGCACTGAACTGGTGGGTCCTGAGTGGGGCCAGAAGCTGTGGGAGAAGAAGGACAAAGCCCAGGGGTTCCAGAGCTGCCCCTCCCTGCCAGAGCTGCAGGCATCCCAAAGGAATCCATGGAGCAAGGAAAGCTGGGCAGCAGCAGGGCCTGGGCTGCTGGGGGCTTCTCTCCACCCAGTGCCACCCCTGCCATGGCAGGGACACCTGCCACTGTCCCAGGTGCTCCCAGCCCCAGTGCCCAGCCTGGCCTTGGGCACTGCCAGGGATCCAGGGGCAGCCCCAGCTGCTCTGGGCACCCTGTGCCAGGGCCTGCCCACCCTCACAGGGAACAATTCCCAATTCCCAACCTCCCATCCATCCCTGCCCTCTGGCAGTGGGAGCCATTCCCTGTGTCCTGTCCCTCCATGCCTTGTCCCCAGTCCCTCTCCAGCTCTCCTGGAGCCCCTTTAGTGCCTGGCAGGGGCTCTGAGCTCTCCCTGGAGCTTCTCCTCTCCAGGTGACACCCCCAGCTCTCCCAGACTGGCTCCAGAGGAGCTCCAGCCCTGGAGCAGCTCCGTGGCCTCCTCTGGACCTGCTCCAGCAGCTCCAGGTCCTTGGAGGACTGAGTGACTTCCTGGGAGGCTCTGTCCAGGTGTGGCCAGGAATGTCCCAGCAGCAGGAGGGGACCCTGGCCTCGCTGGCCTGGAGCAGGACAGAGCTGCTGGGGATGGGTGGCTGTGCAGGGAGTCAGGAGTGCAAATCCCACAGAATTTGGGAGAGCAGGGCTGGCCTGGGCTCCTTTGCATCCCAAACTTTGTGTCCCAGTGCCTCTGGGTCCAGGTGCAGGTCCAGGTGCAGGTCCAGGTGCAGGCAGCTGTTGGAATTCTGCACCCCTGGTGGTTTTACCAACATCTGGGCAGGATTCTGGGGTGGGAACTCTCCTGGATTCACAGACTGCCCCAGGCTGGGAGGGATCCACAAGGATCCATGAATCCAACTCCTCACTTCACCTTGAATGTGGGAACTTGGATTTCTGGCAGGACAGGGAAAATAATCACTTCCATGGGGAAAGGATTCAGCTGAGTTTGGCCACTNGCAGGAAGAGGAAGGATTTTAGGACTTTCCTGTGGTTTTTTCCCTGCCTGCTGTTTTTTCCCTTTTTCATTTATTCCTTCCATCCATCCATCCATCCATCCATCCATCCATCCATCCATCCATCCATCCATCCATCCATCCAGAAAAGGGATTCCAAGTGCTAAAGGTGCAATCATCACCATGGGTTTGTTGGAGTTGTGGAATAGATTGCCAATAATTACTGCCCACCCTGAGCAGAATTAATGTAATTAAAGACACAGTTACAGTCCCCACCCACTCTGGGATGCTGCCAGGGCTTAATTAATGTTTGCAAATTGCTCCAGGATCTGCATGGGACCACCTCCCAACAGTGCACAGAGTGGGAATTCCTGGAATGGAGGTGCCATGGGGACACTGGTGTGGGGAGGGGAAGGAAATCAGGGGTGCAGGGTGCAGGATCAGTGGGATTTGGGCTCCCAGTGCCCCTGGCTTTGTTCCCTCGGGAGCCTGAGGCTGTGGGGCTTGCCCTTCCCTCTGCTGCAGTTCAGGGTAATTCCATTTATCCTGGAATCCCTGGAGTTTGTTCCCACTGGAGCTTTTTTCCTTTTGGCCATGTTTTTCCCATCCTGTCATTTATCCTGAATTCCCTGGGCCATTGGAGGCTGTTCCCCCTGGGGGCACTGATGGTGCCAGCAGGGCCTTGCAGCATCCCAGGCTGGCTCTGGAATCCATCCCTTCTCCCAGCAGGATGGATAAAACTGGGATGAGCTTTTTCTCACTGGGATGAGCTTTTTCTCCTGTGTTTGCTTTTCCCATCCCAGCTGCAGGTTTTCCATGAGCCTGGGTGGAGGGAAGCTGCTGGATTCTTGTCTGGAGCAGCAGCTCCTGTCCTGGGGCATGCACAGGGATTCCTCTGGGCTTTTTATCCTGGAAAGGGCTCAGCCTGCCTGGGAGCTGCTGCTTGTCCTGACATTTTGCAGCTGGATGGCATCCAAGGGCTGATCTGCCATTCCTTGTCCAGGCAGGAGGCCAGGCTGGAACTGGCCTGGATGGGGGGATGGCCTTTGGGATGCTGGGATGCCCCCTGGAATGTAGGGATGTTCTTTGGGATGCTGGCACACCCCCTGGAATGTAGGGATGCTCTTTGGGATGCTGGCACACCCCCTGGAATGTAGGGATGTTCTTTGGGATGCAGGGACGCCCCCTGGAACGTAGGGATGTTCTTTGGGATGCAGGGACGCCCCCTGGAACGTAGGGATGCCCTTTGGGATGGTGGGATGCCCTTTGGGATGGTGGGATGCCTTTTGGGATGGGGGATCCCTCTGTCCAGTTGTAGGAGCTCCTGTGGGGCCAGGAACTGGTTGGGAAAATCCTCCCTAAATCCCAGGCTTTTAAAAATGAAGTCTTAGTTCTCAAGGTGGGAATTGTCCCCCAAAACTTGCCCAGCCCAGGTGTGTTCAAGGCTCCCAGCAGGGCTGGTCGATGTTGGAATTCCCATTTTTCCTGCACTCCTGCTCCATGTCCCTCCCTGGCCCTTTCCAGCACTTCCACCCTTCCCTGATTCCCTTTTCCCAGCCCCTCTCTCTGGGAGATCACCCATCCATCCTGATGTGCTTGGGAATGAGGCCTCTGCATTTCTCTCCTGCTGAAACCAGGGAATGCCCTCCCTCCAAACCCCTGGGATAACAGAGCTCATCCACTTCCCTCTCACCCTCTCTTTTTTTCCTTTTCCCCCTGTAATTTCAAGCAGGGGGAGCAGGAATTTTTAAGTTTTTTCATGGATTGCTCCACTCCTCTTTTCCCAATTCTATAATTTCTTCCTGGATTAAAGCAAATTCTAGGCAAACTTCCTCCCCAAACCCCTGGAGCTTGACATTTTTTCAATAATAAAGTTGGAATGTAAATTAGGAACTGGAGCTGTTCCCAATCCTAGGAGCACACTGCTGCCATCCCAATTCTCCTCTGCTTTATTAAATCAGGAGGAATGGCCCATTATAATCCAATTAACTGTGATTCCCAGGCAGGAATTCCTGGCTCCAGGGTGGGGGAAAAGTTGGATAAAATGATTGTAAAAGGCCTGGGATTGGGTGGTTTGGGATTTTTTTTCCTTTTTCCCTTTAAAAACCCCTCAGTAGCTGAAATCAGGGGAAAGCCATGTTGGGGAACTGGCTCCTGGTTTTGTAATAAATTTATGGAGTGATCCAAAGTGGCTCCTTGTGGGCATGGAGATCCTGCTGGGCTCCCAGCACATGTTCCTGCCAGGAATTGTCCCATCTTGCTCCTGGAATTCACGGCTCAGTGCTCCCAGCACTCGGGTGGAAGGGAGGGACAGAAGGATCAGCAACTTGTCCATGGAATTCTGTTCCTGCAGCTCCAAACAAACCTGCCACAGCTTGGAGGGATCTGGGGCGGGTTGCAGGCAGGTGGGGAAGTGAGATCATGGAGTTGTTTGGGTTGGAAAGGACCTTAAAGGACCCTAAATCCCACCCAGTGCCACCCCTGCCGTGGCAGGGACACCTCCCACTGTCCCAGGCTGCTCCCAGCCCCAGTGTGCAGCCTGGCCTGGGCACTGCCAGGGATCCAGGGGCAGCCACCCTGTGCCAGGGCCTGCCCACCCTGCCAGGGAGGAATTCCAGCTCTGTCCATCTCTCTCAGACCTTCTTGCTTTGCTAAATTTTGTAGCAGGTCCCAAAAGCCTCCGGAATGGTGGCAATGGGCTGTGCAGCAGGGAAGCAGCCTGGCAGGCTCCCTGGAATCCACCTGCACAGCATTCCCACACCTGGAGAGAACTTCATAACCAATATTTGGGAATAGCAGTGGATTCTCTGAGGGGGGAAATTATCTTTCCCCTCTGGTTCCTTCCTCCCGTGCCTGGGATAAGGGATGGGAAGGTTGGGAGCAGCTCCCTGTGCTGGAACAGCTGCTCCCAGCATTCCAGTTCAGCTTTCCAGCTCGTTCCCTGCTCCATCAGCATCTCCTGTCCTCCAAACTCAGCTGAATGCCCGAATTTCTTCCTTCAGGGAGTGCTGGAGCAGGAGGCACCTCCCTGCCCGAGTCATTCCTGGGAAACAGTCCTGAAAATCCCGACTGGAGGTGGCAGATCCTGGCGCTGTTCCCACAGTCCCAGCTTCCCACACCATCCAAACACTGGGATGTCAAAGCCATCAGTCCCTGTGTTCCTGCTGGTGCCTGCAGCCAGATCTTCCCCCTCTGGATGCCTCCTGCAGTCCTGGGTGATTTGTGGCCCCCGTGGCTCCAGCTGGGTCCTGCTCCTGGTGTTTTATCCACACTCACCAGCAATTGCAGTGAGGATCAGCCAGGGATCCTCCCAAGCTCTCTGCTTTCCTCTGGAAAGTCCACTTTCCTTCACCCTGACAAACGTTGTCCCCTTGTCTCTATCCCTGTGTTCAGCCCAGCCCTTCCCTCCCCTCAGGTTTCTCCTGGGGGCTGGAGTCACGCCTGGTCCCTCGGTGCTCCCGGTGCCCTCTGTGTGGGTTGGGGACACAGCTGTCCCCTCCCCTGCCCGGGGGAGCTGGGCTGCAGGAGCTGTGGCAGGGCCGTGCTCTCTGCTCCTGCTCTCTCTGAAGCCCTGAGATGCAATCCCAGGCAGTGGAAGTGGGACCTTTCTGACCCCAGTCCTGTTTTCCTGACCCTGCAGGGCAGAGCGAGCAGAGGAATGGGGCTCATTCCATGGGATGGGCTTTCCTTGGGCTGGGACTCCCAGCTCCAGGTGTGCCCCTTTGGGATTTGATGGTTGTTGTAGGTCCCTTCCACCTGAAACTCCCTTTCTCTTTCCTTTTCCTTCTCCCCAGAATCTCCTCTGCCTTGGATTTTTCCAAGCACTGGACACTTCCCATCCCTTTCTTGCTCATGCCCATTAACCTGGCTTTGTCTTTTTTTGTGCCAAATTCATTGTGTTAACATAATTCCAGTGGCTCCAAGGCCCTTGGATAGGGGAGCCACGGGGGGCAGGTGGGATTAAAGCTCCTGGCTGGGCAGGGAGATTCCTGAATTCTCAGTGTCCTGTGGCAGCTGCTTGGACAGGATCCATCTCAGCTCCTGGTGTTTCCCTGTTTTGGGGGGTTTCTGGTCCACTTTTGAGCAGGGGGTTTGGAGCCCTTATGTTTCTGTACTCACATCAATGTTCCTGATTTTCCAAAGGCCTTTCCCTCATGGAGTCAGTGTTCAGCTTTCACTTAGCACAGGAGGGAATTTCTGCTCACCAGAATTTGGTCCCCCCAATGAAACCATCGTTAGCATTTAATTGGTGATGGGGGAAATTCCAGGTTCCTTTTCCCTGCCCCATCTCCCCTCCCCAAGTTTGGGGAGGTTTTATTTGGAATGATTCCCGCATTTGGGATCTGCCACATCCTGCAAAGGATAATCCAGTGTGGGAAGGAGATGCCTCAACATCAGTGGCAGCTTTTGGGGCTTCCCAGAGCTGGGACTTGTTTGGAGCCCTTATCCCTGTGGGATCAGCTCCCTGTGGAATTACCTGCACACCTCTGGAGAGGGGGATGGGACACCGAGGGGTTCAGCAGCCCCAGATCATGAGGGCTGGCTGAAGTCTGAGAAAAAACAACATTTTAAGAAGGTTGAAGATTTTTTGAGCTGTTTGTGTTTTGCCTCCAGCCTGGGCACTGCTTCTGATGAAGTTTCCAAGCTTTCCTTGATGGTGTGAGGATTATGGATTTCGATTAACAGGACATCAGAGATTTTCACATGTCCTTAGTGCTGGCTTTGAACCTCCAGTGCTGGGGGATGCCAGAGCCCGGGGGGGGGGGAATGGAGTCCCAGGATAATCTTGTAATGGCCCCACCCCAAATCCTGCTTCAGTTTTGGGCTCTTCTAAACGAGAAGGACTTGGAGGGGCTGGAGCACGACCATGGCAGGGAATGGAGCTGGGAATGGGCTGGAGCCCCAGGAGGGGCTGAGGGAGCTGGGAAGGGGCTGGAGCCCCAGGAGGAGCTGAGGGAGCTGGGAAGGGGCTCAGCCTGGAGCAGAGGAGGCTCAGGGGGCCCTTGTGGCTCTGCACAGCTCCTGACAGGAGGGGACAGCCGGGGGGGTCGGGCTGTGCTCCAGGGAACAGGGACAGGAGCAGAGGGAACGGCCTCAGGCTGGGCCAGGGCAGGCTCAGGGGGGACAGCAGCAGGAATTTCCCCATGGAAAGGGGGGTCAGGGATTGGCAGGGGCTGCCCAGGGAGGGTTGGAGTGCCCATCCCTGGAGGTGTCCCAGGAACACCTGGATGTAGCCTCAGGGCTCTGGGCTGGGCACAAGGTGGGGATCAATCACACTTGGACTGGAGGGATTTTCCAACCTCAGAGATTCTGGGATTCTGTGCTGGGAAATGGAGTTGGTAGGGAAGGGAAGCTCTGTGGGTGTGAAGAGCTTGGGCACTGCCAGGGATCCAGGGGCAGCCCCAGCTGCTCTGGGCACCCTGTGCCAGGGCCTGCCCACCCTCACAGGGAACAATTCCCAATTCCCAATCTCCCATCCATCCCTGCCCTCTGGCACTGGGAGCCATTCCCTGGGTCCTGTCCCTCCATGCCTTGTCCCCAGTCCCTCTCCAGCTCTCCTGGAGCCCCTTTAGTGCCTGGCAGGGGCTCTGAGCCCTCCCTGGAGCTTCTCCTCTCCAGGTGACACCCCCAGCTCTCCCAGCCTGCATCCAGCCCCTCTGATCCTTTGTTATCCCAGGAGCAGGAGCCACTTCCCACAGAAAACTCCCACAGGTTTTTTGCTACCTCTCCTCTTTTTGAAGTGATTTTGCTCCTTTGGCCTCCATTCCCTCCCTGCCTTGGGGAAGGGGGGCTGCAGTGGGGATGAAGGGGACACCAGGGACAGCAGTGCTGACCTGGGAGCCCTCCCCGTGCCCACTCAGGTGGTGCCTGGGACAGGACATTTTGGGATTTCAGGGCTGATTGGGGTGGCAGAGCCGTGCTTGGGTCCTCACCTCTCGTTTTGCCACCTGAAGGGTCAGGCTCTGCTGTGCCCTCCGTGCTGGATGGACTCCCCCCAGAGCTTTGGCTCCTCGGGGAGCCAGGGCTGAGCCACGGGGGCTGAGTGCCTCAAGCCGTGGTTTCCCAGCAACTGAGCAGGAAAATCCCGAGGAGCCCTCGACGTCTGGCAGCCCTGTGCTTCAGGAGTGATTTTCACCCTGCTTTCTCTGGGCTGGGCAGGGCAATTCCCTTCTGCTGGGAGACATCGCCAGGGCAGGCTCCTGAGCCCGATGGAGCAGGGCTGGTCCAGCCCTGCTGGGTGACACCCAGGGCTCCTTGGAACTCCTGTGCCCTGAGGTGTTACATCAAAAACACCAGAGCAGCGATGCAGGAGCAAAGCTGCTGCTGCTGCTGAGGCTCCTGGTGAGGCTGTGCTGCTGCTTTGGGAGAATTTTGGGATGAGCTGCGGGGTGGTTTGTGCTCTGCCTCTGGAGTAAATCGTTTGGGATTTCCTCTGGGCGTCCTTGCTGTAGGAATTGGTGCAGATTTAGTGCTTTCAGGAGGTTTTTTCAGCATTGCAGCAGCGTGGAAGGCCGTGAGGGAGGGCCTTGGGCTGTCCTTGCCCTGCAGGGTTTGAGGTGCTGGAGGCTGCAGGACCTGGCTCAAAGCAGGGCAAACCCAGCTCCAAACCCCACAGGAACAGATCCTGTCAAAGCCAGCCCTGCAGGGAGGATCCAGGATCCTGGAACACCAAATTGCTCAGGGTGTGATGGAGCAGAAGGGTTTCTGTAGATTGCAGTGCTGGGTCAGCAGAGCTTGGGAGTCTCTTGGGGTGCAGTGGGGGAAGGGATCCCACAAAGGCCTCAGCCCTGGCTTGGGGTGAGCAGGTGGGGGTTTGCTGATGGGATTTTTGTTATCACTGCCTGGATTTGCTGTTGGACCCTGGGATGGAGGAGCCTGGACTCGGGCTCCTCCTGTGTGTGAGCCTGGCTCAAAGTCCCACTGCCCAGGGACTGGGTGGCAGCAGGGGCACAGGGGGTGGGAAGCTGCTCCAAGGGTTTTCCCAAGGGTGGATGGAGCAGGCTGAGCTTGGCTGGTGCTTGGGTGGGGTTTGGGTGGGTTTGGGTGAGGTTTGGATGGGGTTGGGTGAGGTTTGGATGGGGTTTGGATGGGTTTGGATGGAGTTGGGTGAGGTTTGGATGGAGTTTGGATGGGGTTGGGTGAGGTTTGGGTAGCATTTGGGTGGGTTTGGATGGGGTTGGATGGGGTTGGGTGAGGTTTGGATGGGGTTTGGATGGGTTTGGATGGAGTTGGGTGAGGTTTGGATGGGGTTGGGTGAGGTTTGGATGGGGTTGGGTGACGTTTGGGTAGCATTTGGATGGGTTTGGATGGAGTTTGCTACATTTGGGTGGCATTTGGATGGGGTCCTTGGATGGTTTCTGTCTCCTGTCCCTCCCTGGCCTTGGCATGGGGACTTTGGGACAGGCTGGATCCCCTGCTGTGACAGAGGAAAATGAAGAGCAGGGTCTGAGCGAGAGAATTCACAAAAAGCAATCAAACCACAGAACCAGTAAGGCTGGAAAAGATTTCCAAGGTGAAGTCCAGCCTTCATGCAGCTCCCAGATTTCTGGAACGGCTTTGCTGGGATTACAGGGCTCCAAAGCAGCAGCTGGCACCAGTGATGCCAGTCCCACACCGGGGTGACCTTGCCCACATCCCTGTTTCCTCCTCCTGCTCTTCCTTCTCCCTCCCTGCTGGGCTCAGCTCCTGAATCTCCATCTCCCCGTGAGCACAACAGGGAAACAGCTGAAAATCCACCAAGTGCTGATGGATTTGGAGGAGGGAATATCCAATCTGTGAGTGCAAAGGGCTTTGTTTTTATTGCTGGAGGTATTTTTTGCTCCAGTTTAATGGGATTAGTGCTGGAGGTTTGGGGCCAGCTGTTCCCTCTGCAGACAGGCAGGAAAACATTCCAGCATTCCACTCCTGCTGCTTTCATCTTGTAATGAGCTTGTCAGCAATTAGCAGCTCTTGGAACGGCCACGGAGTGACAGCACTACAGCTCAGCGCCCAAAACCTGCATTTTTAATGGGATTGGGTGGGAAAAGGGCTGGAATGTGGGTGGTTCCAGGATTGATGGGCAGGAAGCCCCGGTGCTCTGCTTGGTGGCATTTCCTTGGTGCTCTGTGGCTGTCTTTGGGTTTATAATACACCCATATCCTTTGGGGATTTATAGGGATATCCTTTGGGGATTTTAAAAAATTTTCAACATTTCTCACCTGGAATTTTCCCTTCTCATAGGCAGGAGGGGAGTTCACTGAAGAGCTTAGGTCTGTAAAGTCTTTTTCTAACCCACACCTAAGGAAACGTGGATGGCACAGCCAGTCCTGGGAAAATGAGATGTGCAGGGAATTCTGCAGGGCTGGCAGAGCTGGGGATATTTTTTTGGGCAGAAAGGAGGGGTTTTTGTTGTCCTAGTTATTGGTTCAGAGCCTGGATTTTCCCAGTTCTATCCAGGTGGAAATAAATGTGGGATAGGTTTGAAACCCCTGAGCTGAGCTGTGGGATTGCAGATCCTGAGCTATGGGATTGCAGACCCTGAGCTGTGGGATTGCAGATCCTGAGCTGTGGGATTCCAGACCCTGAGCTGTGGGATTGCAGGAGAGCCTGAGCTGTGGGATTGCAGGAG
>VZRH01001690.1:106631-139597 GCA_013397555.1 Urocynchramus pylzowi | reverse complement strand
TTTTTTTTTTTTTTTGAATGCACCTCTCATTTGTCCTGTTGCTGAATTTTCTAGCAAGGGAAACTAACCAGCTTCCTACATGCTAGACCCTGGGAATTAAATTATGTGTTTATTAGTCCAATAAGGTAGGATCTATTACCCTGCAGATAAACAGGTAGTAAACCAATTTATCAGTATAGATACCATAATAGGTGTAAGTGGTGGTAAAATTATAGAATCAGTAATTACTTGTTAAAAAAAATTCTAAAAAAAACCCAAACCAAAACAAAAAAAAACCCAGAGAAACAAAACCCCAAATTGGAGTTCCCAAAGCACTTTCAGAGCCTACAGTCCTGGAGAAATTCTTTCTGTACAAGAAGCTGAATTTTCTTTCAAGTGCACTGTACATTGTTCAGATCTAGTATGGAAACAGTATTGAAAGAATTACCTGTTATTAAAGGAAAATTACTGGAACCACTTTGGGTCCAAAATTATACTGTGTAGCTGATTAATAGGGAATGCCCACAAGGGGAAATAAAATTTATAAATGAAACCCTGAAAGCTGCTAAAAAATTCTTAAAATGCCTAAGAACTCTTTTTCTCTGAACAGTTATAATGGATGTATGAGACCATTTATCACAGCCAAGAAGTTTATGGTTTTTAATCAGGTAGAAAGTTAAATAGAAGAGAAAACCTATACATAATTTCTAAATCATTGAAACTGTTTCTTGTTGTGCCTATGGAAAAGCAACTCCTTCCACATATTGCTAAGTTCTGGTCTCCTTTTAATCATTGGTTTATCAACATCTCTCTGAGTAATAGAATATTATTTCTTGCAAATCATCCTATCATGCTCACATAAATAAAAGATAGCAATCACCTGCTCCCTGCAAAAAGTTCTGCTTATCAAGTATTGGGAGTTTTTAAACTTGTTTTTAATTTTAAAAATGCCCATTTGGAAAAAGCATATCAGTAACATGCAGTACCAAACTCTTCTGAAGTTACATATGTAGATATTTCTTGTGCCAAAATGAAGGTGATATAGTCAATCTAAATCGTCTTTTGGCTAATCTCTGCTTCCATATAATCTTTAACTCTGTGTAATGACTTTTCCTGACTATAGGAATTCAACCTTTTGTAATCAGCATTTTGGATGGTTATTGAGGAAATGTGAGCAAGAGACCTGAATATCTCACTCAGAAGTTTGGGTTCTGTAAATCTTTTTGAATTCAAGGTTTTCCCTATGAAATGCAGAGAGACCTAAATGTTCTCTATATTCATTATATATTCTGGATTTATAATCCAGAAATTTCATTGCTGTAGTTTACCTATTGAATTAGCAGATCTAAGGGAGTTGCTTTAGCAGATCACAAACCCTAAAATTTACCAAGCTGTTGCTCCAGTGTTTCCTTAATATTCCACTTCTTCCAAGTGCATCACAGTCTGTGCTGCTTCAGGAAAGTCCATATTTTGATGACATGGTGGATTAAGCCCATTTTTACCCCTGCAAAATGGAATACAATGTAATGCAGTTTCTTTATAAGCTAACTATCCTCATTCATGCAGTGTTTTGTGGCTTCTTTTTGACCTCACGCTACCTATCCATTACAAAATCACTTGTCATACACAGAATCTGTAAAAAATTGGGAGCTTTAAATCTTAAATCCTTTAATACTAGCTAGACTTGGAAACATGACAGTGCTTTGTGAAGAAGCATGTATTTTTAAATAAGGGAAAAACAAACTATTTGAAAAATTCACACGTTATCTATTCATCAGGTTGTCATTCTTATGTCAGACTTTGGCAAATTTTGCTGGAATCTGACTACTATATCATCAGTGAGAGGTAAAAATAAATACACCTCAAGTGGGGCTACTTCTTCACCTTGATACTAATCAACCACCCCACCTGCCTGGGATCTCAATCCTTGCAGGTATCACTATTCAAGTTGTTGGTTTTGGTATCTTGCTTTGCTGGCAATTCTTCCCTCCATGATGTGTGACTTGATCCTTTGCATACCTGAAGAAGCTTTTAGAAAGTGCCAGGCTTTAAAAATCGTTTACCCTGTTCCTGTTAGACTTGTGATTTCTACAAGATATCAGCCTTCAACTTTGCACTTTTATTGATCAGCTGCTTTTCCTATCAACACTTCTTCTCTTCACGTCCACTGCTGAAAAAGTCACTCTAAACATTTGTGAAGAACTTCTATTATCAGTTTCAAATAAGTTTTTTAAAACCTGCCTTGTCTCAGATTACCTATTCCTCCAGTTTTTTGCAGCTACATGGAAAGCTTTTTTTTCTTTAAACACAGCTTTCTCAGTGTCTATCTAAATTTGTGTCTTACTGCTGGGATAACTCACCATACATAGCTTGTTGACCTAAAGACCACAAACACCATCCTTTTTCTCCCTTGCTCCACTCCTTCCTATGCACTGATCTTTTATTTGAGCTCTTAAGGCTACAATCAAGGCTTGAGTGAGTGATGCAATTAAGATTAATATTTATAACAATTTTGGTATAGTGAGCCTCTAATAAAATCTACCAATTGTTTTGGAGGAAGACTTGTGACCTCAGATATTTAAATCCCAGCTGCCTCAGTCCTGTGACTTTAAATATTTAAATCTCAGCTCCCTCAAGGAATAAAATAACTACCCCAAGGAATAATGCAGTTGATGATGAGTAGACCAAGTCACTTGCTGGATATACTTTTATTCCTTTCTATGATTTATGACACAGCAGCATCTGTCCTTATAGCTCCATGGCTGTTTGAATATAAAGCCTGAGTTTCAGTACAAATCCTGGCATCTATCCTCTGGAGGGGCTGGCAAGGAGAAAGCCTTGCTCCAAAGCACACTGTCCTCTGGAGTTACAGTCCAGCAACCTCTGCTTGAAGGGTTGCACTGCTTAGAATCATCATGGGAACCTGTGATGTGGTCAGCAGGGTATGACAAAAAAGGAAGATGGAAGAAAAAAAGCAGAAATGGACTAAATCAAACTGAGAATTGTCATAAAAAAACACCCAGGCAGTGGTGGGAACTGTCATGGAATTCCTTAGTGATGCTGGGGGGCATATATCAGAAAGGTCTGGGTTATTTGCTTGAGACAATAAATAAAGAAAGAGGTACTCAAGTAAAAGCACTGAAGAAGTTTTCTAAAGATGTATGGATCAAAAAGCACTTCAAAACCAGACTCACATTCAGATCTGTGGGATGTGTTTGCCAAGTAACAAAAGATTGCAGTTCCTTTCATCTAAGGGAAAATATGTGTTTCCTTCTGCAAGGTAAACAAACCCAAAGCAGCTGCAGACTCCAGGAAGCTGAAACCAGACCAGACAACTGCTGGCTGGTCACTCAGGATTCCTGCAAACACTTTGGGCAATCTCCTTGTTACCTGCCAGTTATTATTGCCAGAGCATTTAGTTTGTTTAACTATTCTGTAGGAAATAGGAAGTTTTATATTTTATTTTTTTCTTTTTGAGGTGGAGAAAATTCCTTCCTTCTGGAGGAAAAATGTAGGAGGGACACATAAAGCTCTTAAGACATCAAAAAGATTAAAAAGTGCCTGTTCAATACAGACAAAACTGCAATGTACTCACTTTGTTAAGTTTATCCAGAGCTGCTTCAGGGCACTTCCAGCCTGGCTGCTTCAATTAAAAAATTCACCATAAAATAGACAATATCATATTTCTCCTATACCTTACACTGCCTACATCCTCCATGGAGGTCAAACAGGGCAAAGCATTAATAAGGAAATTACAGGAATAATTCTAGGAGTTCACCAAGGAGATCTTGGACCTACAAAGCCCCATGCAGAACAAAGCAAACTATCCCATTGTCTCCCACCTTTATGGATATGAACATCTGGAATACACGTCTCATAAATTATTGTCCTGCAGAGAAACACCGTGTGTGCTCAAGGGATGCACTGCAAGTAGTGAAACTGCTTTGCCACAAGATTGGATGTTAACATTTCTGCATGAAAAGGCTGGTCCAACACTGGAATAGACTGCTTAAGGCAGTGGTGAAGTCACCATGCTTGGAAATGTTCAAAAAACACATAAATGTGGTGCTTAGGGACATGGCTTAGTGGTGGCCTGGCAGTACTGGGTGAGTGGTTGGGCTTGATGATCTTAGAGGCCTTTTCCAATCTAAACAGTTCAGTGATTCTATAAGAAAAACAGATTAGAACATGTGTTAATTAGGTAGAGTGAGGAGTGCATTCTTTTGGTGGCTTTTTTTTGGATACAAACCCGTAAGTTTTTACCCATTGAATAGTTCCACACATCAAGTGAGATATTCCATTACTTTTTTTGTTGGGGAAGAACTAGACAGAAAATTTACTGTGGACGTAGCTCAGCAGAGAGCAGGAGGGTAAGAGACGAAGTTGGGACCTTTGAGTCTTCTTAGAATCACATGACTTTGGTTGCAACAAAAATTTAAGATGCAGGAAACCACTAATCACCAGTGCTGTTGGCTTTACACCCAGAATAGTGTTGGAATAATGGTTTGATGACCAAGAAGTTCCGTGGTGCAGTGCTGACTTGTGCTGGAGTGTTTCTGCCACCAGCAGCCTCCAGAGCACACTGTATCAACATTTTCTATTGACTGTGGGAAATTGTATAGTTATGACCACCAGACATTGCTCCCTTGGTCACTTTATCACTTGCCTCCTCACGCTTGGCTCTGCTGTTCTTCCGCCCTTTCCCACCTTCACAACACTGCTGCAGGTTCCTTTTCCAGACTGAGGCAGGGTAGATATTTATTCTGTGTCTAAAAACACCTCTCTGGGGAAAATAACTGCATTAATCAATTTGTTTCCACCTCCCCTTTCCTCACAACCCTTTAGCCTAAATGCCAAACACAGTGAAAGTTAGAACAACTGGTTCTGTGTTCTTTTCTAAGGCAGACATGGGCTTTAAAACAGGACCCTCTTCTAATATTGGATCTATTGCTACAGTAGCAATGGAGTGCACAAGTCCTTTACAACCCAAATAAAAATCTCCCGCTGTAGTAAATCAGATTTTCCACCAAAAATTTGTCTAGCTGTATTCCCATTTTGTCAATCAAGGTGGCACTTTGCATGCCACAGGAGTCAGATGGACTCTGACCCGACTTCAGCTTTGATGTACACACTGAAACTCCTTTTCCACAAAGACCAGATCATTCCCTGATGGCTGTAGAGTACATCCCTGAATAGGGAAATGGGATTGTTTACCATCAGAGTATCAATGTAACCCATAGATTTATTTTTTTTGCTTTTGGTCCTTGAAGTACATCTACTGCTGGTGCAAAATTTTTATCTGCAGATTTCCTGTAGGTGACATGAATTAGATAATAATAATAACAACAACATGAAATAAGGATTACTTGAGTTTAGCATTAGCGGTACGTAAAACTGACTGTGAGCTTCTGTCTTCACCTTCTTGGCATTCCTCTCATTCCATGAGATCAAGTATTTTGTCTTTTGAATTATTATCAGCCAAACAGATGGCAAGAGCCCAAGTGTGCCTCACTCACAGGTATTTTCAGAAAGCTTTCCATTAAAAGATAATGGGATAAATTCAATATTCAGCCACATGAAAGTACAGCCAGCCTGTTCCCCTGGAATTCCTCCATATATAAGCTGGGAAAAAACTCACACAGGGCAGAATTTGGTCCATTATCTTTAGGATTAATGCCTGAATGACATAGATCTGTCAGCTTTTCCTCCAAATGTAACTGTATTGCACTTCATTATGGATATTATTAATTAACACTCCATTTGCAGGTGATCTAATCAGTTAATATAAGCCTTTGAAAAATGTAATATTGCCCTACTGCAAATGGATGTTTAAGCTGACTTGTAGAAATCTATTTATGGCCCTTTTCATTTCAATATTCCTATTTCTAACTTCATTGCTTCAACATTTGGCAGGGAACACTTAGACTGTGTCAGGCATCCCGTGATCAGTATCCATGGGCTAAAAATGTTGGGAGAAACCAGTGTGAAAGCTGCAGGGTTTCCTCTAAAAGTACTAGCTCTCTGTTTGAGCTCGCTCTCAAACAGCATATTTGACAAGCAAAAAATTAAATAAATTATCAACAGTTTTGCTAAGACGCATTCCTGTCAGCATGAGTGAGTTCTCACAGCTTTTGAATGGACATGTATGTAGATGTAAATCAGGAGTGAAAATGAATGGGAAGTGCAGCATAATCCATTTAGGAGAAGTTCTTCATTTATGCAGCAATAATAAAGAGTCTCAAATTCATGATTAAACATAAAAATTACGAGAGACCTTTACTCCTCCTCTGCCAGTATTTCCACACTTCTTGCTTTGTGTGAAGCTGTAATTTGTTGATTAAATTAACATTTTCTATAGGCATGTTCATGGAATGAGCAGCAAGGGTTATTACAGTCTTAAAGCAGTTTCCCTGGCATTTTACAAGGCAAGCATAAATCGCATTTCGAATTTCAGAGTTTCCACTTCCCTTGAGGGCCTTCAGTGAGAAATGTGCTAACTTAAGCAAAAGAACATGAAATGCCTGTATTTTTGGAGCACTGTTGGAAGAGTAAAGTAACTATAGGATGAAGGAATATTTTGGGAAAAACCTAGCCATGGATACCATCACCCTAGTTGTGAGGCCTAGAATTTAGGTATTTTGCTAAGTTTAGAAACATTGCAATAGTATTTATTGATTTACCAGATTATTATTGTGCTTTCTGTACTGCCTTAGAAAGAAGACTGGACCATGTATATAAAAGGTTAAGGAGTAGAGTAAAAAAACTAACTGAAGTACAAATTAGAAATTTGTCAGCCCAGATATTCTCAAGCAGTTGGAACCAATCAACAGCACACCAGATTATCAGCAATGCATTACAGTGTCATTTGTAGATCACTATATAAATATTCATAGAGAGAAATAAAAACTCTAATCACAATTCTTTGTTTACAAGAAAAACAGGGACAAAGTATCATCAGTAAAGAGGGACAGTTATAAGTACATGGAGGTTATGTAAATGCTCAGGAAAAGTTTTGTAGTTTGGACAGAGATATTTTAATGGTTTAACCACACATAACTAAAATACATTTTATAGTTCCATCAGAATCATACAATGGTTTGGGTTGGAAGGGACCTTAAAGATCATCCATTCCACTCCCCCTGTCCATGGGACACCTTCCCAGATTGTCCCAAGCCCTGTCCAGCCAGGCCTTGGGCACTTCCAGGGATGGAGCAGCCACAGCCTCTCTGGGCAACCTGTGCCCACCCTCACAGAGAAGAATTTCTTCCTAATACCCAATCTAAACCTGAAGCTTGAAAAATTCAGGCGAAAGCACAGATTACAACACAATTACTGCAACAGTTTATCTCAGCATCCCTTAAAATAATACCACTAGGACTCGGTTCAACTCTATCTGAACATCAACCCACAAGGATCATCTTTGTTATCTCTGATCCTTTTCCTTATCATGGTGTAGGTATGGCTACAGCTGCTTCTTCTCCTCAGTATCATGTATTTGTTTGCCAGTCACAACCCAATTCATTGTGCTTCTCGAGCACATCTCCACTCCACAAGGAGCACATCTGAGATCATCTTTAGGAGCCAGGCTTGCCGTGCATACAGACAGATGATTTGTAGCAACAAAGCTGGATTTGGAACAAGGCCCTAATGATTTATCCACAAGGCTAGGTGGGATTGCAAGTTTAAATCTACTACAACAGCTTCTTTCTTGCCACTGTGGGATAGATAAACAGTGGCATGAAAGGAAAGCAAAGTACTCCCAGACCAAGCCAGTCTCATCCCAGAACAGTCAGTCCTGGTTATTACTGCACTTCTAGAGCATGATATCTTCCAGAATGGAATTTTTAGGCACTTTGAGTACCTCCTTGCAAAAAGAAGGGAAAATGAGCCTAGTGGGGCAAAGATTTGCCTTGCAAAACCTCATGATTTTTCAAGTCTCCTCTATAAGCCAGGTTACACTGGCTGCACGATGCCAAAGGGTTGATGAGAGTCAGAATTCTTCTGAAAGAGGGAGTGAAAGTAAAATACCAAAACTATGCTGAAAAAGAAGAGAAGGCAAAATATGTCCCCACACTTATTTATGTCAGTGGTACACATAAATATTGAGGTTATAATGCCAGTTCCTTACCCAGCTGGCTCTGCTGCAGTAGCTCTCTCCTTTCAAACTCCTGGCTTGCACCTTACTCTTAGCTGCTTTTCATTTCTTTTAGCTTCACTGGGCCAAATTCCAATTACCTGGAGAGAGAGAGAAAGTGGGATGGCTGAGAACATGCACAGAAATAGTAGTTGAATCTTGATGGACCTACCAACAGCTGCAGAAGCTTAATTTCTATAAAATATTATTACTTTTTCATCTTCAGATAAACAAATGTGACATTCAATGACTGGGATACATGAGACAAATGGTAATGGATAAAGATGCCACCTTACTATATCCCAGTGGATGTAACTGGGGAGCTGTAGTTTGGTCTTTTTCTTTTTACACATAAAGGATATTTTCTTTATGTCAGTTTTGGTCTTGTCAAAGAGAATGAGTTGTAAATTTAGAAAAAATTGCTTTGCTTGACATTCATTTCTTCATTACCAGAATAGATTTGGAGTACTTAAAAAAAGCTTTCACAGAGTGACTGCTTGAATGAGTGAAGTAAAAAAAAAAAAAAAATAGCAACAATAAAAAATCCTAAATACAATCAAGACAGATTATAAATGTCTCATTAAAATTGATGACAAAAGCTCACTCCCCCTCATCAGCATCCAAATCCTTAATCCCAAAAAGGAATAGGACATTAAAAAGCTTCCTTAGAATTAACATGCTACCAAATTTCTCCTTCCAAGCCCATGCAACCACAGAGGCCTAACTCCTGCAGAATTATCAGTGTTTATTCACCAGGAATTACAACTGATTTACAGCCATGTGCATGAGAGAAGCAACAAAACTAGCAGGTGAACTTTTCCATAACATTAACAACAAAAACTCCTTTGTGTAATAGCATTTTCCACTTTTCAGCTTCAGCAGCCATTTCAAAAAGTGTAATTTTGCTTAGTGCTGACTAAGAGAACATGATAACCGTCTGCAAGGGATATTAGGAGAGTAAAATTTTAGGTCCTTCAAGGGAGCATTACTAAAAGTAAGGGAATGCAATCAAAACTAGAAAAATCAGTGGCCCCATCCTGTTAACACCTGCCAAGCAATATCACACTTCCTATTCTGAGTCCCTAATTAATTATTATATCTCTTTTCTGATAACACTTGTCAGGTATTTATAGAGTACCATGTTCTTGCTCATTGCCAGGTGAGACAGCATTAATGGGCTGGTTTCTGTAGGAAATGTGAGTCCACACTGTGTGTTTACAGGAGTAAGTCATTAGGCTATCTAACAGCTTAATAGGAACTGACTTTGAAACGTGTAATTTTGTGTAATTAATCTTACAAGTGAAGTGTGAAAATCCCAGAACTGAGGCTGTTGGAAAGTACCTGCAGTGAAAAGTCTTGGTGCAGTTGTTTCAGAAGTCCTTCAATCTGAATATTTTTCTATACACCCTCCAGGCCATTTGCAGACCACCAGAACCAATCATCCAATTTCCAGTGCATTATTAGAGCCTTTTTCCTGAGTGCAACCTAGGAAATGGCTGCTGATTACATGGATTTTTCAGGCAGTGGCAAGAGGCTATTTTGTGTCACTGGCTTTCTGAGCCACCCCAGAAGGTGACAGATGCTCATGTGGAAATGACCCAGAGGAAATTACTACAGACTTCCTTCAGGTCCCTGGAAATGATGATACCCAGGAGCAGCACCAGATTTACCCTAGGCTGCCACCCAGTTTGAGCCTGGGTTTGAGGGATATGCCTTGGGCAGAGGTCTGCAAAGAGCAGCTTGCAAAATAAGTCACTGTCAGAAGTCTGCTTCTGGGTGACATCTTCCCAGGCTCTCCTCTGGTCCAAGGAGCCACTGCACACAGGTTTCATGCCTCGTGGTCAGCTGTACTGGATATGTGCACTAGATTTTGGTGGATGGTAGTGGCAATATTTAAGACCTGATCTGCCCGATGGAGGGAGAGCACAGCTCAGGCAGAAGCCCAAAAGCTGTAGCCAAATAAATCAAGTCTCATCATCTGCCTTGTGTTGTGAAAACACCAGACCACAGAACTCACATTAGATACAGAAATTGGATATTAGGCATTAGAAAAGTCTCTGGATTCTAATAAAACCTCAGGACTTTAGGTCCTCTTCAAATTAGCACAGTTTTTTACCTGAATGGCTGCAGCTAAAGAGAGGTAGGTGTGCACTTCTCAGCTGCAGAAAACTGAGGACTGCTCTCCTTCTTTTGGGAAGCTAAACTTTCTTTTTTCCAATTGTGCTTCATCTTCCTTATTCCTCCTCACATACATTAGCTCCTACCTAAATCCTTCACACTGCATTTAGAACCAAATAAAGCATTAATATGTTCATCTGTGTGAAATGTTCTCTTAACTATTACCTCGGGCAGTCATTTAGTTGGATCTGATAGGGGAATGCATTGACATTGTTAAGGTTAATGACCCAATGATTAACAATACACATTTTGCAGCTCAATGCTCCCAGCCACTGTTTCAGAGTAATGTGAACAACGACGTGTATTATGCTACAATATATGGAATGGAGTCTTTCTTCCCACATAATAAGTGCTGTAAAAGAAATCAGCCCATGCTGAAATTGGTACTTTGAAAAGATGGACACAGTTTTATACTTATCAAAAATGTGAGGAATCTCACAAAGCTCATAGATGATATTATATTAATCCTGATTAGCTCATAAAACCAGTCAGCTTATATATAATTTGTGTCCCACCGCATTGAGCTAAATCACCCACAATTTTAAAAAAAGATACTTTTTATGCCTGTAATGATGTCTTACTAAAGCTGTAGTGCTACACTGGATCATCCACAGCACAGGTCTGAGCTGAGCTGAAGATCCACTTGACTTCATTTCTATGTAGAGCACAGGGTATGTATGACCTGTGTGCTGAGCATGGGCTCACAGCCGTGTTTGGCACAAGGGCAGAGCAGAGGGAGGAGCCCCCCAAAGCTGAAATTGGAGCATGAGTGAAGATGTCTCAGTGTGTGCACCATGGTGGCTTCACTGGGGTTACACAGGTGAGCCATCCTTTGGAAGTGGGATCTGTGTTTGAGTGCAGCAGTGGTAGCTGCAACAAGGTTCCTTCTCTTTGAATACCAGGTTCTGTGGATATTTTTGACTCTCACAACAGTAATCTCACTCAGTGTCCTTTAAAAACCAGATCTCAGGTTTATCACATTGTTTTGAGAGCACTGATATTACAAATAACACAACTGCAAGAAACATTACCATTTCAGGAATTCAATCCCCATTTGAGTATTCCAAAATAATTTATAAACATCAAGTAATTTGCTAAGTTTCACAGCACCCCACTTTTATTATTAGCACTGCATTAGCATTTTCAAGTATTTCACAGGATTCAAATCTGTGCTTGGACTTGCTTGAACTAGATAATTTTCAGCTTAATTTTAGCCATAACATAATGAACTAGGCAAGTAATCAGGACAGTGGCAAGTTTTGCTAAAGAAGGACAGGAGCAAGATCATGTTGTTAGTCATTCCTGTCACGAAAGCATCTTAAAAGATTAGTGAATACATTTATTTTTATTTATTCATCATAAATTAGGAGGTGAGTTGAGACATAACTGAGAACATATCAGTCCTATTTGGTTACCAAATTTAGGCACTTGAATATTCTGTTTTTCTGAAGGCCTGTTCAATAATATGTTGTGTTTAATTAGTGGAAGAGTTAAGTATTCACAGTCTCTAAAAGTTTTAACAGTCTTTAGGTGATTAAGCATTAGTTGAAACAACTTTCTTAATTATTTAGTTAAAAATCATGGAACTAGGGCTCAGATTCTCATTTACTTACACTTTATCTCACTGCAGGAAAAGATATATGCTATAAATTACACAGCAGATATAAATGGGTTAAAACATATATTATGTTATTTTATATATTACTATGTGTTCCTTTTGGAGCAGATTGCCCAGAGAAGCTGTGGCTGAACCAACCCTGGAAGTGTCTAAGGTTGGACAGGGCTTGGAGTAACCTGTGGATAGTGGAAGGTGTCCCTGCCCATGGCAGGGGCATGGAACTGGATGGGCTTTAAGGTCCCTTCCAACCCAAACCATTCTATGATTCTAAAATATTAGTCCCAAATAATTATTTTAAGGGAAGGAATCAATCTCAAATGGTCACTGAAAATGGAACATCTCTTTTCTTAACAACCTACATCCAAGCCTCACAATAGTCACCTTTCCCTCTCACTGTCTTTGGCACTACAAGATTTTAGAAGTCTAAAATGTCAGGAAGATGTGTAAGCTGAGGATTGGGCAATTCCCATTCCCCTACATCTCCCTGAGATCCCCATGTCTCTCCTGGTTGCACCTTGCAACCAGGCAGCACATCAAGGCATTCCAGTGGGATCAACATCAGAATGCACCTCAGTGCCATGAAAGGTCACTTCTGAACACCAGATGCAGAAAGTATGGGATAATCCATGTCAGAAATATAAGATGAGGAAATTTCATTAAGAGAAATAGCTCTCTTTCATAAGAAAATCAGGATGAAAGGCTACAACTTGAAGGCATGGATCAAAGAAGAAGAGGTGGGAGGCGAATGTTCTCTTCCACACTTGACAGACGTGGCAGATGTAGCCAAGATACTGGCAGTAAAACAGGCCAAAGACACAGAGCTGTTAAGCAAAAATATCTTTTGTTTAATTCTCTCCCTTTACCTCTAGAACCTCACGGAAATAGACAAGGCTGCCTGACTCACTCTGGATTGCTTTTGAAATGGTACCTTAATAACTGCTTTACTGGCTCTGTATCTGCTCAGAGATTGTGACATTTTCTGCTCAGGAATCCATAGCTTGTTTAATGTATGTGCAACTTTCCCTTGCTCCAGGACAGGGAATTTTGAGTGAAGTTATGAATAGATGAAATCTCTTGGGTCATCAGCTTCATAGAATCATCAATTATTCAGGCTAGGAAAAAACTTCTAAGTAGATTTTGGAGTTCAACTCTTAACCTAACCCTTCCAAGGTTACCACTAAACCATGTCTCTAAGCCCCACATCTACATGTCTTAAATTGCTCCATGGATGGTGATTCTACCACTGTCCTGAGCAGCCCATTCCAAGGTTTGACAATCCTTTCAGGAAAGAGATTTTACCTTTTTTTTTTTTTTCTTAATGTAAGTTACCTTTTCACATCAAAACTGCATCTTACTTTACCTACAAATTTCCTTAGTCTTTTACTTCACAAAACTAAATATATATTGAAGTGAAGTGTTTTCTATGATTCAGTATAATACATGACTAAGATATTACTAAATCTTTGCAGTATTGGAGATAAGCTCTTTGTCTAACAGGGTCTTTGTAGAAGGATGTGAAAATGGGGATCATTTATAGCAATGCATTCATCAGACATGGGTTTTGGCAGCTATTTAAACAACAGTGTGGCAGCAAGTCAATCTTCCTTCCTTCACAGCAGAATCATGATACACTTCATTGTGCTTATGGCAAGAGTTTCACTCTCTCAAAAAAACCCCCATGGATATCTTTACAAAACTTGAAATGTATATCTAAAAAAATTCATTTTATAGTCATCCCCCTGCCCAACATAAACAACTGGCAATTCAAACTGAGGACAAAGATTTTGGGTTTCCAGTTTCTTTTATTATTTTTATCCTTTTCCCATGAGTATCACATACTTTCAAGGCATGAGGTACGTTTGACAGATAATTTAGATTTTTTTTTGTTAAAACCTCATTATGATACAAAATATATATTATGTAAATTAAGGATCACAGTTCAACAGTCTTCAGAAACTTGCAGTGTTTAGTCAAAGGCTGTTGACCCAACTTATTTCTCACTGGAAGATAATACAAAATTTAATGTAAGCTACTTGACGCTTGCATTAAAATCACCTGCTTATTGCTGATGCTCCACCCCTGCTAACGACCTCAAATAATCTGAGTTATATACCCAAAATTATTTATGACTCTAAAAGGGAAGGGAAGGGAAGTTCTGGGAAGGGAAGGGAAGGGAAGTTCTGGGAAGGGAAGGGAAGGGAAGGATCAAGAGTTTTAGAAAACAGTCATTATACATGTGTGAATATGACATTTCCAATTCTGTCTCTGGAAGTGAAATTTCTCCATTATCATAGTGGCTGTGATACCACACAGCAAAGATCAATTTAATCCAGAACCAAGTGTTTCCCTGAGCTGGTCAGATTAAGGTTAACTAGCAGCCTAACCAGGACCCACTCAGAGATGGATAAATAACAAACAAATCTTAAACTCCTGATCCAAGACCCCTTAGACACTTGACTATTCAATCCTTTGCCTAAGGGCTGAGCTTTAAGGTTCCACCAAAGATTTAGTTTTCTGAATAGATTAGACAGACAGAGGATATTCCAGGTAATCAGGAGTGAGCTGACATGCTCCATGAAGATACACTGCAAGGCACAGCAAGGAGGAATCTTCACCAATAATCTCCTTGGCTGATTTCATGGCCAATTACAACTGCTCCTTGTTTTGCAAGGAGAATGACCAGCACATCAACCACACTGATTATTAAAACAAAACTGCAGAAAACTTCAAAGCACTACAAAAAACTCAGTATTTGGACACTGTCATGTCAATACAGACAGGGGGGCTTTTACTCTTAATTGTGTTTGTAAATTGTCTTCTATCACAGGCAAAAAAACTGATCACCAGTGAATATCTATAAGAAGCAGAAATGTTAATTGTAGTTAAATTAATTCTGCCTTCATCAGAGCAAACAAAATGCCACTTTCACTTTAACAAGCCTGCACAAACAAATTAATTCTAAATGAGGCAGCATCATTCTGCCAGTTCTCTTGCAGGGCTCAGTTCTACCTTCTGCTGCTTCTCTTACTCTGTCTGAAAATTTTCTTTCATGGGGGAAGGCAAGATTTCTGCTGTGTGGAGACACCACACAGTAAAACACACACATAAAGGAGATGAAAACCAGATTGGCCTGAATGCATCTTATTCAACTTTAGAGAATTAACTCAGGCACCTATTCAACCTAGGCTTTTGCTAGAAGAAGATGTTCAAAAGAAAGCAAAATGGGCATTTCTGAAGTGTGAATTAGATCTAGAGGTATACTCACAGAGCACAGAAGGGGCGTGGGTTCCCAAGGAACAAAATACTTCCTTGCATAGGCCTGTAGTACACTGGAGTAGATTTAAGTCCTCCTGCATTTGAAACACAGCCTTGAAATGTGGAGGATAAGACAGAATGGGAATGTGTCAACATTAAGGTCTAGAAGATGTTTTCCACCAGCAGAGTGGGAAGGTGTGAGAGGTGTGATGATCCTTATTTTAATACTAATAACTGTCCTTTAAAGCAGGGACCCTGAGACCTCACTGGGGTGTTTATTCGTTGCTTATTAAGAAATTTTTCTAGTCTAAAATGACAAGGCAGAAATCAAAGGTGTTATCCTTATATTAGAGGATGGAAAATAGGACAAGAGATTAAACAGTTTGCCTTAGGTGACCCATTAAGACACCCAGTAGGGAGGGAATATCTGACAGATCTCCTGAATCCCAGTCAGACACTCCAACCACTCAAATTGCCATTTCTCCAAATGTTTAATCATCTGGCCATGTTCCACAGCCTCAAAGTGATTGGACAAGGTCAAGAAAAGGAGTGGATGGCAAGGGAGATCACCTTCATTTCTGTGTCTTGCCTTCATCCAGCTAAAGGAAAAGCTTTTCTTATCTTTGATTTTCAAATCACAGTCTATGACTTCCCTATTTTTTTTCCCAAGAACATCTTTCCTTTTTTACCCCCCTCTTGCCTTCATCCTTCCTGCTTCCTTTTTCTATATGGCTCCTCTGGTTGCGTAGCAACAGCACATTCCTTAAAAAAGGGACTTGCCTGATATAAATGACTGAATGAAAAAAGTGAGTTGTGCAAGGTCTTAACAAGACCATAAACCAACCATATTTTCTGGCTGGATCTTTTCAAAGGAATAACTAAGAAGATGTGTGGGCTGAGGGGAGGTAGGAGTCCAAAAGGATCAGCATTTTTGCCACTCATCTCCAGCTGTCCCTTTCTAGGCCTCTGGCCAGGGTCCTCTGGAGCTCTTTGTGTTTGGACAGGCCAAAGGAGAGTGTGATAAACAAGGAATGAGAGTTTAAGAACCAAGCAGCCGATGAGAAACCCACACCAAGGAAACAAAAGAAAGGAAATAAACCTGGTATTTTTCCTCACAGCCATGCTTAGCTCCTGCAAAAACCCAAATTGTACTTCCAGCTCTGCAGCTTTGAAGGATTCTTCCCCAAAAGCAAACTGATTTGCTCAAGGGCACATGTGAGCAAAAACAAGTCCTAAACTCTGTTGTTATTGAGTCTTCTCAACATATAAAATAGTTGCTGGAGATCCCAGTGTGGTATCTTATTTATTGCTGCAGTTTAGCTGCATTTATAATACCCAACAGAATCAAGCAGGATGCTCCAACAAAGGCCATTATACAGAAAGTATAATGCTTGAGCAGAAATAGTAATAAATAGAAATAGGAATACTAAAAGAGTTTGGATATCTTGGTCAACCTGCTTTTTCATCTTGATGTTTCATCCTCATCTATTAATTTAGCTTCTCTGATGAATCCTTTCCTGTAAAGCAGAAATAGTCTGGTTCTATTTCAGGGAAGTTGTGTGATGAACGTTTCTAAAAGCCTATGAGGATAAAAGCCAGATTCAAGTATTCAAGTACTAAGTATTAAATGAATGGAATGAATTAAGATAAAGTTGAGAGAGAGCCTTACCCCATCCTTCTCTTTGACTATTGGGAAATTTGCCCATGTCTTCACTTCAATTTGTGATGACCAGGCTATTAAACTTGAGCTGCAGACCAGCAATATTTTCCTTTGAAATTTTCTAAAGAAGGAGAGTTTTGATTCCTTCCTTTTATGGATAAAAGCGGTAACAAACTATGTAAAGAATTAGAGTATTCTTTCATTCCATTCCAGAAGGCTCAAAGAAGATGGGACTTGGAGTCAGAATGGGCTGAAAGGGGTGACACATGAGAAAAAGATCTATCAGATGGGATAAGGAACTCAAAATTCAGAGGGCTGTAATGAACTTTCAGTAACTGTGATCCCAGATCATTAGAAAGGAATTCAGAAGAAAAAATTAGGTATTTTGAGGCAGTTTTAGGATTAATGAATTAATAGAAAGGTTGATTAAGACTGGTGAGAAGTTTCTAGGAACAAAGATCATTTATCTGCAACACAGAATTAACTACTGAAGACACATAAACTGAACCTAATGCTGCATGAGGTCCAGCCATTTTCTTGATCCAACTGACAAAAATAAAATTGTAAAAAAGACAGGGGCTTGTTAAGGAAGTTATCATCTCAAAGCCATAGGAAGCTTAGACATTCAATGTAGACAGGAGCAGAAATGTATTCAGATAGAAGATTTGCAGAAGTCAGGTGTGGCAAGTTCCAGGAGACTGAGACTGCAACAACTGGAATTTCCTTTTGGAGATGGATGGAAATTGTTTTTAGGATTCCATAAAAAATTAAGACACATTGTATCGTGAGATCTTCAAATTAAGTTGTATCAGAAAGTGTTTGAAGACATTTATAACTAATAAGTCAGCAAAGGCCATAAAATCTCTATTAAAGATGTTCATAATCTTTAGGCTAGACTGCAACTCTGTGTTGATGCTGACAGTATGGTACACAAAATGCAGACATTTTACTGCATCTCCCACCCAAACATCTTCACCTCCTTCAGTTCTTGTCTAATAAACACCTTCTAGAAGGATTTTTGTCACTCAAATCCAGATACAAACAAAAATTATACAGTGCACATTCTTCCCTGGAATGCAGATCAGTCATTAGATACTCCCAGGCACTTTCACATTTGATGAGCACTGCCCTTGTTTGCCAACTTCCAGTAACTAATCTGTTAAACAAAGTCCTTCAAATGCTGTTTTGTGAGTAAATGTGCTGCTGATGCAGGGAAAATTAAAACACTAATAAATTAATCTTTCTAGCTAGCATAAACTGATTAAGCTATCTACACTACCTGTCAAGAACTGCATCTCTCTTTTAAGAGCAAGGGGAACTAATCTCTCCTGATCTCTATCTTCTAGCAGTAGTGAAATATTTCATTTGTTCACTTTGCTTTGTCTTTTCATCTAATCTAAGGCTGTCAGCAGAGGTAATGTTGGTTTGTGAATACAGAATGCTGCATGAACTCACATTGAAGACTCTACATTCTTATCAGTTGGCTACTGAAGAACTCTGATTGGAAAACTAATTTTAGGGTGGCATTCACCTACTGGAGCTATATTCATTCATTCTCAATATCTATGAAGGGTGAGATGAATTACTTCCTGGAGGTGACTACTGCTCTTCACTGACTGCTAAGAAAGACTACAAAACTAAATTAAAATATGTCCTGAGATGGTAGCTGGTGTAAGAACATCCTCAATGACTTTCTGTTCAGTCTGTGACTTCACAATGATCACTTCTTCATCCAATCACCAGCTCTCTGAGCCATCTGATCTTTGAACATTATGAATCTTTTTGCTTTCATTATTTGCCATACTCAGTACAACACTAAAAAAAAACCCAAAAAACCTAACACAATTCAAATCTGTAAGGAAACCACTGAATGTCATGATAGAGCATTAATAAATAGCAATAAAGTGCATTTTTTATAAATTCAGTGACATTTCTGTTTCCTCTGTGTCCTGATATGTAAGAAAGTAACTTTGCTTTAATAGATCATCTTATAACATTTACTCTGGTGGTTGATTTAATGAATCATGTTTATTCCCAAAGATGAGCTCTCCAGACAAGCTCTGGAGAATCTTCTGTGGCAGCTTAACACATAAGAACACTCAACTCTCTCTGTCTCCATCTATGGGAGTTTATCACACCCTTAACACAGGCTAGGAGAAAACATCCCAATGCATATTCTGCTGCCTTTAATTGTTCTGTAGCTGAATTTATAATCACAGTGAAAATGAGTTTGCACTGATGTGGTGGTCTGTGAAGTAGAGCAAAATGACAGATAACTGCTTTTCTACACAAAATAAAATTGTATTTGGCACAGATAAATACAAATGGCAGAAGAGGTGGCATAATATACTCCTTCTCATTAGCTGAAGTGGTTTATTTAGAGCCATGAAGGTCATGTAATCATAGAATGGGTTGGGTTGAAAGGGATCTTAAAACACATCCAGTTTCATCACCTGCCATGGACAGGGACACCTTCCACTATCCCAGGTTGCACCAAGCCCCAGGGTCCAACCTGGCCTGGGACACTTCCAGGGATCCAGGGGCAGCCACAGTTCTCTGGGCAATCTGTGCCAGGGCCTCACTACCCTTGTAGTAAAGATCTTCTTCCTAATATCTAATCAAACCTTACCTCTTTTAATTTAAGACCATTCCCCCTTGTCCTATCACTACATGCCCTTGGGAAAAGTCCCTCTTCAGTTTCCTTGTAAGTCCTGAAAGGCTGGAAAGCTGTGGGGAAACAACTACCACAGATCTGAGAAATCAGATCTCTGAGATGAACTTCAGGGCATAAAACACATCAGAACTGATCCCAGCCAACAGCCATCTCTAGTGCTGGAGAGGATTTTAGCTAGGAAAGTGAGCTGATGTTATAACAAAAGAGCATAGCTCTTTTGAGGAGGAGAAATCACAGGAGAATCACAAAATATAACACATAGATGCATTAGTGATGCACATGGTGTGCACTTGGGGTTTAATTGGTGATTGGCTGTAGACCTGAATGTAAAAATGACCTGTGAATTACCCACTGGAGAAGCACTGGAGCCCTGTGTCCAAGTGCTGTAAGAAGCAGGCTGGAGGGGGCAGGTTCCTACTTTCCTGCAGGATGGAGAACTGCCTAGTTAGGTCTTCAAGCATCTTTCCAATTCTTGTCTGTCTAGCTAGCAGTGCACTCACTGCAGCACGTGTAAGAGCATTTGGTCTCTCCCTCAGCATTGACAAAAGTAATGAGATTTCTTTCAAGCTCATCTGATGTTCTGGAGAGTGACTAGGGCAAGGAATCAGATTGCCAGTGTTACCAGATAATCAGTATCAGTTCCATTCCAACTGACTGCTGCTGCTGTAGCTGGTGAGCACCTACACAAATACTCCCAGGTGAGGCTGAATAGGAAAGAATTCATCTCTGTTTGAAGGCCATGCAAATCACAAGGTCAAGGGGGAGTAGAGACTAAATTATGAGTCAGAATGAAAAACAAAAGGTGCCTTCTACTCAGGGCTTTTCATGGAGGTACCAATCTAATCTGTGCAAAGCTTCACATGAAGTGAAATCAATCTCCTCTGACACCTGATTCCTTTGGAACAGTCATTAGAATAACAAGTGGAGAGGCTACAATGGAATGGAACCAAAGAATCATTTCTTTTTCTAACAACTGCCAAAATACCTATTTACCACTGAGACCAGAACAACTCTGAAGCAGCTGTTGTGCTCTTCTGGGTAAATAATATGTGTTAAAAAATGTATAAACATTTATACATGTTTACCTTTGAGACATCAGCTTTTCTGAAGCAGACATTTCCCTTGCTGCATACATAATACATGCTTTGTTTGAAAAACTGCCTGAATTCATAAAGGGAGAAAAACCTGTAGGGTGCTGGGTGTGCACAGTGCAGTTATCTCTTGTAAATGCAGATGTAGTGGAGCCCTAGCACATAACATGATTTATATTTTGTGTCTAAGGTCTTCTGTGAAATGGTCAAAGCACTGCTGTAAGTTTGGCAAACACTTTTATCTACACATTTCTAGGAAAGGGCAGAATTTTGAAAGCTACACTCTGAACTGCAAACTTATTTTGCCTAAATCCAGTGTGAACCACAGCAAAGAAAAAGTGAAAACCTCCCCAACCAGTGGTGCTGTACAAGGTTTTCATCTCTTTCCCCATTACCATTCGGAGTCTAGTTTCAGTAATGCTTGAGGATCCCTCCACAGCCCATGAAGAATAAAAAAATATGCTGAATGCACAGCCTGGCTAGTACAAATTCATCATAAATATTAGCACAAGTGACCAGCTGATCTGCCAGGAGAAGATTATGTTCAGCCAAGGCACGTGACCAGCCAGAAGTCCAGCTCTCCTTTCTGACCACTGAGCACAGCCCAGCTGAGCAAGCTGTAAAAGGGGCACCCCATCCTCAGGGAGCACCTTGCTCCTGGAGTACAGCAGCCTTCATGGCATCAGCTGCTTCACCCAGATGAGAAATCTCCACTCAGAGGTGTCTTTGTGTCTCATTGCCACCCTGCTTGAGATCCCCACGTGTTAGCAACTGCTCTGTAAAAGTTACGTGGAGAGATATAACAACTGGCTTTTCTTCAGCATCATCTTATCCAATCTCCACACTCTGGTTAATAAAAATCCATAAAATTAGTCATGTCAGCTTGAGGAGTCTGTGAATGGCCTAAGTGAAATTTAACAGGGCTTATGCAATGCAACATTACCTCTGATGAATTAGACAAAGGTAAATGACACTGTGGTGTGTGGGATGTTGACCCTGCTAAGAAATATCTGTGTCCTTTCCCCCACCTTGTTCCCTCCCTCTCTTCTTCTTCCCCCCTACATTTTACCCCTATCTGCTAGTAATCATTTTATATTTCAAAACTCAATATTTTAAGTCAACCCTTTTACTCTTTCATCAAAACAAATTCTTTTGTTTGTCCTCACTAAAAATCACACAGTCATCACCTGGCTTTTCATATGCAAATCTGCAGTAACAGCATATTAAAAATATTTGGTCCACAGCAGCAAGAGAGTTAAAAGGTATGGCATAGGAAAAAAAGCAGAAAATTTTTAATCAGAAACCTCCTCACTGAGGAAGAAATAAACCCATACTTATTGTTCTTGCTATTCCTCTCTAGGCACAAAAGCTAGGTGACAGTTTGTAGCATGAGTCCCTTGCAATTATACTGCAACTTGTTTTCTTGTTCTAATCCACTTTCACATTTTTAACAATTTGATCAATCATTATTCTCCATCTAGCATTCCTCTCATTGCCAAGGTGTCATTACAGTCTAAAGAAAGACCTATATGAGTCTCCAGTTTATAAATGATGGAACTTTAATTATTAATTGATATATTATTGATAAAATCATTATGACCAGTCACAGTCATTGTACCATTAAAGGGCAGGGCCTGTCCTATGGTACTTTTTTTTATCCAGGAGATCCTTTTTGTCCTAATATTTATTTTATTAGTTACAGGATACTCTTAATAAATTAGTATAATTCCAACTGCCTCATAACACTACTATAAATCAAAATTATCAATGTACTTATAAGCACAAGAGTATGGAGATAACAAATAACTTATATCCTAAAGATGTTGACATCAAATTATTTTGGCACTTTTTGTGTGGATTGATGTTATCTTGCTTTACAGAAAAAAACAAGGGTTTTATGAAATCTATCATTTTTCATGGAAATTTGATGATTGCTTTGTGCATGAAAACCTACTTCTGCATGGAAGTAATGCTATTAAATAAAACCTGATATTCAAAACTGCAGAACATGGTAAACTCCTACTGGAGATCAGGTGGAACTGCTGATTCCCATCAGCTCCACGAACCCCAGAATCACAGAATGGTTTGGGTTGGAAGGGACCTTTAAGGATCATCCCATTCCACCCCCCTGCCATGGCCAGGGACACCTTCCATCAGCCCAGGGTGCTCCAACCCCTGTCCAGTCTGGCCTTGGACAATTCCAGGGATCCAGAAGCCACAACTTCTCTGGGCAATCTGTGCCAGGACCTCCCCACCCTCATAGGGAAAAATTTCTCCCTAGTATCCCGTCTCTCCCTGTCCTCTGTTGGTTTGAACACATTCCCCCTTGTCCTGTCTCTCCAGGCCCTTGTCCCAAGTCCCTGTCCAGCTCTCTTGGAGCCCCTTTAGGGCTAAAAGATGCTAAAGGTGCTAAAAGATCTCCCTAAAGCCTTCTGTTCTCCAGGCTGAACAGCCCCAAATTTCTCAGCTGGTCTTAAGAGAAAATAATAGTAAAAAAAAAAAAAAAAAAAAATCACTGAGTTTGCCTGTTTTCTTGTTTATCAGTTCAGGCTCTGCAGATGTGATGCTCTGAAATGCTGAGCCCTGCAGTGGAATCCCTGGGTGGAATCCTCTGCTCTCTGTTACAGAAAGGCCATTCTATGATCTAATGATCCTCCCATGCCTTGGTCACTGAGCTTCTGCACCAGCCCTTCATAGGAGTTCACTATGTGACAAAATTTTTGTAAGTCAGGCAGTCAAGAAAAGCAAGAATCCATGAAAACTGAGGGGCTTGGTGGTGTATGATCAACTATGACAGCTCAGAAAGCAGCTCATCACAGAACTTAGAGCAAGTTCTCACAGACTTGGTAATTTGGTGCAAAATATATCGTGGAAAATGAAAAAGGGAATTTTCAAGGAGGGGACATAGCAGAGGTCTGGTTATCAGCTGCTTTGCCCATGTATTTCTAATTAGTCTGTTCTAAATGTGTACTGCTAGAAGAGCTCAAATGGAAATAAATTTCTCTGTGCACTAAATATGAAGAGGAAAAACCAGCAGATCAATACATTGGCTGCTGATGACAGTGATGGTCATAAGACAAACAAGTTTGAATGTGATATATCAACTGCTAAGAAAAAGGTGAAAACATGAAAGAATGTTTAAAGAAAACTTTAACAAAAAGAAAGAAAACTTTACTACTGTTCCAAGAATGAAATCTTTTTCTAAAGAATATTGGTAGTAACCTACTTCTCAAATATTCAAGGGAAAGATTAATTTTAAGCATCAAGAATGACTAGAAATTATACAAATTATTCAAGTACTAAAATGGGTTCAGTGAATTTCTATTGTGCATTTTATGGTTAACTACTTGTTTACAGTTAGAGTTAATGAGAAATCTCATCCCATACCAAAGTTTTGGACCATTGTGGCCTCTGAATAAATGAAAATTCTTGGATCTTTTTGCACCTGATATAGTTTTTACTAATTTTGTTTGTGCTCAACAATTTTTTAGCCTTTCTTTTGCAGTACCTGAAATTTTTTTAGTGTCATGGGAGACTCAGCAGCACCCTGGGCATCAGGCACAGCCTGCCTCTGGTCACAGGAGTTTTAGGAAATCTCCACACTGCTGAGAAGTTGACTAAAAAAAATTTCATTGTGTCATCAAAAATGTTGCTACATGTGACAGGAGGTGAAGGAAACTATTCACTCCATCAATATGGAATGGAAACCTTCCTGAGTATAAAACCTGACCACTAATCTTCTCACTTTCCCAGACTTTTTCCTCAGTCTTCTTTGCTAATAATCCTCCCTCAAAAGTCTCTCTCTCATGTTCAGGAGCTGAAATGAGACTGACTTTCTGTGGTAGCTCACCTCTGGTAGAGCACAGGAGACAGAGCTGCATTTAATTTCAAACTTGGCAGCGTGTTAGAAAGCCAGAATATTAATGGGATATCCAGGCTAAAGGGAATGCAAATAACCATTCCCATTGAGTATTCCCTTATTATAGTCACACCTAATACTTCCCTAGAGCCACAGCCAAGCTCATGAGAGCAGAGGTAGGAGAGGAGAAGAGCAGCTGAGAGTTGTTAGGCAGGTCCTGTGCTGAACTGGAGAAGGTGGGGAATAGATGAAGTTTTGTGTTCTTAAGGCATTTACGTGCACACACCACTTAAATTTTAGAAACCTGACTTTAACCTCCAAAACAAATTTGCATCTTAAGGTAGTATTTCTATCCCCAAAGACAAAATCCCTTGATTCATCCTGATGTAGCATGATTACATTGACCTGTGTCATGGAGCATGTCTGATAAATATGTTGAGAAACAGGTAAAAGAACAAAAAGAATAAGTTGTCACATAGAGGCTGCACAAAGTGAAGAGGCAGATTCTCTGAATGAAATCTATAGACATCTCCTGTAAGTAGTACATAACATTTTAATCTGCTTACATATGCTACATCTTTATTAGGGACAAGAATTTGATTGGTTATACATAATTTAGCTGGAGGCAATGTGGAGTCTTTCATAAGAAGCAAATATTAGTTCCTCTGCTAGTCCTATGTGGGTCTTTAGCACTGGAACTGCACTCTTGTATTAATTTAGGAGATAATTTAAAGTGCATTTAATAAGATTCATTACCCTTAAGCTCTACATTAGTTGTTATCACTAATAAATAATCTAAAAAGAAAAAAGAACTCAAAGAATTTATCCAGTTTTATATCCAACCTCTTTTCCTAAATGAAAATTTTATTAGTGTAATTGAAGATAGCAGGAAGTACATGACACAAGACAGCTCTTCATATACAAATTTGGACATTTTACAGGCTTGCTTTGACTTTAAAATGCACCCTTGAACATTGCAAATGCATCCCTCGTAATTTAAAATCTGAGTCACACTGACGAAGCTGAGTTGCTGTGCAGGCTGAATGTGTCTGGGCTCTCAGGAGCAGTCACACCATAGCTGGAGCCATCACAGTGCTGCTTCCCTGCCATTCTGGGGAGTGGGAGTGAAGGAGACATCTGTGCTTTATCAGGTGCTATTTTTGCACCTATTATTTTAGGTACAAAATAATCTCAGCATCTGACGATGAGACATTCTCTGGCTCCCAAAAACATGGAAAGCATCAATCTATCACAAACCTAAAAGAGGCAACAAGTCTCTGTAGCATATGCCAGTAAAACTTCCTTTTTTTAAAGTTTAATTTTCTCTTGGAAAGAGAAAGTGGAGCTGACCTCTTTCACCAGATAACCTTTGCATCCTCTCTTCCCCAGTTTTTCTATGTAGGATTCAGATTATTCCCCAATTGCCTTACACCTTTCCAAGGAAACTTCTTTCTCCATCAGTTCTGTGCTGATCTCCCCTCTCAGTATCTCTTCATAAACTTCTTTTTTCTAATTAGTTTCTTCTTTCTACAGTACAGCACCATCACTCCCTTATTCCTTTTCAGGATTTGCTGCCCCTCAGCAATCTGTCCCCCAAGGTCTGTTCAGAAGGAATTGTAAGCTCAGCATAGGCTCAGTTTTCATGCAAAAAGCACAAAAATTTTTGCCCTGTGTGACTCCCCCAGCAAGTCAAACATGGAATTGCTGTTCTGTGTGTACTAGTGGATGAGAAACCTTTTTGACAAATCGGTGCAGAAGCTGCAAAGGGGATGTGTGTGAAAAATGATATTTGCCACATACATTAAAATGTCCAATGATTCCATTTGTTCTTAAGAACTATGTGTCACAGAGACTTGGACTCAGACAAATGCCCCATCCTTGGAATGCTCAAGGCCAGGTTGGACAGGACTTGGAGCAACCTGGGATAGAGGAAGGTGTTCCTGCCCACTGCAGGGGGTTGGGAACAGGTGGTCTTTAAGGACCCTTCCAATCCAAAACCTTCTGTGATTCTGTGATTCTCTGATTCTAAGTCCTATCTAATCCACATTAACACCTTCAACATAAAACACTAGTTTTACATGAAGCTGTTGGGTTTTTCCTTCAAAATTAATTTTAAATTATTTCCTAGAAATGAGACAAAGTCAGAAGAAAGGAGTTAAGTTATTCCTTCTACTTCTGCTAATGAACACACCCAAAAGATGGAGGGATCCAGATTAGCTCCAATGGGGAACTCAAACCTAGAACACCTTTGGTTTTGTTGTGTGTCTACCTGAAAGAAAGGGATTTGTGCCTGATGCTTCTTCCTCCTGTAGCTGTCTTCTTGAACAGTGACCCACCCCTGCACAGCTGCCACTGTGGCTGTGCACAGCTTTAGACATTTAGGAGATGTCTAAAGCTTCCAGCAGGTTTCAGCTGTGGTGCTTAGACCAGAAGATGAACTCTCATGCCATAGATTAGAACATAAAATGTGGCTATTGGCATTATACTCCTTTTTGGGGTATGATAACTGAATTACACATCATTATGTGCTCCAGTGCTCCAACAGCTAAAGCTCAATTAGTTCTAAACAAAACAGAGGTCCAAAGCTGTGAATCCCATCAGGAGAACCCAAGTTTATGAGGATAAGACTTAGCTGCACTTTGAAAATGCAGGAACTGTGCATAAACTGCTTCCCACAGACATAGGAAATGCATATTTATTTATAAAAGGAATTATGAGTACCCCAAATTTTAGCCATCAGTGTCCTCATTTATATCTGCCAACCATTACAGGTGACAGCCAGTATTTAATGGGCAGGCATGTGGAAATCAGGGTTCATGTGTGATACCACTGTGCAGCTGTGAAATTCTTATTGCTGGCACTGGTTTCTCATACAGATCCCTGAGGTGAAAAACGAGATGCATTTTCCAAGACATGAGTAAATTTTGATTGTGAATTATTCCGTTTAGCTGCACAGCTGAAATAGCCATGTGGGGAGGATGTTTTTTGTAACTCCCTCTCAACGGTTTTCTTGAGACAAAATAAATATATCTATAGATTTTTTTGAGGATGGAAAAAAAATTGCAATTGTTTCATTTCTCCACTTTTAATTAAAAAATCCTTCAATTAAATTTCAGTTGGATTACTTGAGGTAAAATAATACTAAAAAATGCTGAGCTCCAAAATGTAATTAATTTAAGTGAGGATTTTTTTATATTTTCCCAGAGTTACGGGATATTGTTCAGAGGAATTATTCATATAGTTATAAATATTTTAAAATAACAAGGTAAAGGAAAAAAAAACCTTTGTCTTTCCATCTTGGGGAAATAACTCACACTCCTTTCTCCCTAACACCACCTATGAGACATCCAATGTCGAAAGCATAGAGGTCATATTTATGAAAATAGCAAACCACAGAAACAGAATTAAAGCAAACCAGAGGAGTTTAAGGAAACTAGAGAATTTTTTTCAGCAGTCCTGCCATTTGTAGTTTTTTTCTGGTACCTATCCAGATTCATTTAGTCTGCCTGCAAGGAAAACCTGCAAGACCTGATGTTGTGAGTACCCTGAATATCCCAGCAGGAATATAAAGCACTGAGACCAGGAGGATAATCACATTGCTGAAAATTCAGGGGCTGTAGCATTTTTACCCCTGGACTTAGAAAGGGAGACAGAAATGGCAAAAGTGTTCACAAGGTGTGAAAAAATGAAGGTAAACAAAGAGAACCCTTGGCTGAGCACTTCAAAATGCATAAAAGCAGATTATTAAAAGTAAATATGATACAGAGATTCTTATCTTTGGAAAGAGGAAGACTCTTTCCTTATATTCAAAGGAAATATTTGACCCAAGTTCAGGAAAAGCAGCAAGCTGTGCTCAGGTCTATGACTGAAGGGGACAGTCACACTGAAGGGAGTGATGGATGGAGGGAGGATGGATGGGATGGATGAAAGGATGGATGGATGGATGGATGGATGGATGGATGGATGGATGGAATGGATGGATGGAATGGATGGATAGAATGGATGGAATGGATGGAATGGATGGAATGGATGGAATGGATGGAATGGATGGATGGATGAAATGGATGGATAGAATGGATGGAATGGATGGAATAGATGGAATGGATGGAATGGATGGATGGAATGGATGGAATGGATGGAATGGATGGATGGATGGATGGATGGATGGATAGATATAGCTACATTTTCTTACATACAGTGGCTCCATGCAGAGCAGCTGCTGAGGCCAGGCTATTACAGAAAATTGATGAATATCAAAATTGCCATAGAGCACGACAACCAAATGTGCTCCACACCAGTTTCCAAAACAGAGCAAAAAGGATCTTCCCTGCAGCCAAAAAGAGCTGGGGCTTGTTTCAGGACTGGGATTTGCAGGTGCTGGTGAAATGCAGGTAAAAAATGAGCAGATATATTTCCTTTTAACAGACAAGAAAATAGTTCAGCACATGTATCTCTCTGTATATAATTTATTACAGAATTCCTTTTCTCTGGAGGAACTCTCTAGTCTTTCCTTGTTCCCAAAGGGACAAAACCAAAGGTTACAAAATTTACAAAGGCAATACACTTCAATTTCTTGGAACAGTGCAAAGCTATGCCTACACAGTCTAAAAGCTAAGGGAAAAGAAATAAAATAAAATATATTAAAAAAGAATAGAAATGTGTATATCCAGACCACAGGTATATTTTGTATCAGTCTTTGTGAGGAAATTCCCACAAAGCAGAAAAGAAATATTGATAAACCAGTGCAGAGCCAAGCATCTAAATACATAAGAACTAGACTGAATATGATACTTAAACAAAATAGAAAGACAAAGAAGAAACAATACATTTAAATCACAAAATTCCTACTGTGTGACTTTGCAGGGGAAGATTTTATATCATCCAAAGCTTCAGAACTGTTTCTTTTCATGCATAAAATTTTGCATGCAACAGATCTCTAATTTCAATGATTGACATTTTGTGTGCTGTTCTAAATTCAAGTGCATACTGTTCTGTTTACTGTAGAAGATGACAGGAGTTTTGAACAGGTTTTTTACATCTCATCATTCAAAGAAAAAGCCTAAGGAATTTCATTTATAAGGGAGTTAATGGCTGGTACAACTAACAGATAATATTAACAGATAATATTAAGTGATTACCATGAAGTAAACTGGGATTTTATTTTTTCCCACCATGTAAAAATGTGTTCTGCCTTTTTAAAGCAAGAGCTTTGAAACGATTTCAAATGACTCAAAGCTATCTCCACTGACGTATCTTCTCATCCAGCCATAGAAATAAATCTGAATTGAATTCTGAACTTACACTAGGTTGGATCTGTTCTATGTGCAGCTCCATGAGACTGGGAGAGGGACTGGGGGCAGGACACTCCTCTTTGCTTTTGCCTCCTGGCACCACTCTAACTCATCTATTTTCTCTTACCTGCAGTAGGAAGTAAGAAGGTAGCACTTCATTCCTTTGAAGAAATACCTTTGCAGCCATCACAAGTAAGAGCTCTGACAAAGTGTACCAAAAGACTTCTAAGATTTTTAAGGGGAAAAAATGATCCTTTTGCTCTAGGAGTGGTTCTCCGGTTTTTTTTGGGTTTTTTTGGGTTTTTTTTTTGGTTTTTTGTTTTTTGTTTTTTGTTTTATTTTTTTGTTTTGTTTTTTTGTTTGTTTGGTTGGTTTGTTTTTTTTTTTTTTTACTGTCAACCATTACAGTAGCCAAGTTTATATCTTGGGATTTTGCTCCAACAGTTCCTTCTGGTTGCACTTGAGAGGTTTAAGATTAATGAGTGCTTCAATTAGAGCCATTCCTAATATACTTATCACCAGTTCTGCTGGAGAGAATCCAGTGCAAGTGATCAATACATCATAATTGTTGTACACACAGCTTCTCCTCATTTTCACCTTTTTGGTTCCCTTAGGTATGTGCAATTTTGCCTTTTCTTTGCTGAGGAGTTCAGAGGTGCTAGTAAAGGCTCACAGCCTTTTATGAAGATCTTAGGAATTTCATACCTGGCAAGAATTAGCTTTTGTTTTTGGCATGATCTTGTGCAGCTGACAACCATGAAAGTACAGCCAGGTCTGTATGTATGGAGAAATAATACATACAATAATGTATGTGTGTGTCCTCTCAAAAAAAATCAGACTTACACACAGAAAAAAAAAAAAAAAAAAGCTGTTGCTACCTGCTGCCCAGGTCTCTCAGGCAGTTTTGTAGAGATTCATGATATTAGCAACTGTTTCCTGGGGACGGGGGTGTGTTTGGATATTCATTCTTGTTTGCTTATTTTTCCTCCCACATTATAGTCTTCCCAGCTGTTCCTTAGGTTTGAACCATCCTAGTGAAACCCTAAAAACTGCTGCACTCATGTCATGTCCTTGTTTGTGCTCTTGCAGGATTTTGGAGAGCAGATCTTCTGAAACCTCAGAGGATTCACAGCGCTTTCACCCCATAATTCCAGTGCCAACCTGTGTTTAATACTGTGGCCATTTCATCCCCCAGGTTCTCTCTTCTTGGACAGCACTGAATACATTTGATCCACATTGAATAAATAATTAACTAATAAAAAAAATAATAAATGTGATTTATATTGATTGAAAGAGTATGCTCTGGTCAATATTAGCATATATTTACTTGAACACCTTCCTCAAAAGTCTCTTCTTTCACGTGAGTTTTTGCTTAGCAAAGACTTTCCCTGAGCCTATTTGCTGCTGAAAAGGATTGAAAGAAAGCACCATCTCTGATCAGAGTCTCTGAATCTAAAAGAGAAAGTTGTTTGTTGAATATGAGTTCTCTAAGGGCAGAGATGCTTCAGTCTGTTTGGGTGTTATCAAACTGCCAAGTATGTAAAGACTGGGCCTTTTGCAGGTCTCTGAGTTTCTGAGCAGCCTACACATGATGGAATGTACCATTTTTTGATTTCTCTGATTTTTTTTTTTCATATGGATACTATATGGGTGTGAGTTTTTTGTCTCCAGACAGGTTTTCTTTAATGGAGACAGATTTAGATATATATATATACCAAAGAACTCTGCATCCCTTGCCATTACCTCTGCATCACAGGCAGAATACAGAATATTGCACAGAAGAGGTAGATGTATCAATAGATCTTTAATTATGCTAAATGACCTTGTTACTTCCTTTCCAAAATCTGCTCTTTCTGGTGATTGAAACATTGCTGCATGCACAGATTTGCTGAGCTTTTTCTGGAGCTGCAGAAACACGATGGTTCACCAGAACTTCCATTTCTCAATCATAAACAGCACACGTTTATCTGCTCCTTGTCACAGGTAGCAGCCTCATTCAGAGCAAGGCCAGCTTGCTGAAACTATTTCAAAATTCATCATCCTCACTTTTATTTCTGTCATAAACCAACACATCTTCTGCTTGGCAGAGGATGCCAAGCAACCCTGGCAGCATCCTAGATTTCTTTTTCAGAATTTTTCTGTTGCTAGAGTGATGCTGACTGGGAGCCAGCTGACACCAGTACCTTCCAAATATAATGATGAATACAGTTAATGCCTAGATTCTTCCATGAAAAAGCTGGGGAGGAGAAAGGCCAAGAGGACTTTCAAAGTACATAACTTTGGGAGTATTTGGTTTCTGATAAACAAGCTAATATAAGAAGCTTGTTTTATTTCTCCACATACATATGCTAATTTTCTGCTGAGCTTTGGGGCTTTCATTGCATAGGAGTCCTTAAGCACTTTTATCTGTCAAATACCTCTCATATCTTTCATTCTCTTTTGCTCTTTTTTTACCTTCTCTAGTAGGAAAATACAGAGGTCAGAGACTGCTGCTGGAACTGCTGATGTCATAAGTTTGATTTCATATTCTCTTGGCAGCTCCTCTAGTCCCATAAAGACATGAGGCTACATCTCTTCAATAATTTGTCTTTTTGTTACTGATGCATCCTTGACCTTCTTTTGCTGTCTGCACAGTGGGAAAACATCAGTCTTTGCATTATATTGTTCCAAGGACTTTATTTTTCTCCAGCTCATCTGGATACTGACCACAAACATCCTATGATGCATTCCTGTATATATTTTCGTTTGCCTTTACAAATATCCATTATTAGATTGCCTAAAAAAATTATTATCTAAATTGTAAGGACAACTTTTGGTTAAGATTTTCAGCATTCTGTTCATGCTATTTTTTTTTTTTTTCTATTATAACAGAAATAAGGATTTGGTTCTACCTACAGCTAAAATTCATCAGATAATTTTTATTATTCTGGGAAAGTGGCATGGTCCTGTAGAATGCTCTACCTTTGGTGTAAACTATATTCTCTGTCTTCTGCTAAGCACAGGTGTCAGCTGTACTTTCTGCTTTACTGTAATTTTCACAGATTTTCCATCTCCCTGCCCTACTGAAATTTTCTGGTCTTTCAATTCTTAGTGTAGTAAATTCAATGGGTCTCTTTGAACTCTTTCCTTAATGCAATTTTTCTTTATTCAATCAATATTGTCTGAGATTATCTCCCTTCCTGCTACAATAAAAAAAAAAGTAAGTAGTATTTTTTCTTTTTTTTTTT
>VZRH01001690.1:88493-106573 GCA_013397555.1 Urocynchramus pylzowi | reverse complement strand
TTTTTTTTTTTTTCTGTGCTGGATCTTCTACCAGGAATGAGATCTAAATGTAATTGAAATTGTGCTAATAGGCCAATGTCTCCGGCACCAGCAATTATCCTTGTCCTGACTACATCTCCTCTTACATTTCATTTTTGCAATGTTTGGTTCAACTCACCAGAATAATGACACCTTGCATTCAAACCCTTCATATATTTTATCACTTCTGCCCATCAAATGGGCATCAAAAGCTTGTCATTGTTGCAATTTGTTTCTGACTGACAGTTTCAGAGCATAAAGCTTGGTACTATTGGAACAATTCTGACAAACATCAGATGCTGTTATTATTGGGCTGTCCCCTCTTGAAGCAGAAACCTTCCTCTATCTCCTCTGAATCCACTCAGGCCAGATGTCCAAAATCTCAAGATTAAATTGCTCCAAGAGCCATTTCCTATCTTTGTTCCAGTACTGAAATGACCATTTTGTTCAAAAAATTCATGGATCTTTCCCCTCAATTTTTCCCTACCTTTATATTCTTGTGTTTCTTGTTGCTCTGGGAGTCTGTTATTTTTTTTGCTTCTCAGATGGAATAAAACAAAAGACAGAAATTGACTTGCCCTTTTGTGAGTTCCCTACCTATTACATCTTCCCCACATGAGACCTTTCAGCATTTCAGTAATATATTTTCCTTTTAATTATTTTTATTCCAATATTTCCTGTCCTCCCTATTTTTTTTTCCATAGTAAAAAAATATCACTAACTCTCAAAAAAAAAAGAAAAAAAAATTGGGATGGAAAGTCCCCATTTCTTTCCAGTACTGCAGACTATATATTCTTATAGACACCAGTAAATTCATTGACTGTAAAATAACAGGTGACTGGGTAAGGCAAAGAACCCCCTGGAATCCTGGAGAAGCACTGACCTCACTTAACTAAACTCAGGAACAACCTGTGCCTCTGACTTCAGATGACTGATTTCCTTCCTGTGTCCCTGCTAAGAAACTGGTGTTTAATCATGTGTGTAATCTGCCTCAGTTCCCAAAGGAATCACCCTGGATCAGTTTAACTTCATCTAAGGGCAGATGTTTTCTTGTTTCTTCATAGGGATGCATGTAAATCTTTACATCTTATGTGAGATGTCAGTAAAAAGAAAGATTTGCCCAAGACACCCTGCCTGTTGCTTGAAATGGTGTATTGGCCCAGATAATATTTTACCAATGTAAGGTTTCATGGTTTTTATTCTAGACACAAGGAAGCTTTGGGCTTTTTTTCTCCTCTTAGTCACTCTTTACCCTTTCCCTGTCTCACCTGCCCTTTTCCTTTCCTCTTCCCTTTCCTGCCTTAAAATAGGATTTTTCTAGTTTCGATCTTGAGCACCTCCGTTCTTACACTGATGTGGAATTTCACCTTCTCCCTGAAAAAAACCTTGTTGTCTTGGCCCTATGCACAACATGGCAATTCCTCCTTTGGCAAATGAACTCAAAAGGTTGCCAGCATGGGAAACTGTTTTTTTCTCTCTCTTTTTTTAACACCTACACCCTTTTCTACTCCTTATGATCATTCTGTACCTGTGTACAACTCCAGTGCTTCAGAGTGTGTTGAGCTCAAAGTCCTGTACTGGAAAAACATTTAGATTGAATCCCCTCTTTACTCCCTGTAATTTAAGGGTTTGCTAGCAGGATCTAATTTCAAGACTCTAATTAGAAATGGTCTAGAAAAATAAAGAGCTCCAAGGCTAAACACAAAATAGCTTTTTCTGCTGCCTATAATGCCATAATTCACCTGCTCCTTTGATGCTTGTAAAATGTTAACCTGCCATGCTTGTTAATTTTTTTTATTATTTTAATGCACTATAAAATTATATCTTCCTCCATATTTTATGCTTTTATTCACGTTTTATGGCAGCAAATAATGCTTGCAAAGCATTATAGGAAGCAGATTTCTATTTACCTGGCAGGAAGTGTGCTGCACAAGCAGTAACAGCTGCAAAGTGTTTCAGGGACAAGAGGTAAAAGTGTCTAAAGCTCACAGAGTTTTTTTTTGGTAGCATCCATAACCTTATTTATCAGCTCCTTTTGCTTTAGGTGCAGACATCTCAGCCTGTGTAAAACCTGCATAAAAACTCATCATGCCTTGTTAACAGTGAATCACTAAAAAAGAGCATGTCCTTATTTATTTAGGGAATTTAGGTTAGATTTGAAGATTTGCAGAAGGAATTCTTCCCTGTGAGGGTGAGGAGGCCCTGGCACAGGGTGCCCAGAGAAGCTGTGGCTGCCCCTGGATCCCTGGAAGTGTCCAAGGCCAGGTTGGATGGGGCTTGGAGCAACCTGGGATGGTGAAAATTGTCCCTGTACAGGGCAGGGGGTGGAATGAGGAGGGCTTTAACATCTTTCCAACCCAAACCATTCTGTGATTTTCCAATTAGTTTTACCTTCCTCCAGCTCTCATCTTCATGTCTCACACTCAGAAACAGCAGCTGGAAGTGTGTGCATAAAATTACCCTTACAAAACAGAGTCCCAGACACTTGAAATTTCTGTGGCGGAAAACTGCACAGAATAGAACTGACACGCCCAACCTGGAGTTATTAAGAACACTGATTTGTTTTTTCCCTGAAATCAGTTTAGGTTTGATAACAGATCTGTATACTGTGCTTTTATTGTCCCAGCTCCTGATTCTTTTTAAGGCTCCAAGTTGTGACTGTAATAATTTTTATAGTGGGACAATCAGTGTTGACTTTAGATAATTATGCCTTCCTTTGAAAAGCCATAAAGGAAGAAAAACAATAATTTGTATTTTATCTCTAAGGTTTATGAAGCTCCAAGTGCATTATTGAAAAAGTTATGAACTGATACTTTGACATTTTCCCCATCTATCTTTTTTTGTCACGATCATATGATAGTGGAATCACCATACTTGGAAGAGTTCAAAAACCTTTTAAATGTGACAGCTGGGGACATGGCTCAATGGTGGCCTTGGCAGTGCTGGGTTAAGGGTTGGACTTGATGGTCTCAAAGGCCTTTCTCAACCTAAATGATTCTATGATTACAAGATTCCCCTTGGCTGGAATTAATTGCTTCCATAGTTTTGTAATTACAAAGAAAAGGTAATTTTCTGAAATGCAGTTTTGTTTGTTTTTTTTATAGAATTCAGCATGAAATTTGAAGTTAGTTTTTAAAAGGAAATTTTAAGCACTGTTTAATAGAACAATTCAGATATCCCTTTTATGACTTACAATCTTCTAAGCTATTGGAATTCAAAACTTAAATCCAAATACCATAAGACATTCACAAAACTCATCCCGAACTGGTCATAAATAATTCTTGTGTAAGAAACTTCAGTACTCCTCATGACTTTGATGAAAGAGTCTCTAAAACCAAAAGTAAGGCTCACAAATCAGGGATTATTTTTAACATCTCATTTACCCCAGAGGTTGGATATGGTGTGCATTTTTTTGCAAAACTATGACCATAAATTAATGCAATGTTTGCCTCTCACATCACATCACCTCAGCAAACATCTGCTAACCACAGTTTGAAACCCTAAGTAACACATGGTTTAAACGTAAGTCCTCTTTTAGCTGTGCCCCATAATTTGGATGAACTACTTCCATCCATCTGTATCTGGAATTAAAGGATCTGTCCTACAGTATTGTAGGGAATTATTTATAACAAAAAAGAAAAAATGGCACAAAATGGGATAAAATGGCATCACACAATGGCAAGACTAAATATTGACTTCACTTCCCTATTCAGGATCCTATAACTCAGGTTCTAACTTTAACTGCATTTTTCTTTGATAAATATCATGCAAAGAGAAAGGAGAAGTTTATGCTTAAATGCAGTGGTATGGCTGCAGGAGCTGGCAGCACTGATGAGCTGAATCCTGCAAGTTACGTGAGGACATCAAATTTGCCACTGTAAGAGCTCAGCTAACTTTAGGAACAGAGTTGTTGCCACTAGCAACGGGCCAGTCATTTATAGAGGGAGAGATGTTTATCACTCAGGGCTGCTCTGAATTTTTAGTGCTTGGCTCAGTGGTAGGGAAAAAAGAGGGGTGCTGCTGCATTTATTTTGTATTAGTTCTGGCCTTGTGCTGGTTGGGAGCTAAGTTTTGTGCAAAGTGCAGGTTGCAGGGAGCCACACACCTGGATTTGCTATTGAATGCATTTACTTTGCCACTGTTTTATTTCAGAGCTTTTGGAGGGGGTTTGCTGTGATTCAGAACTGCCTTGCACAGGCTTTCATAGTCTTCTCCCTGTAAAGGCTCAGAAAAGCCATTTCTTAATCCCTTATGTACAGATATGAAATTTTTTATGTGAATAACACTATTTTTTCTTATTTTGATAATATAGTTTTCTTTCTGCTGCTTTTATTACTACTGCATGCACTATGATATTTGCCCCAGTTCCCTTTGTTGTCAGCAGATCCTCTGCTTCTTTCTCCTGCTTTTAGTGTTTGAAAGCTTTTGGCCCTGACTTCCATCTTTTTTTTCCTTGACACTGACTTTCTATATTTGCTAAAATAACTGAAATATTAGCCTTCCTTTCCTGTATTTGTATTTTCCACCTCTATCATCACAAAAATCCTGATCACTGGGCCTGTACTTTGGGTGTGATTATCTTCCTTTCATCCACATACAATTTTCTATGGGTCTCATCCAGTTTATTAGAAGTTCCTATCTTGGTCATTGCACTGAGACAAGTGTGTACAGGAGCTGCTCAATAATCATGAAAAAGAGTCTGACATATGACCAGAATTTGCTTCTTTTTTTTNTTGTAAAACACAGCCTTTCTGTAAAACCTGGTTTACAAGACCGGGTTTTTTTTAACCAGAAATGATTTAAAAAATTGAAGGAAGCTAAACAACACTGCTGGTATTGAAATTAATAAACTGGCCATGACTGCACGCACTTTGAAACAAAAACCTCTCCAGTCACTGAAGCAATGAGTTTTCAAACAAGTCCCACAGCAGACATATTTGATTTTAAAAATGTAAATATTTTAAAAGGGACCCTCATGTACTTATTAGCAAGATAATGTAGTAACATTATAAGTGAGTGGATCCAGAGGCATTCATTACACAATGATTTCTCTTCAGCAGTGTCTGTAGGATAATCTCACGCTTGAGACTAAACTGAATATGAGTCTCTTGTACATTGTTCCCTTGTCATTTGCTTGTCTGTCTTACAACCCAGTGCTGTAAAATAAGTCAACTGCAGAGCTGCTGATACAAGAAAATCTGAGCATATAACTCTTTGCATAATTGGGAGGGGCAGTTCCTTGGTCCATGATCCAGAAAAAATGTAAAACAGCACTAAAACTGAAATCTTTAGGGAAGTATAAATGACAGTGGGCAGTTTTAATGCAAAGAGAGCAATTAAGAGCTGAATGCTGATTTATTCTGTTTACTTTCAAATGTTATAATTATAAACCATCATTATTGGGTTTTTTGTGGGTTTTTCTTTGACAAAATGTTACAGAACTCAAAGAGAAAGAGAACTCTGGTCAGCAAAACATGGCTCAAAAGTGAAATAAAAAATAATTACTGCAATTTTTTTAAGTAGGTGGTGGACACAAAGGAAAGGAAAGGCACACAGGAGAAATGAATACTATGGAAGCTGAACAGATGATAAGTTTAATTGTCATAGCTGTGTGCCTGAAATAATGAGCTTAACACAGTAACTGAGAAGGAGCTGTACTTTAGACTAACAAGCTGGATATTTGTAACACATCAAAGAACTTGTGAAGGTCTTTGTAATATTTACAGAGTACTGGACAGAAAAGATAGATGTGGTATTCAGTAGGAAAGGACACAGAAACTGGAAAATGCTCAAATATGCCTCTGAAATATAAAAACCCATGAACTGTATGGAAGTGGATACTAAAGCCTGGAATTTGTGTGAATGCTGATTATATAGGTATGTTAATTAACAGCTTTAAAATGGTGAGAGAGAAGATGAAAGCCATTAGAAGGTGCATGATACACTGCACAACAGAAGGATTAAATACATATTAAAGCAAGAATCATGGCTTGGGTTATTTAGCTTCAAGGTGGTAAGCAATTTTTCCTATTCTGCTCTGTTTGATCAGCAATGCATAATGACTACATCTGTAATAGGAAATTAACCATACTTGGGACTGCTCTTTAGTTATTTAGAGTTTTTCAACAGTTATGGTCATCCAGAATCCATATCTATGCTAGTGAACTCTCCTGACTCCAAATCCAGGTGAGCTGTCTGTTCAAATCTTCTCTGTCCCTTTCTAACAACCATACTCTTCTGGAAATCATCTGGAAGAACTCTCAGTGGCCAAAGCCAAAAACATTTTTGACAGTTTAACAGTATGGGCAGTTCAGGTTTTTTGAGTAGATAAGAAGGTAAGACAATAAATGTTGCAGTGTTAGTAGAGAGTTGGGATGCTTAGAGAACTAGTAGACCCTAAAGGGTCAGTAAGCCACAGAGACACCAGTAGGGCAGGGTCTGAGCCTGATCTTTGAGGCTCATGAGAGACATTGAGGTGCTGGAGCATGTCCAGAGAAGGGAACTGAGTTGGACACAACCCACCCTCAGCTGCCCTCTTTTCCTGGATGCTCCTGTCAGGGAGCTGTACAGAGCCAGAAGGTCCCCCCTGATCCCCCTTTTCTCCAGGCTGAGCCTCTTTCTCAGCTCCCTCAGCCTCTCCTGGGGCTCCAGACCCTTCCCCAGCTCCATTCCCTTCTCTGGACTCACTCCAGCCCCTTAAAACCTTTCTTGTCATGAGTGGCCCAGGACTGGACACAGCATTTGAGGTGTGGCCTCACCAGTGCCCAGTACAGAGGGACAATACCTGCCCTGGTCCTGCAGCCACACCACTGCTGGCACAGGCCAGGTGACATTGGCCCTTTTTGGCCACCTGGGCACAGCTGGCTCATGTTCAGCCACTGTCACCAGGTCCTTTTCTGCCAGGCAGCTTTCCAACCACTCAGCCCATGGGACTGCAGGGGCCTCCAGCAGATTTTCCACCTTCTCCTCTGCTTTTTGACTGACAGTCTGAAAATGCCAATCTTTTAAACATCAAGTGTACTTAAGGTTAAGTATTTAACTTACATTTAAGAGAAATCTTTCTAAATACATTTTTCTCCATTAGCTTGGGCTAAGAACAACTCCAATATGTCTATTTTTAGTAAGCTTTTGTTATAGAAGCTGTTTAGGCTCCATATCAAAATTTCCATGTGCCTCCTAAGTGTGCTCACATTTGTGGGGAATGAAGTTGTGGAACCTGAATATGTTGTCATGTACTTTTCCCCTCAGAAAGACACAGGGAATTGGGATTTTTCAGCCTGGAGAAGAGAAGTCTTTGGGGAGATCTAACTGGCCTACTGAGGAAGATGGAAAGGGGATTTTTGAAGAACATGCAGTAACAGGACAAGGAGGAATGGCTTCAAAATGACAGAGAACAGCCCTTTAACGAAATGATGGATGTGGAATTTAATTAATTCATTAAAAACTGTGTTCCAGAACATTAGCAAAGTACCCTGATATTTAGAGGTGTTGATTAGCCAGTTAACAGGGATGCATGTTTTCTGTGAATTTGGAATTTAAATCTCAGCATGGTGTGTGATAGCCTTTAAAGATTAAACCATCTCAAATGAGATTTCCATGTAAAATGAAATTCTCATGAGTACTTTCATGTAAATATCTACTTATGAAATACTTGCCTATGCTCCCACTGGAGTCAAAGTACATGGAGTCAAGGGATTCTAAGGATCTGATGACTTAAATCTGTTTGACTGCAATGGGAGCTTAGATGTCCAACTCATATGTGGACAATTCATATGTGGACATCTACATAGAGATGCCTGAAATGAGGCTGTACACAGGTGGGGGTTGGTCTCTTCTCCCAGGCAAGAAGCAATAAAACAAGAGAAAATTACCTCAAGTTGTGCCAGGGGAGGTTTGGACTGGATAACAGGGAAAATTTCTGCACAGAAAGGGTGATCTGGCACTGGAACAGGCTGCCCAGGGCAGTGGTGGAATCACCATCCCTGGAAGTGCTAAAAAATAAAATAAATGTGTAGATGTGCTTGGGGACATGGTTTAGTGGTGGCCTTGGCAGTGCTGGTGAAATGATTTGACTCAGTGACCTCAGAGGGCTTTTCCAACCTAAATAATTCTGTGATTCTAAATGAGTCTTGGTCCACAGACTGAACCCAAACCACGATGAACTTCCTGACTTACACTGGAGGAAAAGCAACCAGTAGGGCCAGTTTGAGCTCAAGACTTTCTAACACATTTTCTTTCACTTCCACAAATATTTGTAGAATTGGAATATTTTCCAATGAGATCTGTAGTCTCTAGACCAACATTCATCATTTCTAATCACAGCTCTACAGAAAGTGTAGGACATTTTGAACATGCACCCCTGTACATGCACTGATGTTTACATGCTCCTGTCTGTGCCATCCTATTGGTTTACTGGTCCTCAAGACCTAAATTTGTTCTTGCAAGAGAAACAGGATTTTCTGAAATAGGTTTTGAACAATCCTCTTTCAAGAAAAACATTCTGGCTGCTTAGCAGAGGCTATGCCATAGCTCCAGTCTGATAGTGTATTTCTATTCATACTAAAAATATTTCTCATGACAATGAACATTCACAAAACATAGGGATTTTCATATTTTCTTCCCTCAAAGAAGAAAAGTTATTTGATGTACTCTCTTTGGATCCCACAGGCTGAGGTAGGAATGTGGATGTGCTGTGATCACAGCAAAAGTCAATGTCAAGGTTGAAATAGTTTACTTATATTTTAAAGCTTTGACTAAGGAAAGAAAAAACAAAAAAAACCCAAAAAACCAAACAACTCAGAGAACAGGATTTGATACCATCCATATCTCAAATGTTGAACTGTCTTGGACTGACAACTGGTAGTGACAGAATGGGAATTACTAGATTTTTATTTTGACACTTCTTCCACTAGATTCCACACATTTTCTACTATAATATATTTTCATAAAAAGATATTTATAAATCTGAAAGATTCCATATTCTTAAAATTTTAACCTTGTATAAAGAGCTTAAATATTTGGGGCAGAAGGAGACTTATTAAGAAGAAAAGTGGATTTTCTTTGTTTTGAATCTCCATTATAGACGACTTTCATTGGATTAGCAAAGTCTGAATTCATCCACACAGTATTAACTGTGATTTGTTCCAGCTCATGATGGTAATTTTGTTGCTTTTTTCTTTTTTCCTTTTTTATTTATTTTCAAAGAGGAATGAAAGCAATCTATCTCTTAAAACATGGCTTTGGGAAACTTAATACAGCGTAAATGCCATGCAAATATTGTTCCTCAGCTACCCACTATAAAAACTCAAGACACAGGTGTTTAAATTGCTAACCTACTCACCTAAAAGGAACACAATGTAAGAGATAAGGTTTACAGCTTTAGAAGATGCACAGAGTCAATTAAGACTTCCATTAAGTATAATTGTTTGATTAGTTTGTTCCTAAGGAACATTGACAATGCCATTTTGTTTGAATTTTAGGTGTAGTCTGTCTGAGCATTTGTTTCTTTTCAGCATTTTCATTCTCTTAATCTACAATTGAAGCTGCTGCATATGAAGGCATATTGTGCATATATATGGAAAACTCACCCACCAAAACAGGAGATATTTTTGTATTGAGAGATTTTATTGCAACTAATGATTTAAAAGTTATTTTGTCCTGCTAGAAAAAAACCAAAAAACCACAAAACCAAAAAACTACAAATGAACAAACAACAAAAAGACAAATAAACAACAAAAAAACAAACAAAAAAACCCCACAAAAACCCCAAAACAACAACAAAAAAACCCCAACTCAGACTTCTGAGAGGTGGAAATTTATTTAGAAATTATTCTAAAATCTTTCTGGTAGCAATAAACTTTTTCAGTAGTAGCTGCCCTGAACACTGAATAGTTACAGAGTAAATCAGTAGCACTGTGTATCAATAACATGGACTGAACATTCAGACAGCCTTTAAATATTCAAGTGATTTAACTTGCATCTATTTGCCTATAGATACTCATTTGCATATGCACAGGACCCCTTTACAAAAGGATGGATGTGGAATTCAATTAGTTCATTAAAAACTGTGTTCCAGAACATTAGCAAAGTACCCTGATATTTAGAGGTGTTGATTAGCCAGTTAACAGGGATGCACAGTTTCCTGTGAATTTGGAATGAGGAGTTTAAATCTCAGTATGGTGTGTGATATCCTTTAAAGATTAAACCATCTCAAATGAGATTTTCATGTAAATATCTACACGTGAATTAATTGCCTATGCTCCCATTAGAGTTAAAGGAGATGGAATCAAGGGATTCTAAGGATCTTGTGACTTAACTCTGGTTGACTGCAATAGGAGATAGAACAACAAAGTTATTTACTCTTCTCTAACTATTTCTGGATGAGGAACACAAATTCTTTCACACCCCAGCCTGTTGACTGTGGGAACTACTTATTTTTTATATTACAAGACATCCAAACTGGGTGTTACAGCACTGACCAGAAGCTTAAATTTTTAACTGTAGGACAAGATTCTGTGGTGGATTTGATTCCACTGTACCATTTACAATGAAAACTTAATTACAACCAGTGAAATTTAACTTACCAAAAATTATCCAAGAATTCAAACGAAAATTATGGACATGAATGCACATGAATGTACATTAATGTACATGAATCAACTACATAGCACATATAATCCATATAATCAAAGAAACAGCTGATCCTGATGGTATTTTAGGGTGTTCTTCCCATCCATGCTTTATTTATGTAATGCAAACCCAGTCTGGATGTGAACAGAAAGGTTAATTACATCCTGCACAAGCCTATTTCTCACTAAAAGGGGTTAAGAGTACATCATGCAAGTGAGTCATCGGGTCAGACTATCATCATCTGGATTTCATATTCAAATTGCCCACTAAGTGATCATCTCTGTACCTTCTGAATACCCAGTACCTCACACACCAAATTCACAGGAAATACTGAACCTCTGCATAAGCAGCAGAGTTTATATTGATACACTGAAAAGAAAGTCTGTTTCTTCATGCAGGTTTGATTTTCTCAGTTCTTAAATCTGCAAGGCCACATTATCATTTATTAGAATTAGCAGGGAAATACCACAAAAACTACTAATACACTGGGTGTTAGAGAAGGTCATGCAACAAGCCCTTGACTGACAGAGTCAACTGCAATTATTGTTGTTTAGCACTGAAATTTTTTAGCCTCCTATCTATGAAGGCAATTATGTGAAGAATTAGTTAATTCCCCAGACATCAGCTTTACCTGCATTATTTTAAGTACCAAAGCCACTGAACAACACAGCCTGCAAGGAGATGGAAACACTAGGCAGACAGGTAAACATATGCATATGAGCAAACACTATTTTGGGGTAGCTCCCAAAACAAGCTGTACACTTCCTAAAATAGAGGCAGGCAAAAGTCTGAAATCTATGCAATCTGCCAGAAGAAGATGAGTTGATCTTCTTTACACTTATAAAGTATCAGCAGCACATCACAGCCAACAAATAACTGAAAGATTATCTGCAAAACTGAAGGAAAATGTGTCCTGTTGTAAGATTTGTCCTACAGCTATGGGCTTTCAGGTGAAACCTGAAAACATTCAGCCCATGAAGGCTCAGGGAATGAGGGCATTCAGCTGAAAGTGGGGCTGCAATATCTGAGAAGACACAGGCTGGTGTCAGAGTACCCTCTGGACTTGTCTGGATAGGAATCATCAGGCAGTAAGGATGGAAGATTCAATTCTCAGGTGCAAGGACACCTCTTTTTGTGGCATGTGAGAGGCTGCAGAGTAAACTACCTCGTGTTGGAGGGGAAAGGTGGAATCAGACCTCAGGATAAGTTACAATCTCCACACTCTTATTCTCCAGAATGCTGTCAAACACAAAGGCAGACAGAGATAGAGTCTCAAAACAGTGATGAGATGGTGCTGCAGTGGAGACTTACATTTACTATGAATTGGGGAAATTTCTGGGATTTGAAGAACTTGTACTGAAAAGATACTTGTACTTGTTCTATCCAAATGTACCCACTGAAAGTCATAGAAAATTATTTAGGCTAGGAATGGGGAAAAGCTAAAAGGCATACAAGGTGTCCCCCAGGAAACAGTGCTGAAGCTAATTTTATTCAGCTAAACAAACTCTACTTAAAAACAATGAACAGAAAAATAAATATGTACATCCAGATGCTTGTAATCTTGTCCTGGTAACCAAAAGTCAGAAGGAAGGTTAGGAGCAACAAAAAGACCTCATAAAATTGAGTGAACCATGAATAAAAGTGGCCCAATACATAGTTATGAATAATGCATCTATAGAAAAACAACAAAAAACATGTATATATGATGCCAAACATTGAACTGAATTTTTCCAAACCAGACAGTCAAAGCAGCCAATGAAATATGGTGCCTCATCAAAAACAGCATTAAGAAAAAGGAAGAGGTGTCAATTTTCAACATGTGAAAAAGCAGAATTTTATTTCATCTCCCTTTTTTTGGAATAGTTATCTAGAAGTGTAGAAAGTAGAGTAACCAAGATTATCCTATATGCTTCATATGGCTTGACTTTGCTTGTGTGAATAGATAAAGATGGGGAGAAAAGCAGCCCCAAATGTGTAGAGAAAAGTGGAAGACACATCCTAATTTTCCTAATTAAAGCACTCCCCCCTTGCTTATTAATTGTTCTGCTGCCAGACCCCTCAAGGCCTGGCAATGTAGGAAGGAAGTGCCTGTGTCCATCAACTTGCAGGAGCAGCCTCCTTAAAAGATTCTCCAAGTATCATTAGCTTAAGAATAATAGTTTCTTGTTTCTTAAATAATACAAGAGGTGGACCAAGAACTTTGGAAATGTTCAAGCAAACTTTTTGTGCCTCACTGGGAATTATGCACTGAATGGATTTGTTCCAGAATTTTTGAAAACTATCAGTTTACTGAAATAAAGCATTACAGGCTGGCTTTTTAATCTAAATGGTATATGCATGGATACAGCTATAATGCAGTGTGAAGTCTCAGCTTAGAACTTAGGTTGGATTACAGACCACACTTAAAAGTCTAGTTAGTGTCACAGTTTGCCTGGCATTGACACTTAGTATGATATTGACAGCTAAAAATATAATATACAACAGAGAGAAAATCTCTGCTCTTAGATGCTTGAAAGACAAAAAAATGAAATGCTTTCCAGCTTGAGTTAGGGAATTTAAGCATTGTTTCTGCAGCTTATTTTACCTTTAAAAAAAGCTTTAAAAATACATCAATATTTTAAGTGCAGCTGGATAAAATATCTATCCCAAAAGATGAGCTCTAGATTCCTTGTTAGGTTATGAGTTGTAAAGTGTGTGAAAGTTAAGTAATGGTTTAAAAGCAGAACTGAGAACCTTGAGTAAGAAGAAATGCAGTTTAAATTCAAAGTCTGACATTTGGGCCTTACATTTTAAAGGAAATGTCTTTAATATGTCAGGAGAAAGGCTGAAGTGAAAAGCAGAGATGACCAAGCCAGGTTCTGATAAGTAGTTCACTCCCAAATAACAGTGTGGGTGGTATATGTTGATCGGCCTCTACTAAACCATCCTGGACTTCAGAAATGTTTTGTAAACTGAAATAAAAAGTGCTGTTGTAACTAAACTGATGAATTTAACCTACTCAGTCAACATTTTTATTTCAGTCCTCTGTGGCCATCAGTTCTGTGGGTTTTGCCTCCTGCTCACATTTTGTTGCCTGTAGTTATCAGCACTTGCTGCCCTACCCAGCCAGAAGCTGGAGAGTGTCTGTCCTTCCCAAAAAAAACCTATGCAATAAACTACAACTTATAATTTGAGTAACATCTACTGCAAGAAGTGGATGGCACCAGGAATTGTATTCAATACAGCATGGTGAGCCATTGCAGTAACTCCATCTACAAGTCCATTACAATTTGAAGTTCCTTCTCACCCATCCCTCTCCCCACTCATGCTCCTGGCGGGTATTGGTACACATTGAACCCTTTACAAGCTGTTTTATGTCACTGATTTAGCAGAAAATAAATCCAGGAAAAAAAAGGTGGGTTGTTTTCTCTCATGTTCGTGACTTCATGGAATGATCCAGCATTACTGAAGACAGAGCAAGGCAGGAGATAGGGTTGGGAGGTCAGCAGCAAGTCATATGTCTGAAAAACAGAACTAAGGAAGATCAAGGGAATGGGAGACATCCCCTTCTCCTTGAGGAAGCACTGTCAGAAAGACAAAACTACCCATGAAATCGTATCTCAGGACTCTAACTTACATAAACCACTGTGACCTAAGATTTGCTGCAGCTCCATTTCCAGCCCTCTTGAGTCAGATTTGTTCCCACATTCCAGAAGCTGCCTACCTGGGGATGCAGGGAAGCAGCCTGGCAGAGCACATCAGAGTGCCATAGATGTTTGCCCAGAGCTGCCTTTGGATGTCGTGTCACACAATTAGCACTCACAACTCTGCATGAAGCAGGCAGCACTGTATTAAAGGGTTGGAACTATATCTAGACACAGGGTAACATCAGAGGAATCTAAGTTGCTGCAATTTGCACTTCCTCCAGGCCCCAATAAAACACAAGTTACCAAGTTGTGCTCCCTGAGGCTACACATGAAATACTCTCTGTATGTGCCTCCCTCAATCTGCCAATGCTATTTTCAATGCATACCTCTGTTTCCTCTTAGATGGGCTGGAAGATTGACATTTTTGAGGTTGCATAAAGATAGATAAGGTTTGTTAAAGCAGGACAATCCTCTAAACCACAACCAAAATCTTAAACCCTACACAGAATATTAATCCAAGGGCCTAGATTATGGTTACATGGTTAGTATAATAATAGATGGTTAGGAGGAATAGTTTGTCAAATGGGGTGTGATGATTTTGGTTGGGATAAAGTTAATTTTTTTCATGAGTAGCTCATATTCTGACTATAAAATAATTTACTGAATAGCTTTGATACTTTTAGGGTCCTCTCTGGAAACTGATTCCTGTTTTTCATCAGCAATGATCAGCAGATCATATCAAGGAATTTGAGATGTGATTTGCCTCTAATGGATTTTGGCAGGGACTCTCACAACAGTGAGAGTTTGATTTGAAACAGTCAGATCCTAAAAATGCTCTCTTTCTTGTTTTACTGGGAAAATGTCCACTCTTTTCTTGTTTACCATACTTTTTGTCAACTCTATGTAATCCTCTAGCAGATCTACTCCAGGAGAGTTAAACTGCAGGAAAATTCAGGCTGCTCAAGCAGCTGGAGTTTGGGGGTTAAGCACTGAAAGCTGCTGGAGAGGTGACCTTGTTGAACGGTGAATTCTCATGTCATAGATAGAGGAGACCAAGAAAATAAACCAAAAATCACTGTCAGAGGGGATTGGTGTGTACTTTGCAGCCAGCTAAGGGCCACTGACATTTCACAAGGTGGGCTCAATTAGTGGAAGGAAACTATTTTGTCCATTTAACTCCTGATCCTAAAAGGAGAAGGGCAGAGCAATCTTGGGTACAGTGACTATGAGAGATTCCCACACATATCCAGAGCACAAACACCATGACAGACCCTGTCATCTGAGATGTGACTTCATTGTCAAAGCCTGCATGTTATGTCAAATTAGCTCCACACCTTTCACAGGCAAGCCAAGTTACATTATTTTTCAGCCCTTTCTTTCCCTGCTCTTCAGCCCCTGAGTTTATAAGCCTCTGTTTATGCAAAACCCCAAATTTTTTTTAGCTTTTTCAAGGACTTTTGCATATCTGCCAGAGGCAGCTGATGTCTTCTATCTGCAGTAATATTTGGACTTTTTAGAAGTCTTTTTATGGTACTGGCAAATCAGGTTCAGACATGTTCTCTGTTGCAAGGCCAACTGCTCTTTAGTTTCTTCCTTGTCATTTATCTCACCAAATTTCTTGGGAAAGCCATGAATACTGTCTGAGTAGCAATGCTTCCCACCAGTTTTGTACAGGTGTTTCTGATGCAGGAAGCTCTATCTATACTTACATCCTGGAGTCTTTTAACTACAACTAGACTGAAGAGATTAAAAGACACCAAGACCTGTAAATCAGGCCTCTGTTACTGAGCCATAGCACCAATAATATCAAATAAAAACCCCAAGACTATCCACTGACAAGAAATATTAGTAATCAGTTCATAAAAAATATTGCTATGAATATCAATTCATTACAATTTTCTTTTTTTTTTTATTAATTTAATTTTATAATATTTATATTCATTGATTGAGGTTCTTTATGCTCATGTTCTGGATTGATTTGGGAACAAGAAGAAATGACTTCAAAATATCAGCTCAGAAACAGCTACAAACAAAACAGGTGCAGCACTAATAATAACAACACAAATCACCAAAATATTTTTTAAGAAAACAGAGCAATTAATTTCTATTGTATTCACTGTTTCTCTGAAATAATTTTTTAACCCTTTCATGCTTCTACTTTCTCTAACAAATTTTTTTCTCCTATCTCCCGTAGGATGGAAAGGAAGAACAGATATTATTAATAAATGGATTTTTAAAAACAAAAAACAAAACAATGGAAAAATAAGACTCTTCAATTCTGAAAACTTCTATTTAAAGTTCTTGTGCAAGGCTTTCTTTTCACCAATGATATTTAAACCTATTTGAAGCCAAAATAATAATATTTTATTTTAAATTTGGGCACTAAAATAAGACCAAAACAGACTATTTACTTCTAATCTGTTTTTCACAGTGCCTCTAGTTAGGGCCTATAGTGAAAGTAATATTTGATCTATAAAACATCTTTTTCTTGTTTGCTTTAAACCCCGGCATTGACACAGTAATAAAGTTGAAAAACTAAGTGATAAATCTTACAGAAAAAAATCTTACTTTTTTTTTTTTTTTTCAAACATTCTTCCTTTGGTATTACCTGCTAAATTCTTGAAAGCAAAAGATTTACAGTTTTCTAATATCATGAAACTTTCTCTGAAGCTCAGTTAAATACAAAGCCTGACTGGGTGCCTTGGCACCTGGAGTGAGAGGGGAGAGGAATGGACCAGCCCTGTAAGATGCATTGCCTCCTGCAGCTGTTTATTTGCTCCAGTCCCTTGACAGGATCCCCAGACAGACTCTTCAGATGAGACACCTGTCCTGGGGTGACTTTATCATGCTGAATTTTATCCCCATTTGTCTGTTTAACCTAGAAATGAGTTCTGTACCTTTAAAACTAGATCTGAGAGCGAAGCGGAGGAGAAGGAAAAGAGGTGGAATTTTTTTCACGGCTGAATTCAAAACATAGAGATGTGAGAAACACAGCTCATTATTTTAAATTTTTTTAATAGAAGTTTAATAAGGGATAAAAGGGACAATATCCAGTGCTGGGGTGCTTTGGCAATCTGCCAAAAGAACACAATTAGCTTAAAACAATGTCATTATATGCTTTTACATTACGGGGTTAAATGCATATTCATTAGAGTTATACATATTCAAACATTCCTGTGAGTTTAATTGTTCCAGGAATTCTTTTGCTTGGTTTTAACCTTTGACTTGTCTGCATGACATCCTGTATGATTAAATCAATATATTATATTTCTTCTCGAGGCTCCATTCTGTTGTTTTTACACTTCCTGATAACTGGAGAGTCAGTAAATTTTTCTCTTGTTGTACTGGTTCTTGTCACTGTTATCATTCAGATAAGATAGTCCACATATGTGAGAAATAATGTAGCTATTTCACACCATTATCTGAGTTAGCTACACAAACAAAAGCATTTTAACATTACATAGCTTCTATTTTAATATTATGCTAAGGCCTAAGATATACATTTATCACACTACTTCTTACATAAACTGTATGGTGAGCACATAAGCTGAAAGATTATACTATACCTAAAAGCAGTTAAAAGGAATTACAAATTGTACCCTATCAAAATCTTTGTGGTTAATAATAACTTGCAAAAGCCAATACATAAATGTGAAGCCCAAATACTACATTGTCATTTATAACAGAGATAAGCAGTGCTCTCAGAGTTCTTCTCTCTGCAGACAGACAGGGAGTTTTCCCTTGCTGTTTTCACTGATTTTCTATTGTTTCTTGTTAGCTGAGGCCAGAAGGTTGGTTTTTTTTTTT
>VZRH01001690.1:43789-88464 GCA_013397555.1 Urocynchramus pylzowi | reverse complement strand
TTTTTTTTTTTTTGGAATTTCAGCTATAGTTTGATCTGGGAACAGCAGGACATCTGCTGGGACACCGGGCCCGAGCCCCAAAGAGACTGAGAGCAAGCCAAGGGCACAGCCACCAAAGGACTCTGAACTACAAAAGGACTCTCTTTCTGAATTTGCCATCTCTGCAGAACAAAGAGAGGTTCCACTGTTCCATATTATTCATTTTCTCATGTTTGTGATTACTTTGCTTGTTAAATAAACAGGTTTTTTCCACTTTTCTCAAAGGAGGTTTATCTCCCGAACAGGTGGAGGGGAAGGGCCAGTGAATTTTGCCCTTTAGGGAACAATCCTTTGGAATTTCCCTTCCAAATTTGTCCCAAACCAGGACAGACACCTAAATTTCAGGCACCTGAATTTGAAGATAAGTGAATCATCCTCTTATTCTGGAGCCTGAGCTGCTTTTACACTAAACTATGAAAAATATAATCTCACAGTTCTTAATTCTTTGATTACAGAGGGAGCAGGGCTGGAATTTTTTCTGACCAAGCTAGAAAATTGAAGTTTTTCATCAGACCAAGTCACACTGTGAACTTCCTGCCACTTCAGAGCTGCATACTGAGGGAAGAGAAACTGCAACAAAATGGATATTTGAAGCAACAATCAGCTGTTTTATTGCTAATGAAGGTAATTGTATGTTCATTCTTTTCAAGGATGAGAGGCTGGAATGGGCATATGAAAATTAATCAAATAATTCATAGCCTTCTTACAACACATATCAAAATTCATTTAAGAATCAGTCAAAAAAGTGTTTTAAATCTCAGTCGGCAGAGAATCCCTGGCCCTAAAAATATTTTTCATAAGAATTAAATTTCTCCATTTATAATATTTTGTCTTACCATAAGGAAAAAAAAATACTATAAAGTTATAAATAGTTATGAAAATTAAGATAATTGTTCTCACCTGTCTTAAACTTACTTCATCTGGAAAACAATGCAACAAGTTCTAAGAAACAAGTAAGTAATTTTACAGAAACATTTCATAATCCACATGCTGCTCTGCATTTAGCTAATGGTTGTGGATGAATGCCTGTAGTAGCTGAAGTCTGTGATGAATCAAGCTTTACAATGTGACTCCTGTACTTTTGTGACTCACTTCTGACTGCTTTGGAATTTGTTGTACTCATAGAAGAATTTTGCAGTTGTACCAATCAAAAGCAGCATTAAGTGCATGATGTAACAGAAAAGCTTCAGTTGTAAATCAAGGGACAGACAGAAAAGCTTCAGTTGTAAATCAAGGGACAGACTCTGACGATCTTGTCCACGGGCTCTGCAGACTGACCTCATCACCTCAACACTCATCCACAGAAAACTCCCCTGAGGGCCAATAAATAGCTGTTTCACCTGCCTCTCTTAGTCCAGGGCACATTTTTTGGTGGTATTTTGCTTTATTGCTGGAGTGGGTTTTATTTAGAAGGCTGTGGAGGCTCTCCCTTTTTGGAGAATCTAAACAATCATCTTGATGTTTAAACTAGGTGTGAAAACTCCCACCTCACTGCCTCAAGTCTTGTGTTTGTACACAGCGAGGAGCATCTACTTGATTCAGCTTTTTTGTGCTCTCATTGTGATGCAGAGAATACAAAAAAGTGACTGATGTCCTATTCATTATATGTGTAGCTGCCCCATTACTTTACAGGATAATGTGGTTCAGTTTCAGTTCATAAAAATTCCTTTTCCATAAAGAACTCGATGTATTATAGCTCATATAAAGGAGGATTTGGAAGTGAGCATTTGATTTATTCACCATAAAACACTAAATAACACGATGACCTCTAACTGATCTATGGTGCACCAAACATTCCCGAGGAATTTCAATTTTTCTGCAATCTCTACAAAGCAAGCTCAGGTGCACATTGGAAGGAACCTGATGCAAACTGTCCAGTTGTGCAAATAATGTATGCAAGATGCCACTGGCATATCTTATTCACTTTGAGGATTTCATGATTTTGCTTAGCATAATCCAGCATAGCTGAACAAAATAAATTCAAGTTTTCCCTGACAGTCCAAAAAAATAATTGGAAGAGAAAAAAATTAATTAGATACAGTTTGCAATACAAAAACAGACAAAATATTAATATGTGAATTAAAACAATTTTCTATGTGAAAATACTTCCCTCCCCCTTTTTTTATGCTCAAAGCAATACTTTTGTTCGATATGAATGCAACAAAGTCCTTGTATTTTCAGCCAAAAAATAAGAATTTATGAAGTCTGGTCCTTGTAGTGGCACACAGAGCAAGATGATAGAAATAATTTTAACTGAAATTACAAATTTCCAGTCATGATTAAACAGATATGATACAAATCCAAAGGAGAAACAGAGGATGGGTGTACCAGGTCAAAACAAATGCCTACATATGCAGCAGATGTCCAGAGACCAGGCTACAACATAGGACACACACACAGAGACCTTGAGTATCCTCACAGATGCTGCTTTTAATCTAAGGATTTAATAATGAGTTTCAACTTTGCTTTGCATTTTGTACCATTTGGTTACCATTTTAAGGAGAGGCTGTCATTCATCTGTTGCTTTATGTGGGACAGAGCTTTGTGGGCAGTTGGATGAGTTTTGGGATATACCTATATATATTTTTACATGTGTGTATGGACATTGCCATTTTTGATCCATCATTCTCTCTGGGCCTGCATGGCTCCTAGTATTTCTGAACCATGACATACATGTTTCCATGATGAGTGAAACCATCTCCTCACATGGATTTATATTGCTTTTAATTTCCTTTTCACATGGAACCAGACCCCTGAAGGTCAGAAAATAAGCTGCCTGATTACCACAATGCATCAAACAGAGCAAACTGCCTCAGCTTCCTCCTTCAGAGCTCGTGGGGCACTTGACAACAGAGGGTACCTCTGCAGCTGGTTGTACCTCACTTCTCTTTACTTGCTTATTAAAGGACATTTTTTCATGGCAAGAGCATGAGGGCTTTTAGAATCCTTTGGGCTCTCTGAAATGCAAAGAGGAACTGAATCTCTCTTTCTCACGTCCAGACAGTGCAGGCAAAAATTGTCAGGTTCTTGCTGCAACACTAATAGCTAATTCTCACTCTGCATTCAGGGTAGCTACCAGTGCCACTGCAAGAGCACTGAATCTAAATCAGATGAAAAAGTTCATCAGATTGGAATAGCAGATGGTGAAGGGTCTGCAGGGGAAGATGTATGAGGAGTGGCCAAGCCTGCAGGAGGCTGAGGCCAGACCTCATCGTGGTCTTCAACACCTCCCAAGGGGCAGCACAGGGGCAGCTCCAATCTCTGCTCTCTGTGACAGTGACAGGACTCGAGGAAATGGCTGGAGCTGTCAGGGGAGGGTTAGGGCAATATCCATTTAGGAAAATATCAGGGAGCTGGGTATATATCTAACCCCCAGAGGGTGGCTGGGCGCTGACTGAACGGGCTCCACAGGGCAGTGGTCACAGCACCAGACTGACAGAGCTCAAGGAACATTTGGACAATGTCTCAGGCCCAGGGTGTGACTTGGGGGTGGTCCTGTACAGGGCAGGAGTTGGACTCAAAGATCCTTGTGAGTGCCTTCCAACTCAGGATGTTCTACAGTTCTATTAGTAATTCCTGTCTTTTTCATATATCTCTTTTTTTTTTTTCCCCCACATTGCACCCTGCTGTAATTAAAAACTTTGGAGTTTTGCCTTTGATTTCAGTGACAGGAGTACCACAATTTAGGTTACTGCACAGGCCATATATTAAGGACCATGCTTTCATCTTCTGTTTTCAATTTCTTGCAACCATTTGCCTGGTTGTTAAGAGCTCTTTCTTTCCCTGTCAAGTCTTTCTTTGTATTGCTACCCATGTTTAAATTGCTCAGTGAGATGCTCAGTTTAGGAGCTAGCAAAGAATTATTTTTCTGTAAATGTTTGGGATGTCTCTATGTGCTGCAAAAGCGAAATCAGGAATAATAGAAACCTGTCAAAGCTTTAAGGTTTGTACCAGTCAGGTAGTTGTGGCTGCTTGGGACAGGAGACATTAAAAAGTGTGAAGTTCTAAGGAACTTCTAAATGATGGATCTTTCAGAAAAAGAAAAGGCACATTTCAAAGGCTTTATAAATAAAAATTATGAAGTTTTATTAGGGGCAGAACTGTACTATTCTGAAAAGCTAGATGAGCTGAAAAGAGGCTCAAGAATATCAATTTGTCCACAGTGGGAGAATGTCAGGGGTGGTGAAGAGAGAGTTTTGGTAGAAAAACTGGAGATTAGAGAAGGAAAAAAAGAACACTTTCTTATAAGAACTGAACAGTGATCTGTGCATTGTTCAACCCATGCATACCATGACCTAGGAAAAAAGCACTCATGCTTTCTGCTTCTCTGCATGCTCATGTGGCCACTGCAGTGTGCCCAAGGAGCACAACACCACTGCAGGCTGGAGAGCTGTATCTGCTTTACTGGCTGCCAGCCACCCCTGCAGTGAGACACTTCTGTCACCTGAACTACTGGCACGAGGGCAAAACAAAATATAAGCAAGGCAAGGCAACTTTGAGCATTTTAAACACGCTGAAGAACCGCCCCCATAATGAGGAAATCTCAGCTACAAAGCCAAAGGGGAAAAAAAGATGAAAGAAAGAAAGGAAGGCAGAGAAGAACACAGAAGAAATGAATGGCCTGGGGACAAGGCTGCTCTGCTGCAGGGCCCTTCCCCTGTGCAAGTCCTTTCAGCAGAAAGCCAGAGCCAAAAATGGGGCCCTGTTGTCACACTGATTGTGCTTTATGGCTTTGAAGCCACAACTGATTGCTGGTCTTGCCTTCATCCCGTGAGTGCTCTCTGTATTTGCATCCCTCACTATCAGCTGCAGCTGCAACTCATCTCTGCTGCTGGAGTTGGATTTTTCCACTGCCAATTCACGGATGTGTCATAATTGAGTGCACTTCAAGTATCTACCATAAGAACCATTGATATTTAGAACTTCACAAAAGTTTTTGTTGTTGTTGTTTTGGCTTCCTTTAAAATTTCTGTCCCCTGAGATTTTATTGTGTGGATTCTTTGGGTTTCCACTGACTCCTCCTGCCTAGTACTGGATAAGTGAATTTATTGTGCTCTGCTGGGGGCAGGAGCAGAACAATCTGTTTGCTGTTTACTGAGACTCCATCTTTGAGCAACACAGTGTGAAATGCAAAGTTATGTTTCGTGTCAGGTAAATAAAAATAACCTATGTAATTGTAATTGTGAAATGTGTGGAACACAGGCATGGGACTGTTATAAAGATGTGTTTTTAATAAACAACCAAGGAAAGTAAAACATGGAAGAAGACCCTTGAACCAATTTTTTGCTTGCAATTAACTTTTATAACTCTTAAGCTGTTTTGTAATAAAAACCTTTGAATTATAGATTCAGAATGTTACTTTGTATTAAGGATTTTTAATCTGTGGCTTTAGAATGTATAAAGGATTTAAACAAAAGAGGGAAGTGAATCTATCCCAAGCTCTAACGAAACAGGGAAAACATGCTGAGAAAGGAAGATGGCTATCAATGTTGCTGATTGGTGACTTCAGAAAGGGAAACTAGACATCACTATCATAGATTAATGGTCCTAAGCTGGACCCCATGTCTGGAAGCTGGACCCCACCATCTGGGGTACACATCCTGGGATATTGAAGACTGGAATAGTTCACAATAGAGTATAGAAATTGGAAAGGAACCAAGCAATCATTATCATAGATTTATGATCCTGAAGCATAGAATTGTGACGTAAAAATTGGAACTAGGAACTGCTGAGAAAGCTTATGACTGTGCAGGAATACGACCAATAAATACCAGCAAGGCCAACAATCAGTGTGCAGTTGGAGGGGAAACCCCCACCACTGTACCCAGCGCTGTTTCTGCTCATACTTTACCATATTAATTAATAAATTGAATTACTGCTTGATATATTGGCTGAGTCAAGCTTCTCATTTCTAACAACAGGTTCTTGATATCCTTGATTTTTGCCTCTGAGGAAAACAGACCATTGGCCATTTTGCATTTAATCTGTTGGAATTGTGGCTCTTCATCTGGTTATGGCATTTTAGTACTGTTGGCTTGATCTCCTCTCTGGATACACTGCATTGTTCCCTGGCGCCATCAGGGAATGCTGGGGGATCTGGGCATTTGAAGGGGAGAAAATACCCAACACTCAGAGTTAGTAGTTGTCTCCCAGTCAAGTTGGCTGAAATGGAATGGTCCCAAAAGTGACCAGAAGGGCCATTAGGACAAATTCCCAACTGGTATAAACCTGGCCTGGCTCCAACAGAGCTCCAGGACTGGCCATGGGCAAGCCTAAAAGGCCTTAGAGGAGTTCTGTGTGGTAGGGTGAGAGAGGTGAGAGAGGTGAGAGAGATGAGAGAGATGGGGAGACAGCTTAGAAAAGTGAGAGAAAGTAAGATCCAGGGTGCCTAATGACAGAAACTGATTACTATTTCAAGCAATAAACCTCCTAACATCTAATATTCCTGAAGGATGGCAGAGATCTATCACCAGGTTTCTTCAATATGCATTTGGAATTTGACTGTCTATTGTGTTGCACCTTTTTGTTATTCTTACAAGTATTACAAGCTACTGCTGCTTATTTTGTTTTCATATGTGAAAAACACTGCCAGAGACACAAAGCAATGACAAATCTGACTTTTTATAAACAACACAGAAGAGTATCTTTTGTCTTTCCAACTTTACAACTTTTCACAGACTAAGTTGCTCAGTTTCTAATACTGGGTTAGACATAAAACTCAGATTAGGCTGATGTGCCAGGCTTGATATTCAGGGAGATATGCTGATCACAGCTGCCTTCTGAATAGCAAGTTTATCCCCTTTTAAACATGCAGTATCTTTTATTTTTGTCCACAAACAAGTCACTGACATTTCAACTTCACTGTAACATATTATTCAAAAGGGGGAAGAAAATATGAGTTTTTGTCTTGGAATATTTCCCCCTCAGGCTATAAAAATTTACTTGGTTTGTAGAATTGTTAAATGCTGATAGAGAGATAGAAGGTGAATTCACAAGAACTTCAGTCACTGCAAAATGATCTATGAATCATGATTCAACAATGAATAAAATGCATTGGTAACTGGTTTATGGTCCTATTAACAGCTAGGTTTCCTTTAGAAGTAAGGAAATAAAACATAAATAAATAATTATACTATGTGTTGCAAGGAACTTTGCAGGAGATGTTCATTAGTGAGAACTCTGGAAAAACTTAGAAGAAATTTTATCTGGTGCCAAAAGACAATGGTCAAGATCTCCTGACCTCAGCCACAAGGATGCTTGTTTTCTGAAAAAGCAGTTTTGCAAACATATATTTAGCTTTTTAAATAAACAGTTACAGCTTCTGCATTTCTGTGCATGAAATTTTACTTTTTCCCCAAAGCTTATGCAGAACAGGCTTCTCTGTACCTTTGAACAAATTAAGCATCATATATGTGAAATCAGAAAAAATACACCAATGAACTGCAATAGAATTCTTCTCCTCACTTTGAGAAAGAATAGATGAAGTCTGTGTTTTGGTGTTGAGTTTTTGGGAGAATTGCAGGTTCTAGTGCCCTGACAGTCTACACAGGGGCAACACAGAAATTCACTTACTGACTGAGTAACTGAATTCCTTCCACAATAAATTAAGCTGCCTGGTAAAGTGGTGGGAAATGTGGTTTCACCTCAGCACAGTACCAGAACAGACAGAGCATGACCTCAGGGGCCACAGGGGAAGGATGCAATGCACTGGTCTCTACTGGTAAATAAAGAAAGTGGCAAGATAAATTATTCAATGCAACTCGCTAACATCAAGATGACAAAATGGCAACTGATAATGGACACAGTTCTCAGGCCAGTGTGTGCTTTGAGCTCATCTGCATTTCAGCTGCCAATGTGTTTGCAGCTCAGTAAGCCTTTGAGATGATTCAGGCTGATAGACCTAACCTTCATTCTAAGCAAGAACAAGTTCCATTGAGACAGAATGTGGTTTTCCTTGTCTACACAAATGCTTTGCTCTAAAACAAATATACCAATGGTTGAAGTGAAAGGTTTATACTCATCTCCTGCACATTGACAGTTTAAGGCAAGAGGCAAAAAAAGAGGGAGAACCATTTAATTACTACATGCATCACCAATTTTTTAGAATAGAGAATGATGCTGACACAAAATCCTAAATATGGCTCAGGGAAAGGAAAAGTTTCCCCAGATTTATGCAAAAAGCTGGTTTTTGTTTTGCACGAGAAAGCAGGCTAACCTGCTGCCAAAAGCAATCTGCTTATGTAACACACATTGAAGTGAACAAGGGAACAGTGTCACATGCACTGGGATCCTTATCATGGTCTTCTGAAGAATCATAAACCTGAAGACAACAGGATTATGCTAATGGAGTGTTACTGTGGTGGGAGCAATCTAAGTGTCCAGATTAGCTACATCACGCAGAGTACAAAAGCTCAAGAGTTGAGTGAGATGTCCTGAGGCCAGAAATGAGCAAAAATGATGAAAAAGAAAATTGGATGAGGTCTGTTTGTTGAATTTTTGTGTTCCAGGGAGTTTGCAGTAACAGTGTCAATACCATAAATGTGGCTATGGATTTTTATTTTCTTGGCCAGCCTGACCTGGGGCCCTACCCCAGCCTTTGCCCATGGGGTCTGGAGACCTGTTTAATCTCCATCCTGGCCCTTGTCTGATCTGCACTGTAGGGTTAAGCAGTCCTGTTTCTGTCTCCTGGATGGACCCTGGCTGTATCTGAAGTGCACCCATCTCCAGTCACATCTCTGGCACTCCTCCTGGATGAACCTGGATGAACCAGTCACACCAAAGCTGCAGCCCTTTCTCCAGTTCTCCCACTGCTCCTGAATGGGGGAGTTCCCAAATTGGACCTGCAACTGCAGCCCTCAACCTGCCTTTCTGAGACTTGCAGGAGACCTTATCAGAACCCTGCCCTGCTGCTCAGATGTATCTGGGCTGAGGAAGGCCCTGCCTTCCTGGTCACTCTTTATTTGCCCTCTCTCACACCCCTGCTAGTGCTGTGCCTGGCACAGATGATACTATTTACTAGATGGATTGTCCCAGATCTATCTCATTTAAGCCAATTTGCATGTGAGGGCTGAAAAAAAGGATTGTTCTATAGCCTCCTTCCTGCTATTATTGCTGAGCTCCTCAGGCCTCAGTACATTTAATGGTGACTAAGTACTGCACTTCTGATCTTACCCATTGTGCTAAGCTCTTCTTTTTCCACACAAACTCCTCTAAAAATGCCCTTGACTAGCACAAGTAACTTGTTCATCAATATCCACAGGTACTGATGACAGCTGAGTTTTGTTCAGACCCAGCCAGATTTCTCTGCCAGCCCCCAGCTCTGCTGACCAGAGCAGAGTGCAAAAAATGCAAATGCACTGCAGAAGCCCCATTTGCATTTTTGTTCTGTTGGATGCTCTTGACTGCAGGACACTGAGAGGAAGGAGGGGAAGCTGATGTCTTGTAGGCAGAGCAACAGGGGGTGTGAATACATTTACACACACAGCATTCATAAGTTAAATTTCAAGAAATCATTGCCAGACCATCAGGATTAATGCCATGTAATGGAGGGCAGAGGGAAGTACTTGCTGCCTGGAAGAAGGAAGGTTGCTGCTAACAGCAAATCCAGTGATTAAGAGAAATAAATGGGCAAAGGTTTGCACACAGACAGACACGTTACAGCAAAACATTATAGTATTAGGGAAGTAATGATGCTGCATACCAGACACCTTTCAAGGAAGATTATCACTAAGAATATTTCCTAGCAGTCAGAAATGAGGGAGTGCTAACAGGAGACAGGAGCAGGAGCATGGGGTCATGGCTGTGATTAAATTTGATCAGGCAACATGCTCAGGAGCATAGCTCATGAAATATTTTTCTCTCCACAGAGGACAGTCAGATGTGTGGACAGGTTTTCAGAGTAAACTGCAACATCACAATGAGCAGCACCACAGTGATGTGCAGTGATGTTGATTTGTGAATTGTGTAATTGTAGATGGCTGATGTTTGCACATAATTAGATTGGTTCTGGTTATTTATATATGAGATTAAGGAGTGTCTCTTGAATAAAAAAGACTGGTTAAAGATGGAATTTTCCTTGAAAAAGATGGAAACTTGGTGGAATAGTAGATCAGGGATTGCTGTTTCAATGTGCAAACAAAGTCACATGAGAGCTGTTATACATAGCACACTTAGTACAACTCCTTCACACGGTGCAGAAGAATTTTATGAGATGCAAATCACTTTCAAGTAGATTTGAACTTAGCAAGCACAAGCCTTTTGGTGCACAAGTCTTCAATATTATTTTTCTCTTCTCATCCAATGCATTCCAATGAAGCATTAGTTAAGAAAAAGGATTGGTTCCTGGTAGAACTAGTTTGGCTGAAACTTCAGTTCTCTTCTTTGGTATTCCCAGCTAAATGTCCAGATTGTATCAGCAAATTTCTGCCATCTAAAAGTTAATAAGGACTAAAGATGTTTTGCCTAGTGCAGGAACTTGTCTCTTCTCAATGGCCAAAAATGGATTCCTAAAAGGAATCACTGCAAGGAAATACACCAGTGTGTTGTCAGATGCCAACTGCTTCTAGCCCAGAGACCTTCCAAATCAGGATTGATTTCTACTCATCTAATCCACCTGTCTAATCTAGTACTGTAACCCAGCTTTGTAACTGTGGTAGAGAAAGCCAGACATCTCCCCAGAATGATTTATCCACTCTGTCTGTGTGTCCAGGGCAGATTAGATGTACTGCTCTTGGATTCCACTTTTCGTCCTTTCAAATGTTCTGTTACTTGAGGCTGCATTTTAGTGTCACATTGCATCTTAAAGAGCAGCAAATTCATTGAGGATAGCAGGAGAATCAAAGGCAGAAATGAATATGACAGCATGAGGAGACACAAAATCCAGGGGTAGCAAACCCACAACAATTTGCCATTTTAATCAATACATGTAATTTTAAAGCTACATACATTGTTTGGTTTATTTGGCTCAAGATAGCCAAACAGGAAACAAATATCTTTCACATTTTTACAGACAGGTCAGCTGAATTGTCAAAGTCACCAAGTGAAGTTTACACTGAGCAATAGGATCTGAGTTCTCTATCTCAGACAGTGCTCAGAACATCAGCATTTGCCTCCTTCCATTCTCCAAACTGTACCTTTGGTTTTGAGAGCTTGTACATGCAAAGCAGGGAAGGCAAGCAAAAAGGCTGGGAAACCCTAATAGTTAATATTCAGCTGTCAGGAAAGCAGCAGCAGAAGAAAATATAGTTATGAGTGTTTGTTTGATTAAAAACATTAAAAACATTGTGTACATATAATATGCAAATTCTGCGCAGGCCTTAGGCTCTTGGCAAACTCAGTAGGGTGAGGTTTGAGCTTCTCCACTGCTGATTGTTTCCTTGACAGATCTATAAATATAGAATATTAATCTGATGAATGTGATAATCTGCAATTGCAGGAGTGTGTATAAATGCAAACTGATATCACTATTTTTTTTTCATGACATTGTGTAATCAGAGGGTTGGAAAATTAAATGTCTTGTCCTTTCCTGGGTATTGAGAATCAAGCATTTGAATTCTGCCTTTCACAGGATTTTTCTGGACAGAATATCCAAGATTCTGCTGGATAAGCACATCATGGGATGGGTGAGCAACTGGCTCATGGGTTGGGCACCAAGGGATAGGTATAGTGAGCAGGGTGACATCAGACTGGCCACCTGTCAATAGCAGGGTTCTGCAGGGCTCCATCCTTGGCCCTGTGACTTCATTATCTTCATAAATGACCTGGATGGGACACTGAGCAAGTTCACAGATGATACAGAACTGGGAGGAGCTGCTGACTCCCTCGAAGGCAGAGAGGACCTGCAGAGAGACCCCAACAAAGGAGAGGGCTGGGCAATCACAGCCATGTGAGTTCAGCAAGGGAAAGTGCCTCTTGTGACTCTTGGGCATGGTCTTATGTTTTATGATCATGAGTATTGGCATGAAAAGTGAATATCCCTTCTGGCTTTCAAGAACTGCTAAACTCAGAATAAGACACTCAGTTCTGCTGACTGTACTTCCAGAATGATGGAGAATTCAGAGGGCCTCAACAAGAGTAACTGAAGAATTAGAAGACATGACTTAGGGATGCTTTTACTGAGCCCCTGAAGAAAAAAACTTTCAGGACACATAATACTGATTTTTAAGTATAAGAAACATGCAGAGAACTGAAAAGATAAAAGGAACATCATTGGTCTTGTGGATAAAACAAGATGTTGTACTTGTTTACTTTAAATCCACTGGTCACTAGAGTGAAGCACTGGTGTAACAGAGTTAAAAGGGTGTGGAACCCCTGTCCTTTGATGCTTTTGAGATGCTTTCCTCCTGTCCTTTTCTACTTAAGCAACACCCAGCAGTGGTGGTGGCTGCATCAGGCTTAAGCTGTACTCTGGGAAGAGTCTGCAGCTAAGGGCCATGAAAGTTGCTGAAAAGCTGAGGGCTGGTTGAGCAAGCAGTGAGTGAAACACAGCTGGTATGCAAATATGACTGCAAGGGAATGATCTCACTCCATAAACAATGGACAGCCCAGGGCTCATGGATCTCTCCTGTACAGCAGGATCAGCCCTTGAGTTGAGACACCTCTCAAGGTTACTCCTTGAGGCTGAGAGATTCCTTGCTGTAACAGATTTTTGTTCATGGTTAACTTTGAAATCTTAGCTAAGTAATATATAGGATTGAGTGTGGACATATAATTCTTCAGACATAGAGAACTGGAAAAGTCTGGGACTAAGTCTGGATCCAGCTAAGCCTAAACTCCTCAGTAAAGGTGTTCAGAGAGCAAGAACATCCTTTCTGAACTTCATGACTCAGTGGCAGGGTCTCCATGACTGTCTCACCCTGTCCCCTATGTGGTGAATAATCCAGTGTGCCTTGCCATTACACCTTGCTAAAACACTGTCTCATTTATTATCAAACTTTGTTAAATTACTGTTTTCTATCAATAAACATGTTGCTACTTCTCTCTTGGGATTGAAGTGCGTCACTCCATCCATGACAGCATCCAACAAGGTTTCTGAATGCTTGTTGTTAAATATTGCATTCATATCACAGCTTGATACTAAGGCACAAACAAATTAATTCAGTTAAATATATAACAATTTTTTCCAAGCAACTAAACCATCCACAGCTTGAAAGACCTTGTCTGCATTTTCAGCATGGTGCTAAAACATGCATATTACATTTTTTTTCTTACTCTAGGAGGGACTCTGTTCAAAGTCAAAGAATGAGATCAGCTGGTTTAGACACTCAACCCTCTTAGCAAAAAACCCAGAGAAGTCTATAAAATGTGAAAATGTTTTAATGTGAGAATACAGTAATAAACCAAAAGCCCTTCACTGTTCTTTTCCATCATGGCTTTTAAACAGCAAGAATTCTGCAGCTGTATAAAAACACAGGAAGGGAGGGTCATGAGTCTTCCTTCTTTTATCCCAGTGGAAATCAAGAGTAACCCCGCTGACACCTGAGGAATTACAATGATGTAAAACTGGTGTATATGAGGGGGAAAAAAGCCATCCTGAGGAGTATACTTCATTGGTTTCAATAAATTCTCTTCCTTTTTAACACCAGCTGTATAAAAACCTCCAATAAAATTTTATGTGCTAAGTCTGGTGCTGAAATGACCAGATACTTTCCAATAACATAAAACTGCAGTAAGCAATTAGAATATTTCTGCTTAAATACGTTGTTCCAATTTGTTTAGTGTCTCATCCTGGAGTAATTCTCCCACATCATCCACTATCTCCAGTTTTATCAGCATGATTTTCTCCAAGATACAGAGGAATATTATATTGATACTCTCATTTATATCTACATCTTTCTATGTATTTTCCCAGATGTTATATTTCACCTGAAGTTTTGCTATTGCCTTGTTAGCAATCAAATTAAAAATGCTTATATTTTATACTACTTTATTCGTACCATGAGAATATCAAACTATCTCCAGCACAAATAGTATGAAGTCATGGAGATTTACAGATTTAAATACTAGAGTTGAACATTAATTAGTATTACAGTCTTTTATGAGTTCACTTAATTTTTATCTTACTGTTGTATTTCGAATTTAGGTAGCAGCATATGAAATTTTTACTATTAAACTCTAGACTTTCAAAGTAATTTGGCCAGGATTTAGATGGCATTGGAAAGTTCTTTAAATATATGTTATTGCTATTAAATCCCCACATTTTCCCCTTCAGTTAATGAATACATACATTTTAGTGAAATTGTGCAAATGTGAAATCTATGGTGACCCATTTTGAGGCTGTCCTATTCCTTCTGCTACAGTGAATAATCCATTAAAAAGGTCAAGACTGACTTTCTTCCTACAACTACCATGGCTATTACAGTGAGCAGAAACAAGTATTTGAACTGTTTCACTATTGATTAACCCAAACTACTTGTTCAGGCTCTCAAATGTGAGCCAAGATTTTCAATGCCTGTGACATGCAAACCTGTAACAGCCACTACCAGGTGATGATCCAGCAGAGAGACAAAACATTTCAGTGATGAACTCAGCAATCAGTCCTTGCATAGTGAAGACATCAGATTAGAGAGTTTGGATGGGGAATAATTTTTCAGTCTGCTGATCAGATTTAGCTAAATTAAAAGTTGTTGAACTGAAACATCACTTAGGTACCAATTTTGGCTAACCAAAATTCTTATATGGTATCAAACAAATGGGATTTTTTAGCATCCTCCATCACATCCACACTCTTAAACAAAGTTTGTTTTCCTCTACCTTTTGAAATATGAGTACATGTTTGCTGGTTTTCCCAGCTTTTTAGAGATGGGGCAACTGAGAGGTGTTTTAAAAGATTTTATTCCATTATCAGTCTTGATGAAGGGTGAGAGATCTGAAACTCAATGCCACTTTATCAGAAGCCAACCTATTTCCTGGTTACAATACCTTATAAATGTTTTTCTGCCTATTAGTTTTTGCCACACAGTGTTGCTAATACTTCTAACACCAATCACCTCTATTTTTATACCACATGGTCCTGCTACAATGCATCTTTCACAGTTCTAATCCTCTAAAATATCTGGTCTTTTTGCAAGGTGAAATTTTTCATATTTTGAAACTTGTTGACATTTGTTTCTAGTTCAATCTCTCTCTCAACCATGTCATCTCTATTCCATGGCCTTCCTAAGCCAGCACACATTATCTCAGTGTTTGCATACACATGTACAAGACTCTGTGAGCTTTCAGTCAGTTTTTAGAATTCTTTACAAATCCATTTCTCACACATGTTAAAATGTAGCCCATCTTTTCAAACTGGAATTGAAAAAAATGTCACATTTGCACTGTCCACAGAGCTTGTTTGCTTTAGCTTGGGCACTCCTGTTTAGTCTTTGCTACGTGGAGTAGCATTTTGGTGCAGGAGGCTGTAAACCTGATTTTCTGATTCCCTCTATCCTTGTGCAGTGCCGTGTCCAGGGAAGAACTGGCTCGCTGTAAAGATTTTGAAGCAGAGGATTTTCATGAATTTGAATGAGAATATTTTAAATGCAGGTACAACACTACTTCTACACCAAAGGGGAACCAATTATCCAAAGCTGGACAAGAAAGTTCAAATCCCAAACCTATAAGCTGTGAAGTTTTGGAGCCCTTTTTTAGTGTTAAATCTTCAAGGTGAAGACTATTTGCCACCCTGTCAAACAGGAACTTCCCCTGTTTTAACATGTTTTGCAACACACAGTAACATGAAACACCTTGTAAAAATGCACAGCAGCATTCACTCAGTCACTGAATTCCATCAGTTGTGCTGAAATCCATGATTTGCATGTATGTATTTTCATATATATGCATCTAATCTATTGCCATATGTAAATATTACATGCATGCATGCAAAGTGTAACTAATAAACATTTTAGAGAGGAAAATTGAGGCACAGAGTAGTTAAATTTGCTAGGGAAATTGCAGGCATCTGTATGAAAGGCATGAGCTGAAGGAAGAACTCCTGCACCTCTACTTGAACCAATGCTGCCTCTGCCAAATAAAGAACTTGATTTCTAGCAAAAATTCACTCAGTTTAACAGCTGAAATCCCACCTTCCACTCTTTTTTGTGCCTGTCACTGTTTCAACGTAAAAGTGTCTCTCTAGAGCCTATGTTTTTCAAAAGAAACAAGAATATATGAGTCTCTGAAAACATCAATTAATGTCATCCAAACTCTCTTTCCAAATGAAAGATGAAATGCAAATAAAAATTATACTCAGTGTGTGGAGTGGATTCAATACACCAATTACAGGAGAGAGTGTGGTTAGACCATCAAAAATGCAAATATAGTTAATTGTTTATAAAACAGACTCCAGACAAGAAGATACTACTAGTTACAATAAACTGATTTAAACATCCTGTAACTTCATACTGCAGATGTGTATGGTGTCCCTCAAGATTGATACTCTTTTTCCCCCAGAATGCTCTGTTGTTCTTACTGGTTTTACCTGGTGAATTTTTCTCATTATATATGTGACTGCCATTTTTTGGCCATTCTTTTTTGTTTGGCTGGTTGGTTCCTCATTACTATTCTCATATTTTCCTTTTTCTTGGGTGAAATCTTACACAATAATTTTTGCTCTTTTAATTCATCATGAAGATGGCTAGTTTTCATTTTCATTGTTCTGGGTATTTTCACTTACCACATAATCAGTAACTAACTTTAACATTCCTATATATTAATTTTTTAAAAAATCTTAGTTATGCAGAAGGATGAAAACCAAGTCAAATTAATTGGTCTGAGGCTGGCTGAGTGATTTCTGTGTCTTTGCATTGTGGCTAGAATAAATCCTGTGTTGCTCAGACTGAATATTTTACAATGACCTTCCTGAGAGCTGCCTCAGGAGGGAAATGGGAGATGAAGAAGTGAATTCTCAGGCAGTAGGAAAGATGTCCTGAGGGTTGTACAATCACTCTGGTGCTTTGGCTGATCACAGCTACTGGAACAGCACTGGAGCCAACCTTTCAATATCAAACCTCCACCAACCTGGGGCTGGAAGGGGCACTATGAAACACAGAGGCACAGATATATTGATGATTAGCTAAGTACCTCTAATTAAAATGGGAGGAAAACATTCTGCATATAAATATTTCATATAGATATCAAGCTGTGATTTGTATGCCATGTATCTTAGTGACAGTGGCGTTAATGAGGACATCTTTCAAGAGAAAAAGAAAGCAGCAAGGCTTGTAGTAATTTTTTTGCAGTAACATCAAATTCTATTCCTTCTGACTTGCAGTCAAGCAGATTTTGTTAGAAATCATTTTCTCTGGGCAAACTCTTAACCCCATCCTGAAGAGGGTGATTACTAATTTCTATTTTTTCTTCTGTTCACGCAAAAGTAGAAGTGGTGGGGAGCTCTCTATAAATAACTCCATCAAGGAGGCACTTGGAGTTATGGCACTTATGGAAAAGGAATATTCCATCCAATTTATGCTTTTGTCTAAATGGCTTCTCTTGACGATGTGTAGGAATTAATACTTGAGAGACAGATGTCCAGAGGACTGTTCAACTGCTTCCCCAAATGAGGACCACATTTCTAATTCTTGCTGCTTTCAAATATGCATCTATATATTACAGCAAACATCAAAGGTCATGTTCACATGTGCACTGCCATCAAGAATGTTTCCACATTGCAGCTGGTTAATCTGGTGACATCAGCTAGTCATTCTTAATTTTAATTCTGATTTCTCAAATACTATGTAAATTTAAAGTGAAGCAATCAAAACAAGCTGCTACTCATGGGAAACACCAAAAAACCAACATTTTACACTAGAGAAGTTTTTACAAAGCGAGTTGTAATCCTTCAGTTATCAAATACATGGCAAAAATTAAAATATTCACAAGTATCTATGTTTTATGCATACAAGCCGCATGTGCTGCAACATTTTCCAGCCAGAAATGATACAGCACACATCAAATGAAAATGTTTAAATGCAGATGAGTGATAAGGATGGACTCAAGTTTAAAAACATGAAAAGACTGTAAAGAATATGAAAACAAATTGGTCAGCCAAGCAGCCCCTTTGCAAAGGCAATGGATCTTAGTTAAACAGAAGGCAGGAGCTGTGTGAAGAAGCTATTACTGATCAAAGAAATTACCCTGAATTTATGAGGGAGCAGCGAGAGCGTGAATTGATGCAAGGCACTTACGCAAAATCATATTCTGGGGGAAACGGAAAGATTTCATGGACTATTAATGCCTGTGCAGCAGAAGAGGTGAAAGCATAACTTCATTTAATGTAAACGTGATTATGGTCCTGATTCTGCATGAAATTCAGGTTCATTCTCATCTGTTTTGGGACACTTGGAGTGTTTCAAATTCAACACATTCTTAAGTACGATGCTGAACTGTGGAAATGTGTCGTTATGTGTGATGAGTACTAACAAGAGTATGTGATGAGACAAATATTAAAATGCATTTAAAATAGATATCAGAATTAAGTTTTTAACACTTTGTTACAAAAGGAAGGTCTGTGGGAAATGATGAAGAATCAGAACATGAGGTTGAATTAAAAAAACAAAACAGAGACCAGAATGTTTTATTTACCAATTTATAACCACATAATTCTGTATGAATGATTTTGGAATGGGTATAAAAAAACTGTCAGTAGTTCTTGTGCCGTCAGGAATATACAGACCACAGGAAATAATTTTTAAACTTACTTTGATTACTTATATGTTACCAAAACTCGTGCTTCACCCTTGTGCCACTTTTGAACTCAGTGAGAAAACACTGTGTGTGTCTAAAAATGTATTCCTGAACAAAATGAAACCTGGTGTCCTGGTTTATTATATATGTGTTTTTTATGGTTTTTATATCCAAGTGTCCTGGATATAAATACTATCAGGACATAGAGAATCTGCCTTTACCTTGGCAGCTTGTCCAAGGATTAATTTGAATATGGTTCCCATTTAAATTCTCATTTTTACTAAAAGATACAATGAGAGAAAGTAATGTTTTTAATAACAAAGATGATTAATATACCAAAGCTATTAAAAAGCAAAGCCCATTTACCAACAGAACAACATTTTTCACAGTAGGAACTATCATCAACAGGATTTCTCTTGAAAAATTAATCCTAATTTCAAATGTAGACCAAGGTATTCCTACATACTTCTGCTCTATTGCCCTTCACTTGTTACCTTAGGACTCCAGTGGATCTGCAGAACAATTAAGATTTCTGAAAATGCAGCTACACTGCTACTGTGTGCACTACTATTGCATGTAAAATGGACTGGAATGGGGTAGAATAAATACCAGTCAAGAAGTCTTGGGCAAGGAAGTGGAAAAGCACATTATTACTTCCATCCAGCAGACTCTAGGCAGGACAGGTTTGGTCCTGTGTTATAAATCAGAAGTACCACCTGGATCAGAAAATTTTTCTGACAAAAGCTTGCCTTACACTCCCAGAAGAATGTCACATATCATGCAAGAAGGAAGTTTCCAAAGGAACCCTCATGCATGCAGAACACACACTATTGTCAGGTGAAATGCAAAGTATCAAAAGATACATTTCTGACAGAGAAATACCCCAGCTTCCCAATGCTCAAACAGACAATCTCACCAAGTGCATGCCTGCAACAGGCAAGTTAGGCCTGACATCTGTCAGCCACATTAACATCTCACTGGATCTGGCACTAAATCCCTTTGCTTAATCTGGTGAAAGTTGCAAATACAGAGATTTCAGAGCAGTTTAGCACATCCATTTTGTCCCTGCCGCCAGGTCTTGGGTTAGCACAGGACTAGGGATTTGAATGTCTCTGCTCCCTTTGTACAGAGTAAGCTTCCTCAGTGTAGCTGTGATAATCTTTCAGGAAGTTTTAGGAACTTGGGAAATTGGCTCCAGGCCACAAAAAAAAAACAAACAACAAACCATTCTTGGCTAAATTTCACAGCCTGTGAGTAGAAAAAGAAGATATTCCACAATTCAGTTAAAGCTTCTTCAAAGATAAAGGCAAACATGCAGGCTTAACCAGACAGACCTTACACAGCCTTGGGCCAGCCTCAGTTAAACTACACCTATTGTACCTACTGACAGAAAAAACCCAACAGAGGAAAACACTTATTTTTGTCTTTGTATGTCTATACTGCTTGATATTTCATGTGAACAGCTCACAGGAGGTAAAGCCAACAAAAATGGGGACTGTTTGTCTGTGATGCATCATCTGTGTGTGAGAAAAGTGATTGTTTCAAATGTATTGGCCAGGAATGTTTTCAGTGACTGGGAAGGCAGATGCTGTGTGTCAGTGTGACCCAAAGGTCCCAACAGAAACACTGATGACTCAAGAAACTGAGGGTGAAAAGGGCTCTGAGAATGCAAACTTTAAGGAGTTAACAGATTAACCCCTGAGGGATACCAGGGGTATTATTATTATATCAGTAGTAGTAGTAGTAGTAGTAGTTGTAATAGTATTGTTATTATTACTGCTTCTGTTCAGCTGAATATAGGACAGTATCAAACCTAATAGTTCTAATAAAAAAAAAAGGAAAAGAAACAAAAAAAAAAAAAAAAAAAAAACAAACCCAAAGAAACAAAACCCTAAGCCCCCAAAAAAGCCAAACAAAAATCCCCACCAAAACCAAACCAAACCAAACCAACAAAAAAAACAGGAAAAAAAAGAGGTATTTGTGAAATTGTAAGGTGGGCGGAGATATTGCACATCTGATCAACTATCCAAGGAATTTCTCATGGCAGAGGATTCTGGAAGACCCATGGTGAGAGGGCTGGGGTAGACCCATGGTGAGAGGGCTGGGGTAGTTTCCAGGAGTTCCCAGAGTATTATCAATCTCTCCATTATATATGGTTGTAGGGAGAAATTTTTTTTTATGCTGGAGGAGGTGACTGGGGAGGATCTCTAATGGACAGCTGAAAGGAAAAGAAGAATAGGTTTACTCTGACACAAATTCACCTTGCCTTCTGCAGGATCACCAAAAAGTGAGGGTGTGTCAGCCTGGACCTACATCAGATCTGCTTTTTCCAGTTCCCACCTGAGAAGGAACAAGGTTAGTTCAGAATCCTGCAGCACTTCCACTTTAGATAATTGATAAAGAACGTTTGGAGATGCTCTCTTTCTTTTGGGCTGCATTTGTAGCAGCTAAATCAACAATTTCCAGAGTTCCCTAACTCTGATCACAATGTCTGGTGGAGAGGACATCCAGAAATCCCAGAAAATGTACAAAATCCATTAATTCTGCCTTGGACAATATTGTGGGGAGAAAAAAAGAATGTATCTGAGGAAATTCTAAATAAGAGTGAAAGTGAGATGACATCTGTGTATAAAGTTTTAATAGGACCCTTAGGATGCAATAAATCATGTAAAGACAGTGAGAAAATATTTAATATAATTTCCTTACTCCAGAGTCTCCCTTTTCATTCTGGACACTCACAGTAGTGTTCCCCTCTGACTACCTGAAATATTTTCTTTTAGCTGTATTCTCAGTCTCTTTCTACAATTCAGGGAAAAATATTCGCTCTTCCTGAGAGAAATTCACCCAGTTTGATATCAGCATGACATTCCTCTCAATGGCCTGTCACCCTCTCTGAGTTTGGTATGTTGCTAATGCTATTATCAGGTCCATATATATGTGATTAGAATATCAAAGTCAACATATAGAATTATTTGGATCAAGCTTCAGCCATGAAATTATATAGCTAACCTACTTCATATATTTATTTTAGAACTGAATAAATCCACCCTATCAATCCAAATAATCCCATCTCTGGCAACATTATGAAATGAGCTTAGATTGCTTTTTTATGAGTTTGGTACCTGACTTGCACATGGAAAACTTGTGTAAAATGAGTGATTATATGACATCTGTTGGACAGGACTGTGATGAACAAGGAAATGGAAGAATCCTTATCACCAGATGATACTTTAAAATGTTTTACTGTAATGTGCTGATACTACAGGGTGTCAATAGAATAGTAACAAACTCTGTACAAGGAAAACTCTTGTGAATACATTTGTAATGAATTGGGGATGATACTCAGATAAACAGAGAATAAAAAAAAATCATATTCATTAATGAATATGGCTCTAGTTTTAAGTAAAGTACACTACACTAAAGGCAAGGTTTAAAATAATTAGATTACATGCAGTACATCCTAGGGACCAACGACTCTGGCTCAAGCTAAATTAAATGAAGCTTCTTTTTTTTATATTATGAACAAGTGCTATGAGCCTTGGGCACATCATTTTCATCAGCCATTAATTAGGGATTCTGATAAATATTTCCTTCATAAACTACAGCAAGGTCTCTTAAATTATTATCTAAATAGTAAGTGCCACTGAATCAATATAGGCCAGTTGCACTGCCGATTTTAGTGAAATGCTACCTCTTTTCTCTGTTAGGGATATAAAAATTCTGAACATATTCTGCAGTGAAGCTAAGACAATTTAGAAAGCTTTAAAAACAGCAGAAGCAGTAAGGAAGGAAGCAAGTTGTCTGACAGATGTAGAAACTTATAACACGGTCACATTAAGCCATAATTAAATTTGGCACTTCAGCGTGGTCCCACAGGCTCCACTGACTGCAGTCACTCCTGTGGGGAATTCCAATTAAATACAAACATGGGCAGGGGTGAAACTCAGAGAAATGTCAATCCATAATTCGCAGCACACAGAGCAGAATCCCCCACCTATTGCACTTCCCTTGCTAAATTAGCAACTGATTTAACTCAGCAACAATGTGTAACCCAGTCTTGCATGAACATCCAGATTTGCATTCCTTCATTCAGCTTCTGGATATTGCCATGACAACATGTGGCATTCTGCCTTTAGAGGACTTGACAAGGCCATGACTCTGGTGGCACAACTGAGAATACCTGGCTGTGCTGCAATAAGGGGTCCTGCAGGTAAGTGATATTCTACTCCCTTCCAACACAAATCTTTCTTTGATTCTATGAATGTTTTTTTTTGATAAACTTAAAGATAATTTCATTGTGCTTTTTGCTCAAAGACAAAAAAATCTGAACTCATTCTGTATTAACTGAATTGTTCTGGTGATTTGCTGATTTCAGGAAATAAATTTGAGACAAATTAATTTTATTAGCAGTGTTTTCAACATGTAATAGAAAAATAGACAAAGTTCAAATCTGTTTTCCTCTAAAACATATGCTCAGAGCTGTGCATCAACGGTGAGTGGGGAACTTTGCGTTTCATTCTGGAGTTTTTGTCTCCTGATCCTGTTGTACCTGGATGGGTACATGCTAATTTCCTTGGGGAATCAGCTAGTTTTCTTCAAGACTAAACCTAGACATAGCAGACAAAATGGTTTTCTACACATTCTGTCCCAAAAAGAGTATGGATATCGACTGTAACAGGTTGTCTCCAAAATCTACTCAGCCACGCCTAGAACAACCCCATGCTCTCAAGCTCCACAGCAGCTCTGCTGTCACACAAAAAAGAACTTGCTTGCCCAACTGCAACACACATTCTGTATTACCTTGGGCACTGTGAATTAAATTTTCTCATGGTACCTTTGTGTCCACAGGGCACCACAGGGAGCCCACAGGAAACTGAGCCAATATACTGCTTGGACAGATGGAAAGAGTCACTCACTTGTCTCTACAGAGGCTGACACTCCTCAGCACAAAACTGAATATATGACATTTCTGGCTTCCCTTACATTCATTGATCAGTACAATTCTGTAGTAGTGTTACATCTGTAATTTTTCTGGGACATTCACAAAGATGTGCTCCTTGGTCACAGAAAGACCTGATATCCCACAAAGACATTTGTTTTATTCTCTCCCTCTCCTGTTCTTCCTGCTTCATTAATATCTTGTCCCACTCAGCTGTTGGTCACAGTTTCCATCAGGTACACTTTGACTAACATTTTAGCAAAGGCTAAACATACAGGTCAAAACTCCAGCCAGGTCTAAGGCAACAAAAAGCAAAATAAATTCACCAAAGCACACAAGCCTTCAAAGGTAATCTAAATTCAACTTTCACACAACTAGTTTTCCAGCATGTGACTTCACAGTCATCTGATCTGTACAGGACTACAAATACAGTGATGAAACACGTGCATTCAAACATGGCATGAAGATCTTTGTTCATATTTCCAGTCACACAGGGAGATCAGGATAAACAGGCCTGAGTGGTCCTTGGAAATGGTGTTTACTGATTTCAATCACCTTCTCTCTCACATTTCTTTCTTGACTGTTTGAATAAAGTGAGTGAAACATTGATATTTTCTCCTCTGACTGCTGTTTTCTTCATAGAGGAGGGAGAGCTTTCTCCCAATCACACTGGTCAACTCTTGCAGCACCCCACTGTCATGTGCATGTTCAGCTTCCCTTGTTAGCCCTTCATCTCTCACTGCTGCTGCCTCTTTTCTTTTCTGAATCCTGTTGTTATTCAGAGATATCTTGGAGTAGGCATTTCCAAGAAGAACTAAGCAAAAAAAAAAAACATTTAATTTCTGTGTTTTTTCACATTCTGAATCACAATATTGTCTCTTCCACCCATATCTTCCCTAAACTGCTGCTCCCCATGAGCCACCACTGTGATTCTTCATCTCAGCAGCATACTGGCTGGGAAACACAGATGTGCAAGAGAGACAGAACATACTCATAAGTGAAAGGAGAAGAGGGACACTCCCTGGACAGTCCATATTCTTATCCTTGTCCTGTTCCATCTGGTAGAATTGCCTGGGGAAACTTCCAAAGAATGAAATAAAAATTTCTGTTGCATGCCCACCACTCGACAGACTCATGTAGATTCTGATATATAAGGTGATATTACAGCAGCTGCCCCACAGCAGCAGAAGAAAGTGTCTGTACTGTGCTGAAAGCTGAATTTATCTTTCATGCACATGAAACCAATGGTTGCCTGCAGAAGGAAGCCATTGTTTCCCTAAGTGGAAATTCTGGCACAGTGGGGAACAGGATATTAACTGAATAACAGTACAGATACTGTTTGAATATGAGACAGGGGAAGAGGGAGATGAAGAAATCTAGAGAATAAGACAATATCCAAGACAGGCAGTGATGAGAGAAGACCCAGCAGTGCACACAAAACCAGGCAATCAGAAAGCAGAGAAATGTGAGGCTGAAGACAAAACAGATCAAGGGCTCTAACAATATCACATTGTTCCCAACAGGGGAAAGCACTTACTCACAAAACCCATTTAGTGAAAGAAAACAGCAAGGTAATGAGAAAGCATCAACCATAAGGAAAAATATAAGTCAGTTTATCAATCCAAACTAGGTTTTGGACTCTGATTTGGTGATTTTCATAGATGTCACTATGTCACACAGTCATTTAAAAAAACAGTAGGTGTGAGCTGACAGCAGAGAGAAAAAGGAATGTGTTTTCTTCTTGCTGCCTTAAGCTGAGTATAAAGATAACAATGTATGGATACAGAAAAAGCTATATGATTCTGTTTTCTGCAGCTTTCATGAATTTGCAATGATCTGGGCTGCTCTGGTTGTGTCACTGTTACCTCACAAACTCAGAGTTAGCTCCAAGACTGCTGGATGCGCAGCACATGTTCGGAGTAAGGAGGCACCTGTGACCCTCCCATCAGCTGTTTCCTGACCTGCTGCCTCTGTTTCATGCAAAAAAATGGTGTCTAATTCTCAATAGTAAGTGCATCCCACCTGATGGAGAGGGAACTTTCTCTATTTGAATACTGAAAGCTGCTTTAAAGACTGAAACTCCCGTAGAGAGTCCCTTACAGGAGAATGTACGTTGCTAAAGAGCAACTACACATAATTGCTGACTCCTGAACACTGATTATAATACTGCTCTACACAGTATTAATATGTCATTTTCATAATTAATAAAAATATTCCTCTGTAGATGCAAAGTGATAATTATAAAAACTTTGGTTTTGTTGAGCAGAAGAAATACATTTCAGCTGATTTTATGTGTGTGTTTTGTAGACCATAATGATTCCATTACCAGGTAGTATACTTTGCTCTTTTATTCAATTGCTCATAGTTAAGCTGGCATCAGAGACCATCTTTCATTCAGAGACCAAGAAGAAAAAGATGATTTTTATAAGTGCCATTTATGAACACAAATTCCTTCCTTCTAATCAACCTGGTAATTAAACTCTTATGAAAAAGTGCTACCAAAAACAGAAAAAGAAACCAAAGTATCCTGTTGAAGTCCTTTTCTTGTCAGAAAGCTTCTTTTCACTGGAGTTTCCTAAGTAAAGCTGCCTTCCTCTAATACCACTTACGGTTTTCAATGGCTGTTTCTAGTGTCCTTATTTTCTTTCTCTTTTCCTGTCCTTAAAGCCTGATTGCACTCACACCAATGAAAAACACAGAGGTTTCTGAAAAAGGTTGTAATTAAGATCCCTCCCAGAAAGAGGAGGTGGATGTATTTATTCATTTGCACTCACATTACAGAAGTGTTTGAAGGACTCTGTGATGAGTAAGGCACAAACACATCTTCAAATATTGTCCTGCTCTAATGTTTTTGTAATATGGAAGGGAAAGGAAGAAGGATTTGACTGATGTGAGGATTATTATTTCCATTTGCAAGTGGGCACTGATGCACAGACAAGTAAATGTGATCCTGAGAGTCACAAAGAAGTGTCCCAGAACTAGAAATGCACCAGGACTCCTGAGTCCATGGCTTCATCCAGGAACCAATTTTCACCTTTCCATGTGCTTTCACCCTTCACTGTCTTCCAAGGGGTTTACACTTTGAAGTTCTCAATCATATTCTAAACTCCTAGAACAAAATGCATTATGGCTAAAATAAAGGTACAAAAGTAACCTTATCAAGCTGACAGGCTATCTATCAGAATTTACCACACAAATAAAACTAAATCTCATAAACAAATGACTGGTTTAATCAAATCATCAAGGTTTTGTATTCAACCAGACACTCAGTGTTTGCCTTATACTCGTTCCACAGAGCTGTGCTGCTGTCATCAATACTAATATTGGGAATTCCTTGCACAGCCAAAGGTGCCCAAGATAAACCACAAAATAAGTTATTGAGTTCCTGGGCAATGACCTGAGCTGATTTTTCTGCATAGCACACTTGAGGCACTTCTTGAAAGACTGTAAGTGAACTTCTTAAGAGAAATTCTTCTCTGTGAGGGTGGTGAGTCCCTGGAAAAGGGTGCCTAGAGAAGCTGGGGCTACCCCTGGATCCCTGGAAGTGTACAAAGCAAGGCTGCACTGAGCTCTGAGTAGTCTGGTCCAGTGAAAGATGTCCCTGACCATGGAGAGGATTGGAATGAGAGGATCTTTAAGTTCTCTTCCAGCCCAAACCACTCCATGACTCTATTATTTTATGATTTCAATTTATTGATTATTATTTTTTCTAGTTAAATAGTCTCAGATCTACATGAACAAATAGTGATAATAGCACTTCCTGGCTCTAATAAATTAACTCCCAGTATTGTAAAGGTCACAGGCAAAAGGACACAGACATCTCTCAAAGATTTCTGACATGAAGGATGATAGGAGAACCCAAGTCTGCCATACATAGCTTTTTCACCTATCCACTATACTCTCTGCATTATGCTATAAAATCCACTGCATTTGAATCTGTTGATGGACAGGCAAAGTCTATAAATTGGTTTTATGGGTATTAGAATTGATTTTATGGGTGGGACTTGCTGGACTGCTCCTCACATAGGGCAGGACATTTCTGATGGCATTTATGCATTACCCTTGTGAGGTGGTGCTTCATGTATTTCAGATCTCAGCATTTATCATTAAGCAATCATCTTTATCAGCAGGGAGACAATTTTTCAATGTAAACACTTGGGCTGTTCACAGCCAGTCAGGTGTCACAGAAAACAAAAGAAACATGAAATTGTAGTCTAATTCACACAGTTTCAATCTCAGGTTGTGATCCAAATCTATCTCATAAATAAGAGTTTAGAGACTTCCTGTTTCAAATTTGTTAAGTTTGTGAAGAATATTTTTTAAATTAAAACTTTTAGATGTAATGCTAATTACACACTTGCTCAATATTAAATTTCTTTTAATTTAAGATTTCATTACTTGTTTGGAAAAACCTCCCAATTCTTGTATCAAGTCAATTTTTCTTGGTCTGACAGTGAGATTTCAGTCAGGGGTAAACAACATTATAAAAATGGAATATTACTTTTTGAGCTAAATGTTTAAGACCTTAAAGTGGCATCATCAACTGGTTCACCACCAGAATTCATCAACTTCTTACACATCATTAAACAAGCAAGAGGAAGACCAATCTTTTCTATTACAACCTTTGAAGCTTAAAAATTATATCTAAACTGTAAAATTCACTATGGGAGTTTTTATACAAGGGATTTGATACCTTTCACTGAATTTAAAGCTAGAAGAGACTATTAGATAATGGTTGCAGTTTTCTGTATAATACAGATGAAATATTTGTATCTGACATCCTTTGCAAAGATCCTAATAACTTGTATTTATTTACCTTTTTGTAAAACTTCATGACACAAATACAGATACATGAACAGGAGATGTGAAGAAGCTCTCAGCACAGAGATTTCAGGAGACTTCATCACTGGGAATTTCATAATAATCATCATTTGTAACAATTTGTGTTAAAGAATGAAAAAAACCAGATGTTCTGAATGAACAGAAGAAAATGTAGGGAAATAAAAAATCAGGAAACAAAACCAATGTAAGAACTAGAAGATTATAAGACATAAAAGTAAGAGAGCTATATTTATGGAATCTAGAAGGGTAAAAACTGGGGGGCAACATGGTCTTAGTCTATAAATACCATCAAGATGATAGAAATAAAAGGAGGAAATTATTCAGTTTCAAAGTATGCAGGCTGGCAAATAAGGCCTGTCCCTAAGAGGGGAGTTTAGATGAAAGGTTTAGCTGTAGGAAGAGATGAAAGAGTGAGCAAAAAATGTGACAGTCAGGATCTGACCCTGAAATGGGGTGTTCACAGCAAAAGATATGTTTCACTTGTGAATTTTCATCTCACAAATCTCCTGCTACTTCAGGAACTTGAGCTGCCATTGATTTCTCATGATCTCCTCACAGGCAGCTTTTAAGCTTCTGACACGTTAGTACACTGAGCTGCTGGTTTGAAATTGGTCATAGGTTATACAGGGAGGGAAAATATTTGATGGCCTGAGGTAAGCTAATCTCTCTGAGGTATCATGGGGAAGTTAGAAAAAATATGTTTCTAGCTCTTTCTGGAGGTGTTACAGAGATACCAACTTCTGTGGATGATCCAAGTGCTCTTTTCCATAGCAACTTCCAAATATCACATCTATCCTTGTTCTTGATTCAAATGCTTTATAGAACAGACACTTCATTTTCCTTCCTATGCTTCACATCTTTCTTTACTTGAATACTTCCTCAAAAATACTCCTACTTTATTCAAATAGCTTCAGACACCTTCTTTTCCTGCTCTTCCTGCTCCTTCTGTGACCCTGCCTTCAATCTAATCCTTGATCGTGACCACAATCTTGCAAGAACTTCTGAAGTTACCTTCACAAATTGAGAGCAGTCTAAACAAGGAACTTCCAAAGCCTTCTTTCCCCCTCCTTCATCTCTTACAGTACTATTTAAAGTATCAGATAAGGTTTATCTCACCTTAGAAATAGCTCTTTCCAAAGATGTGTCAGTCCTCTGCCAGCTCATTTAGGACCATAAAGTGAAAATGTAGCACATCTTGGTAATGACTAAAGTTGGATAACAAAAACATTAAGGGCTGGAGCCTGGGCCTGTTTAATGAACTTGGCAGATATTTATGGCACTTCTCAGCCACTGCATGGTGCTTTTAGTGAAGAATGTAGTCCTCACCTCTCAAAACTTGATGGCAACTTGCTGTAAGCTTTTCTTACACTGTGGGGGAAGAAACAAATTTCAGACCTGCAACCAACATCATCAAAGAAATAATTCATAAGAACTTGGATCTTGTTTCATTCCATGATTGTCCTGAGACAAAACAGAAGAGTACATCCCTCTTCTGAAGGAATTTTTGAATTCAGTTCTCTGAATACTAGATTTTACTTATACCCAATGAAGATAAACCTGAAGAAAAGGGAACTTGTCTCTTTGGCTAATGTAATCCATTTAAGTATCTCATTATAATTCAAAAGGCTAATTAGCAATAAATATAGGTGTATATATACATAAAAATATATAAAACAGTAAAAATTAGATCCATATTCTTTTTATGGATAATTGAATCAAGTCTGGTGGCTTGACATATACATTAGGAATATGGAGAGATTCCCAAGAAGACCAGAATCATGATTACAGAATTAAAACCTTGGTAAATATTTGTAGTACAGGAAATCTGACTCTAGCCCATGAGAGGTGATCATTGTGAGGGGAAGAGCAGGCACAAGATCTTTAACTGCATAAGACACCTGGAAGAAAAAAAAGGAACTAATCTGTTTTCCTTCTTCATTATGGATAGAACAAGCAGAAAGAGGCTTATACTTCTGAAATAGAGCTTCAGTTAGGCCTCAGGAAAAAGCTTTCTAAAGATAAGTAAAGTACTGGCAGAGATTTACTGGAGAGATTATGCATCACAGAATCATTTTCATCTTTCAAGAACAATTTAGACAAACTCTAGTTAAGAATGTTTTAGATAGAGTCAATCCTGCCCTGAGGCAAGGAAAACTTCTGGGGTTTGCTTCTGCCAAGAAGAGGAAGGATGGACCAGAAAGCCTCTTGCATCCTTTTTAAGGCATTTCCTTAATGATAAGGCTTAATGAATGAAAGTTGTAGCTAATTTCATGTAGGCAATGGATAAAATCTGTATTTTTAATAGGGAAGGTAATAATGAAAAAAATGTGATATGTGATGTGGTTGATTCTCCATTCATTCAAGCAATTTTTAAAATAAGACTGAATACAGAAATATAAAATAATTGCCTAATTCAGTTTTAGCTAATTACCAAGACAAAGGAGTTATTTCAGGAGCAGCCCTATGGCCTACTTTATGCAGCATGTCATAATAGCTCTAACTAATAATCTATTATTTTTGCTTATTTATTTTAGTTTGTTTGATTTTTCCATTGGCCATGTTCGTTTATCAAACTGCTTCCTGATTCTTGGTCCCTTGACAGCATGTAAAAGGCTTAAAAGTTTTAAAAGAGATAGCAGTTGATCCTAAATAACTTTTCTGGATGTTAATTCTTCCACACTTACTGCTTTGCTCATTATGGGTAGGGGAAGCAATCCCCTCCAGGACAAAAAAAAAACCAAAAACACCCACTCATATGTTTGAGGCAAACATCTTTATAATAGTTGATGATGCTATGATTAATGGAAATACAGATGAAACCATTCTCCACCTCAATGGAAACATCCTTAATTAAGACAGATTTAAGTACTAGGCATTAGATTGCAAATGGAGGCAAGAACAATGAAAGTACTCAGAGCAGTTTCCCTCCTTTCATGCAGCTTTTAAAACCTATTTAAAGCATTCCCTGATTTATTCTCTGGTTTACAGTTTTGGGCCTACATGCCCAGCTAAAGAAGAAACCATACATTAGACAAAGAGCTGTATTCATCCCATCTGCCACCTCCTTCCCTGTGGGACAGACTAAGGGCCAATCTGCCTTGATCAGTGCAAGTGCAGTTTAAGGGCAGCTGTTCCACACAAAAGTAGGAGAAGAAAGATAAAAGTCCAGTCCAAAAGGAATTTGAGTCTCTGAGTAAGTCAAACATTAAAACTACTCAGACTTATGAAACTACTCCAGCATTCACTGAACTAAAAAGTGAATTCCCTCTAATTTTACATGGACATGGTGCCTTCCAAGAAAAAAATGAGATTAGGTGAATTTATATTTTCATTTAAAATCTTTGATGGATGTAAAAAAAATAGAATAAACATTCAGGTTCCTGAGACCTGTTCAGTGGACTTTATTTAAAAATTTTACTTCATTTCTCTAAGATGTTTTACACAACCGTCTCATTTCTCTTGGAGAAAAAAATCCCACCTTTTCCTCTTGCCTCCTGCCTGTAATCTTCAATAAGACAGTAATGGTGAAAATTAAAAGGGATAAAAACAACCTGAGAAAGAATGACTCTGTACCTGTTCATGCAGCTGCAACACACCAATGGCATCCATCTGTGCAATGGGGGCCAAAACAAGAGTAAGAAATTCTTTATGCCCATCTCTTCTCTTCTTCCTGGTGTTTCAGTCACTCCAGACTAGCTCTGCTGCTTTATTTTCACCCTAAGTGAGGTAAATAATTCCAGCAGAAAGCTATTTCCTCTGCATTTGAGCAACACTTTTAGTCAGATCTCAGCATTACTTGTTGGGTCTTATTTAATCCAAGATGCAAACAAGGGCAAAGATTTTATTACTGAGTATCAGACATTTCAGTCCCACCTGCAGTTGCAGCTAAAGGGGTGTCTCACAGACAACAGGAAAGAGGGGTAAAAGAGCTCACTGTCAATTTGGATACTGACTATTCATATCACCAGTTCTGGCAACCCAAAGCAAGATGAATATTTGAACTGCTTGCAAACACAAATGATGTTGAGCAGGGTAAGTGCATCTCCATTTATTATGCAGGGAGCTTAGGAAGACAGAATATATTTATTGTTAATAGAATATTCATCTCAAGCTACAACAGCGTGGCTTTTGTTTTGATAAAACTTGTCCTTGAGAAGCCAAACACAAACTTCTGAGCTTTTGCAAGGATTGATATCCATATTCTGGATACTCAGCAGGGATCTGAGTTGCCAGCTGACTTCTACTCTGAAGGTGATTCTACCTCTTTACAGGGGGACTGAAACCACAAAAGCTCAGAACAGAAGTTTTCTACCTTCATTTTGCAACTGTAATAAAGATGCATAGAGATGTAAGACATCATGGAGTAACACACAGTGCCCCTTTTTGCCCTTCCTGTAGAAGAAAATGACCTTAAATTAAAAATAAACTTCATCACAGGAAATCCAAACAAATATAAGTACTGGCAAGTAATTGGGCAGCATCTAAAAATGAGAACTAGTATAAAAGCATTACCAGTTTTACTCAATCTTCAAAGCCCATGATTTACTTCAACTTGTGTCTTCAAAGAAAGTGAAAAGGCTGAAATATGAGCTAAAGAATTGCTAAACACAAACCAGACATTTGAGAGCTGAGTTTTGAAAGTATCATGAATGCAGAGTAATGAGGATCCATGTTTTTGGATCTAGACAGCCAAAATATCACTCCCAACCTGAATCCAGACTTGCAGGAACAGAATCTGATGAGTCTGTTTAGTTCATTAATATTTATTTTTATATACACACATATATTTCTCTTTCTTTCTCTTCTCACATGATTAAGCTCATAACATGGCATCACATTCAGCAGGTAGACTTGATGGAAGAAGATGATGAAAGGCAAAAATTTACCATTAGTTTAACTGAGTAACACAAAACTCATTAACAGGGCTAAAAACAGAATTACAAATTGTTTGTCGCATTCCAGTGGTCTCAGGGAATTCTAAAGGATAAATCAAGGACATAAGAATCAAAGCATCAGTAATTCTGCTGGAATATGCTTGAAGCTATTTAATATCTCTTGCAAAATGGGTTGAGGAGAAGAAACAGTCATTCTGAAGCAAAGTGAGGAGGTGAACAAACAAAATCACCACCTAGAAATGTCTTAAATAGCCTTTATTACTGCCACAGCAGCAATAGTGCCATTAAATAAATACAGTCTTCTGTGGATATTCATATTTTAAATAGTCAATACCCAGTACTTTTTAGCCTGCTCCATATCTCTTTATTGCCTTTCTAGTAGGAGAGACAAAAAGCATTAAAAACTGACTTATATTCAGATGACCAGTTTCAGTTATGAGCAAAGCAAATGAGAGGGCCATGACCAGGGAGCAACTCTGCAGAAAAGGAGAGAATAAAATGTTGCTCTCCATTGTCTCTTTATCAATCCTCTTAAACAGGTGATAAATTTAAGTTCTTTTCGGGATTACAAAATAAAGACCTTAAATAAAGTGTCATAATACACAATTGGACATTTAAAATTTGTATGCAGAGGAACAATGTAGGAAAAAAAGAAAACAAAACCCAAACACAAATAAACACATTTTGTAAAATTGTAAGCAATGCAGAATAGTCTGGATGCTGCAATATGCTTTTATGTTCTCAGAGAGGGTAGGTTATGTTCTCAGTGTGAGGGTAGTGGCAAGAGTAGGTGGTTTCAGAACAGATGTTACAGTTCAATCCAGCTCCATCTGAACTGCACATGCTTCAGTGGACAGAAACAAAAATGCTTTAGGATGAGACTGTGCAAACCACCACGCTGCTTTCAGATAGATCACTTATGTCATTAATGTTTTGCTAAGCTCACTGATAGTTTTGGGTTCTGGACTGAGTGGAGAATCACAATGACACCTTCTGAGATCCTGAAGGCAGCAGTCCCAAAAGAAATGGACACTAATCCAAGTGAAATGGACTACAAAATACAGAAATAAGTGACAGCTGTTCACCTTTCATTTGAGTGCCTCTACAGACAAAACTTTCCAACTGGTATTTAATTTCACCTGACAAATTGTTCACACAGCTTCTCCTCAGTATAGAAGAGAGAGTAAGTGAGCTAATAGCCAACAAAATTCCTTCAAGCACTCTGACTGGAACATACCCTAGCTGGTAAATTAGAAAAAATACTGTATGAAAACACTGCTTTTTCTAGAAATAGATCATGACCAAACTTTTTTTTTTTTTTTTTTTAAAGTCAATTTTGTAATGAGAGATTGTTCTCTGGGTTATATGTACTCACATTTTACTAGCACAGAGTCTAGGGACAACAGTGTTGGCATGCAAAAAGGTAAGTCCAGGTTAAGAAGTTACATCTTTTCCTGCACCTGTTTTGCTTGGAATCCCAAATGCTTAAGCAGGGCAGTAAAAGGAAGAGGAAAGTTGCTCTTGTGGGCTTTCTTAGTTGCAATCCTCTTAGATTTTTATTTATTTTAATATTGATTTTTTTTTTTAATCGAAAGTGAAATGATCTTTTAAGATGATGGTGCTGAAAGGTGATGTTTTTCTGTAATTAGTGAAACTGTTAACAGCATTAAGTCTGTTAAGAGAGACTGAAGTTCACATATGTGCACAAAGGGGTTCAGGTGTGATTCTAAGGTCCATTGGAGCAAGTTGGAATTTGTAAGGCAGTCATTCCCTTTTATATTTGGCTTTCAAACACTTGATAACACTACCACAACTACCTCTTTGTGATGAGGAGTCCTTGAAGGAAATAGTCTGTAAATTATTTCCTTCTGGGTTTATCTGTTGCTGTATCAGCCTAGAGAAAGAGCCACAGGCTGGAGGACCAGCAGCACAGACTAGTCTCTGCCTCAGGACACAGTGACTGAAGCCAAACCTGCAGAATTCAAGCCCCCAAAAAGCCCCTGGAGGTTTTCCAGAACAGGTTGGATGGACTGAGTGACATAAGGGTATGTTCTCTTTCTTTTCCCTCTTTTTCCTTTCCTTCCCTTCTTTTCTCCCTGGCACAGAACTCAATGAGTTCTTGATTTCTCTTAGATTTCTTTATGTTAATATTGTATTAGTTATACTTCATTTAGAAAAAAAAAATAATAGTGATATATCTACAAAAATGCTGGGAAGTTTTTTCTCCTCTCTCCTGTCTTATTTGTTCCATTATTTATAGTTCTTCTGTAGAGAGCAGAAACCCAGGATTAAAGCCTGAGTTTAATTTTCAGTTTGTACTGACCAGATGGATTTAAATTAGTATAAAAACCCCAACCAAACAAACAAAAACACCCTGACTTATTTTCTATGAAATAAGGCTTTATTTTCCTCATCTCAAACACTAAATCTCCAATCCAGGATGCAGTTTTTGAGAGTAGTAAGAATTATGAGATGGAAGAATGTTATGTAAAGACAGAGAGAGATAACTTAATGTTTACTAGAAGAGTCTGAGTATTAAAACTTCAAGTTGAAGGAGTGTATAAGAAACAGGAAAAGATAATAAATAAGAAAACTTAAGAAACTCACCCTGTGCTTGACAATAGAACTCTTTTCTATGAAATGTGTGCCTACACTGAAATATCTACTCAAAGGCAAATCCTTAAAGGAGGTAAGACATTTCTTGACCCTGCTGGATTTAAAGCAAGGAGATGAGGAAAGGTGACAGAGTTGATGTTAGCTAACTGGCCAAGGTAATACACAACAATGCCTGGTCTCCTCCAGGAATGGAGCATTTGGATGTAAAGAAAATCTTAACCTATTTTGCACAGAAGAGGTTTAAAATTGAGGCCAATTTTGCTGCCAACTAAAAAAGTGCAGCAGCCTAAGAAAGGCAGGATCTTTTCCAAATTCAAAGCACAAATAGATACTTCTCCACAGGAAAAGAAAAGTTTAATAAGAAGTACCCTGTTATCTATATTGCATACAAAAGGAAGAATAGCTTGCTCATTAACTGTGGAAGAATAAGTTACAATATATGCAATACTTATTGTGTCTAACACTCAGTCTGGAAAGGACATTTTTAGCATCTCATCACAGATTTTCTGCAAGGAAGTACAGTGAGATATTTACTTGTACAGGCAATATCCTGGGCAACAAAGAAAACAAACAGCAGACAGGATAAATCAAAACTAAATTCAGATCTGAAAAAAGTGCTTACAATAATGAAAGCTGTACTTGAAACATATTAATCTGAAGGACTGCTTTACAGGGTACTAGAAAGAAAAAATTGGGGAACTGTATGAAATCAGTAACATTTAATAAAATTTTAAAAAATTTATTTTCTAATGTGTTGACATATTTAAAGACCTCACATGTAGTAGCCACTGGGTAAGGATGAATATTATGTGAGATATGCAACTACATGATAGAGGTTGTGGAGTCTCCCTCCTTCAAGATGATCACTGAGGGCAGGCAGATTCCTCTGCAACTGACTTTGTAGCTTCCATAGTTTTCAAGATTTCACACAAGTAACATTGAAAGAAGCAATGAACAATTGTGCTGTACAATGTAATTTTTACTTCTCAATCCCTTTTAGCTGTGTAATGCTTGCCAATTGAGTAATAGTGCATAGGGGAGGTACTTGGCAGCATTGCCAATTCAAAATCATGATTGTCTTCTGAGATTTGCAGTTTTAACACTGAGGACTGAGCACGTTTTCATCCTATCAATGACAAATCAGCCTTTTTAGAAAAAGCTGAGTTATGAAGGAAAGTCACTAAGAAGGTTTAAGCCACAAAACAAAGGAAAGAAGACAAGGTAGAGATTAAAAAAATATTTTAAAAGTCAAAAAAAAGACACATACACACAAAAAAACCCAAAAAACCCCAAAAAACCCAACAAAAAACCCCCAAACAAAATAAATAAATAATAAAAAAAAAAGAGATACAGCTCAAAAGAAGAAAATGGGTAAAACATGGCTTAAAGCGAACAGATTTTGGAACTGTAAGGATTTAGAAAAACCAAAAGAGCCTGATTTGATAGAATAGAAATAGATTTTAAAATAGAAAAGGCAAACCTTGCAGCAGTTTCTCACACAGCATTTGCCTCTACCATAAAGCTGAGCTTTGCCTGAAGCAGAGGCAGATTGTCAAAGCCAGGGGTAAAAAAGGAAGGGAAAGGTGGAGGAATTAAGGCCCTACATTTCAAAGCATTTCAAAGCAGTGCTGATCATCTCCTTGCCACAAAGTGCTTCTGTTAGCACCCTCTACTTCTGTCATGGAAACCCCACCATAGCCCAAACAATTGTGTAATACACACTTTTTCATATATTCACATTTTTTTATAATGTCATGTAATTGATACAGGTTCAATCAGAGAATAGCCTTCTGTAATATATGAGAACCCTTAATTGCTATGGAGCAGAATCCAGACTGCATGAGAACTGCTGAGATGGTAGTAATTCATTTAGCAAACTTCTCTATTAATTATGTATTAACTGTTTAGAAACTCCTTATAAAATATTATCAAGCCTTAGGTAAAATAAGCACTTCCTCAGGACAGCAATTCAAACACAGCACTTCTTGTGCAGCAATTTCAGATCCTCAAAAAAACCAGCCCAAAACACTAAGAAAAATTGAATGTGTGGAATGGAAGCCACTACTGGGGCAGGGCAGGATGGGGTGAGGCAATGCAAAATTTGAAGGATTCGTTGCAATGCTGGGATCTACAAGCCTTGTCTTGTAAAGCTGTGCCCTATTTCCTTCCCAATCTTCCATCTGTCCTTTCAATACCTTTCTTCCTTCCCCAAAGAAATGAGAAAACGAGGCTGCTCTGCTGGAGATCTGGAGGATGCTTGCATTGGTTTTGATAATTTTACTGTTCAAAGAATCACAGAATGGTTTGGGTGGGAAGGGACCTTGAAGTCCATCTTGTTCCAATGCCCTGCCATGGGCAGGGACACCTTCCACTATCCCAGGTTGCTCCAAGCCCTGTCCAAGCGGGCCTTGGACACTTCCAGGGATCCAGGGGCACCCACAGCTTCTCTGGGCACCCTGTGCCAGGGCCTCCCCACCCTCACAGGAGAGAATTTCTATTCTATACCTGCCCTCTGTTAGTCACTATGAGTGACTAAAAGATGAAATTCCTTCCTGTCTGACAAGACTGTTTCGCTCAAAAAACAAAATAAAATAAAACACATAGCTTCACACACAAATATGCTTTCACACACACAGATAAAAACAATACAACCAAACACTTCTTGAAATATTTGCTCATTCTCAGGAAAATTCTGAAAACTAAGAAATGGTAAACTAGAAACACCTTTTCCAAGCAAGATTTACAGACATACTTAAAATGAATGTGGGAATTTTCTAGTCAGCAAAATACTGTGGAAATGGCCAAGTATTTGAAACTGCTATGAATGCTGGCAAACAACACTGCTTTAAAAGCAGCACATTCACTAATCCATGTGTAGGTTACCTTACTATTCTTTCTGAAATTACTATATTAAAGTAATCTCATTTACAAGACTTTGAAAAAGCTGACAATCTATTCAGATATGAATAATAAATCTTAGTCACCATTTTCTGTAATACAGAATAGAGCTGGTTTCAGAAGAAAATGTAAAGTCATAAAGTTCTGTTTCTGACAATGATCTGAGGGTATTTTGAGATTAGTTTGCAGAGATGTAACATATAGCTGTGAATTACATATATGGCAATTTAGTACTTCAATTTGCTTGAGCTCCATAGTACAGTGATTCCATAGTTATTGTTTCAAAGAAAAAAAGAGGAACTATATGTAATTTTTTATGATGGATGAGGTCAGATCATGAATTTAATATCAGTTTAAGGAAATACCCTGCCAAATTATAAATCCTAATGAAAGATAGAAGAACTACAAAAGGAACAGACACAAAATTCTCCCAAGATGCCTTCATTTTTTCAGAGAAGTGATTTGACTTGCTTTGATAAATTCCTAATGTAGTGTGGAAATGGGTTTACCAGACACAGAACGAGCATATCATCTAGTTACCTGCCAAGGAATGTAATGCTCACTGGGAATCCCATTCAATGTCTATTTTCAAATCCCAGTGAAACTAAATGTCTATTAGCTTAAAGGGTCTAATAAGTGAGCAGTGTCAACAAGATCCTGGTAATTTTCATTTGTGTGTGAGCTCACTCCTGAATTCCTTCTGTTCTGTGTGTGTGCCCGGGCCTGAACAGGTATTAGTTAATCCCTGCTGATTGTACTGCAAACAATCCCACTGATGGAGGGGGAATGAAAAACAACAGGTAAATCCTCTTTCTGAAACACAAATCAAGCTTGTCAGAGAAGGAGGTTTATTTTTAAGACTTATATGTGAACAACTTCGCAGAGCTTCAGGGTACTTGGAAAATGTAAAGGATGGGAAACATACTTGCATCTGCTGCACTTTTGTGAAACACAAGCATGTTTCTATTTTTAAATCTATCTGCAAACTTCATGGCTCTGCTGCACTGATCTGCCTGTAAGTTGAAAAATGTTAATTTGATATTAGGCATTGAAGACAGCTCCTGCTTACCTGCATGAAATGTGTTCAGAGGCTTCCCTAGCATGGAAAATAGAAGCAAGAAGACAGGCAAGAAGAAATTACTAAAGCCCTCCTTCCTCCTTTACCACAGATTGCTTGTGCCTCATGGGGTTAGATTAATTTTCTATCTGTCATATGTACTAATATCTACATTTCAGTAGTTTGGTTCCAGGTGAAAGAGGTAACTAAAAAAGCAGGTTGCGGGGCCATGAGTCTCTAAATATTGTATGCGAAAAATCAAAATCAGTCCCCTTAGAAATAAGAATAAAAAATATTGTAGCAGTAAAAAAGTCAGCTAGAAATATCCAACAGGAAATACTAAGCACAATAGGAACCTTTTTTTGGTTTTCTGTCTCAGAGATTGCTGCCAGGACATCTTTTTATAAAGAGTTTGCTGTGATGCTGTGTAAAGCTGTGCCAATACCTTATAGGACTGAGGTGCCATCTCACCTAGAAATCTAGTGAGATTTAACAACTAACTTCTCAGGACAGGCAGTTTGGGAAAAAAAAAAACAAACAAACAAAAAAAAAAAAACCTTTATCAGTTATCTGAATTTTCAGATCTAAGAAATACAAAACATGCTTGAAGTTAAACATACACAGTCTGCATGTTTGGACTTTCTTTCACAGTGCTCCAGAGTTGGCTACTGGTTTTTCCAAACCTCAGGCAGTTTTCTGTAGAAAAGGGATGAAAATATTTCTTTACACCCCTGGGATGTTTTATGTATCACCTCTTGTGCAAAGGTCCCAATAAGAGGTACCATTTGGAATACAGGAACCTAATTCACATGTGTTTAGTTGTGCTATAGACTTTTCAAATACAGCACTGATTTATTTCATTTAAAAATTGTGGGCATGATGAAGTGGTGTAATTTTAAGCACATGTGTTGCACCATAACACAATCTTACTCTTTAAAATCTTGGCTTGTAGGATGTATTCATACATGCTTAGCTTTTGATTTTTTTAATGGCTACCCTTCCTTAAGGTTTATGGTTATTCATATATTTTCTTTCCCTCCACATAGCAGTCTAAACTGAATTTAAAACACTTGGAAAAATCAGCTGCCTAATTATTAAAACAACTCACTTGTTTTTATCTATTCTAACCTCTCTTAATGCTGGAGGCAAATGTTCCCTGTGCTTCCATGGGAGCAGAGTTAAAATTCAGAAGAGCACACTGGAAAAATTCCACTCCATTTGGGTGTTGTTCTACGATATCTTTGTCACATACCAAATGGGTTTATCTCGAGTACAACATGAATTATACAACCTCCATGTACAACAGGGTCACCAGTGATATAACTTGGGGGAAAGAAAAGGTTTAGGAAAGTCAGCAGAACAAAAAGACAGGGAAAATGTTCAAATGGCACAGGTTGGCTGGAGTCAAAAATATTTTGAGACTCCTTAGGCAGAGTGGCAATTCATCTGCATGCCAGTGTGCTTGGAAACAAATAACTTTATTTTCTCTGCTTTTGACAGAGATGTTGGTGCAGCACACTGCTGTTCATTTACCCCCAAGTCTGAGAACACCACCCAAAGGTGAGACAGGGAGCTCCAGCATCCCCCCACACCCAGAGGATTGATTCCTATCAGTAAAAACAGCATGGCAAAATACAAAAATGGCACCATGGCATTTCTGACCAGCATGGCAGATACAAAATGTTGATCTCTAAGCTGGAAAGTTCAAAAGAAATTAAAGGCTGAATGGCACAGGAATAAGCTGGTTTTTCCCTCACTCCCTTGACTATGTTGTCAGAGCTCCATAGGTCTATAATACAGCTGCATGTCCTCTTACTGAGCTGTGAATCTCAGCATCTGTGAATAAAAATATTCAACAATATTGAATATTCAATAAGAGTATGAGAGCAAAGCTCTGGAGCAGGTTCTAATACTACATGACCTGTATATTAGCCCTGTGAATTATCCCACAGATCCCTTCCAGTCTTTGTTACAAGTAGCTGTATAAAAAAAAAAGTTTCTGCCAAGATAAATTTCCATTCATTTACATCTGGTCCTTTATATATTTTACATGGTGATAAGAACTAGACCTGTTTTTCACAAATTTGATGCTCAAATATATAACATTAACTGAAATTCTTTAATGCTGTTGTACATGTGACACTTCTGAAGGAAATATATGTATGTACTGGGAGAAACTACAGGGATCAAAACACATTTGAATTTCTGTTTTGATTTATGAACCTTTGTCTACAAGAGCAGTCCCACAAGTACTTACTAATCCATGGCTAATGTGAGAAATCAAATAATACATATGAGTGAAATGGGAATTTGCAGTGATTTTCAGCCATATACAAATATGCACTTCATTAACCATGACCTGCATTTATTTCAAGGGGGAAAAGAAAACCCAATTCATGCAAAGCACCTCCCTTCTGCCTCACCTTCACTTTCAGAAAGACTGTGCCTGATGGGAAAAAACACAGATTTACAACAGCAGATGCCCTCTCTTTTATTTTCTCTGCAAAAATGAGGTTTGCTTTTATCCTTCCTTTGGACAGCAATGCTCATGAGGTCATCTACAATGGCTGGAAGATCATCTCATAGCAGTAATAAGTGTAATGACAAAAGATGATTTAGCTGTTTCCTTCAGATGTAGGGGCTTGCCTCCCTGGGTGATAAAAATACTGCCAATTTCTAAACCAGGTTTAATTTACCTCCCTGTTACCCTGAAATAGAAGTCTCCAGGATAAGAGTCTAACTTGGAACTAAAATAGCCTCAAGGTTAGGCTGGTTTTTACTAGGGAGGGAAGCCTGTAAATGCATCCTGTGAGAGTGCCAAGACTGCTTCTAAGCACAAAGTCAGTGTAATATTTGTAGAATTTTGGAATATTCTGATTCCTTCTTCCCCAGTAGTAATACATCTCTGGATTGCAACTGCTCTCTGCAGTTATCGTGGATACTCTCCATTGCTGACATCAGAACAAGGGCCTCAGACTATTTATCCCCTTTGATGAACTAAGATTTTTAAACTTCTCCTCCTAATCATCACAATCACAGAATCAAATGCTTCTGTATTAGAAAATCTGCAATATATTCCAGGTGACTAATGATGAAGATGACCAGAAAACCCCACGTGTCACCTGTCTGACAGGAAGGGGAGATGAACAAATGACTATTAAATTTCTCTTACACCCTCTTGACCCCTGTTAGTCTGCCTCTGGATAAAGCACAGTAGAGAATACAGAGCACTATAAAAATATCTACAAACACATAGTCCAGCCCTAACTATGCAGGATTTATCCTCATATATACTTTGTAGCAAAAATTTTCCATCTCTTCCTGTACTTTGTACAGGATTGTACTTTGTGAGAGGAATGAGACATACTGAAATTGATTTGTGGCTGGACTGTTTTGTGTGTGCACAAAGTCAAAAGTTGAAAATTGAAGAAAATTATTATCTTCAATTTGGAGCCATTTAGTCAACACTTTTTCCCACTGTTGGAATCTCTTTTGCTGCAGAACTTATTTATTTTTTCAGAAAAATTATGAATTGGCTCAACCATGTCCTTTCTATCATCCCAGTAGTTTGCCAAACCAAGGAGGTTGACCAAATATAGAAAAACTCTTAAAACAAAAAGATTAAAAACATTTTTTAGGGTAACTATAAAACGATAAGCTCCTAAGAAGAGTCTGTGGCCATTACCACATTTCTGCATTGTCCAGAACTGGGAAAACTTCAACTACTTTGGGAATATTTTAAAATAACCGGAAAACTAAAGCCACACTATCTGTTCCTGGAATTGTACTTTGTAGTTCTACACTCCATGAAGTATGTAAACTTCACGGCCAATAACTGATCTGCTTATCCAAAAATCTCTTTAATTTACCTTCTTTTCCATTTATTCTGTCATCATATCATATAGATTACGGGTTTTTGTGCAATATCCAGAGTTTTTTTGTACGTGATGGTTGGAACTTTATATGGAAGATTAAATTTACAGATATCTGTTACCTTACCAAAACCCCCATGAGACTGAAAGAGGTTTACACAGGACCATTTTGAAAATGATTACAATGATTACTACAAGTGTCCCAGCTCCTCAAAGTAATTTTGTTAATGAAAAGATCTTTAGGATAAAACAGCAGCAACAACAACTCTCCTCTTTTTATTATTATTATTTATAATTATTTATTATGTTTTATTATTAAATTTATTATTTAACACGAGCAACCATAAAACTTGAAAGGAATTTTGGGAAAAACAAGTTTAAGTACCTTGGAGTGAATGAGCTGAAAACATTTTATGTGGTGGCTGCAAAAGTACCAATTGAGGCATATAAATTGTCTAAAATACACATTAAAGAAATGCTCTAAGCAGCCATATCCAGAGCAGGCATTACAAGTTGGCTGAATTCAGGCAGAATGTGTAAGGTTATGGATGAAGCACTTAGAAAGGTGCAAGAATCAATGAATTAAGCAGTTAATGTACTGTTGGCCTCATGAATATGAAGTCTGGTCTGAGGGGGAGACTGGGAAGAGGGTGGATTAAATAAACTTGATGGAGAAAGAAATATGCTAGGAATTATATACTCTGATATACTGAACCATGGAAATCAATGAAGTACAACCCAGGCCATGAAGACAACTGATACAGTACTAAGCAAAAAACCTGGTGTAACTGGGTGAGCATTAACACCAGTCTTGTTGGGGAGAAATGAATGGCAAGAGGTAGTAAGCAGCACAAAAG
>VZRH01001690.1:2779-43389 GCA_013397555.1 Urocynchramus pylzowi | reverse complement strand
GAAAAAATTCTTCCATGTGCACAGACTTCAAAGAACTTAAACATTTTATGAAGATCACAATGGTTCCAATTCAATATTGTCAACAGGTCAGTCAGGCCTTGATTTAAGCAGAAACAGGTCCTGCTATGAGCAGCAGATCTGTAAAAAGCAATAATGCCAGAAAGAAGCTACAGCTGGTTGATGTCTGGGAATATTTAGACTCCTCTGCAGATTGGGCCAGGTGTGATCTCAGCTGCTCTGCAACCACTCCAGAAATAACCCTGTTCATCTCTGTTTTAACTGTGCTAGCTGAATGTGAAATGGCATTTTAAATAACCAGGTGGTTAAAACTGTTCTAAAGTCCTTGCTACATTTTGAATGCTTGAAAGTCATTGCAGCAGATTTATTGTGCACCATTTTTTCATAGAATATCAAAAGTAACATGCCTTATAGAAGAAATCCAAATTTGAAAATCAACCCAACCATCTCCACATTCCAACAAACAAATATCGAATCCCACTTACGAGAGAAATTAATGAATTACTCACAAAAACAACCAAACCAAACCAAAAAAACCCAGACAAACTCATGCCAAAATGTAACCCATTGGAAATTTATAATCCAGCTTCTTAAACTTCATAATTTCATTCAGACTAAATCACTTTAGTCTGAATGAAATTATGAAGTTTAAGAAGCTGTATTATAATATGTATTATTATAAAGTCAGGTTCCATTTTCTCACATACTTGTGCTATGTGGGATTGAAATTCAGTAAGAATAAATACTATACCACTCAACTACCAGTCTAGTTTCTCTCTCATCTGTACACAATAAATCATCCAAAAATTTATTCTTGCAAGCCAAAGAGTATCTCTGTGGGGCACATCAGCATTATTGGGTTTTTGGTCAGATTAGGGGAACCAACACAGCTGGAAGTGAAATTATCTTTCCTGCTGTCATACTACTCGTAGAGATGTCTGTGGAGTGATTTAAATTCAAACATTCCTCACAACTCTAAGTCCATTCCGGATGATTAAACTCACGACAACTGGTAGTGAGAGATAAACTATGTTGATTGAAGTAGATCTTAGAGACTTTTTGAGTATGAGAAAACATATATTTCCTTACTGCAGCCATGATATGTGAGGCAGAAAGGACTGGATTAAAGGAAAAATTCACCTGTTCCAGAGATCATGACCTGATCATGCCCAAGGGTGCTCAGAAAGGTGAAGTGGAATTGGGCATAGGATGCAGCAATCACTCTGGACCCTGAGCTCCATTCACTGGCCAATATGAGCCATGAATTCCTTTCATTGATTAGAAACTCAGTTGTGAGGAATGTGTAAGTATTCACTGGAGTATTTCTGAGCTGCCAACCCCGGTCTGATTTTCCCTTCTTTTGACAGAAAGTACAAGACATTTGCTGTTGAAATCATGGCAAAATTCCCAAGAACTTGGATGGAGGAAAGGTAGGTCCAATTGTGAATGTTTGAAAGGACCCTACAACAAATGCTTTAGTAAGCTTTGCACCATTTTGTGGATCATTTTTCAAACATATAATCATGCAGGTAAGGATATTTTGTCATTTACAAGAAGAGTTTGAACACCTGGAGGCATTTGAAAAATAAAGTTATTTGAAAAATAAAGAGTCACGCTAAGGCAGGAGAGTCACATCAGCAATAATACTGTCTTTTATTTTCTCAAATCTTTAGAGATCTGAAGTACATCTTCAATGTGCTCTGTCACCATTTGCTATTAATCAATTACTTAGCTTTTACAACAGTTGTAATTCACTTCAAGTGTTATGCTTTCTTTTATGCCTTTTATGCTTTCTTTTATCAGAGGTCAGAGTTTTCCTTAGCAGAAAACACTGACCGTAGCAAGCATATACAATCTTATTTCATTTGAATGTGTGCATATATACAAGCTAAGCCTTGAGATAAATTTAAAGATGGCCTTAGTTGTTTTTAAACTTCATTTTGTATTACCATTTGGATAGTTCAGCTTTTCCTTGTGCTATTTCTTTGATTTTAAGACATAGAAAAGATGATAAGGGGCTTGTGAGAGTTAGTTCCCTCAGGCTGATCCTTTAGGTACAACCAAACTGGGTATATATGGTTTCTCTAATTACATTCAGCCAGGGCTGTGGTGTGGAGCATCTGCACAGAACACTTCAGGTCTTGACTGATTACTCTGCCAGGCTGACAAAGGGTATGTCTCACCTCAGACAGACCAATTCCACTGAACATGTGCCAGCAATTTTCTGCAGAAATAGAGCTGGTGGGTGAGGGCATTGAATTGGTTTATTTTTCTTTACTTTATTAAATCCATATTTAATACTGGAAAAAAATCAGCTGCTGGTGCATGCCAGCTAATAAACAGGATCATTTCCATTTAAGTGCTGAATCAGGTATTACCCACCAAAACTATTAAAATCTTACTGGTATCACTATAATCAGTACTCAGGATCAGTAATGAGAATAAAAAACAGGTGAACAATTAGAGCTTAAAGTAACATATGCCTCCCTGCATCTCACATTCTGCTTTTGGGATTATTCTGCTGAAGGATACAGAATCAGACTGATCTTCGAGAATTGCTTTATGGGTCATTGACACAAAAGGTAAAGGCTGTGAAAGCAATGTGCTGATGGATATTTTCCCATTTTCTGACTTGACAGAGATTGCATTGCTTTGTTTTTTTAATTGAAAATTGAATATATTTTTCTACTATTAGAGTATACACCAGCATGTGTCCAACAAGGCAGAAGAGATAAAATGGCAATGACCTTGAAGACAGAATTTCAATTTGGAGGTAGCTCTTTTCCACTTTAATGATTTTATAGAAAGTGCAGACAATAGGATTTAATCACTCAGCACTGTTACCCATATGAAAGTGATGGTGACTTCTAAAGCAGTTCACCTCATAATAAAGCATCAGGAAAGGTATTTGTATGCAGTAGAAGGTAGAAGCTGATGAAGCACTGGGAAAGTCAGAAGTCTTTTACTCTCCAGAGGTAAATCCATAAAGACTGCCTATCAGCAAACAGGGCAGTAACTCTGCCAACTTCTCCCAATTTGTGTTGGGAGTGACAGAAACTGATGAGATGTATTTGGTAATTAGGGATGCAATTTCAATTTTAACAGGTTTATGAGTATTTGATATTAAATGCCTGAAATGTTGGCAGTGCCACACCTTTCTGTGTAATTATGTCACAAGCTTGAAGGAATCTAAATCACTCATTATTCCCAGAGCATTTGGTCATATTTTATGGGTTTTCTCCACTAGAAAGTTAGGTGCCAACGTTTGCAGCATTGAGATTTTCATATTCAGTGCCTCTAGATGTTGTAAGGGATGTTTTTAAGTGGACAGCTATTCCAGGAAAGGAGAGGTGAGTGCAATGTAAATGTGCTCATTCCATCTGTAAATCATAGGAAAAGGATGTGGTATCCCTGCCCTTTTAACCATGACTGCTTCTCAACCTGTAGCTATGGAAGTGCACTGCTTTAAGCTGAAATATGGAATGAATTTCACTAAAAGACAACAGTGATAATTAATTATTACACTGGTAGACAACTATTCATAAAATCATTAAGTGGCACTCTCTTAATTTTATATGCTAGCCATGGATAATCAAGTCTTATTTTTTAGTTGTGGGTGGTAGGCAGAGGGGGAAGTAAAAAAAAGAGGTTTTGCATGCAAGGAAGAAAGAACAATCACCTTACAAACAAAAGCTTAGACAAAGTTAGTATTGTTATCAGATTTCCAGGCGTTTCAGGCAGTGTCAATGAACACCAAATCCAAACTCTCTGGCAGGTACCCATCTATCAAGTTAAAGGAGGAATTTCTGTATCTGGAAAAGAAATACACTGAGTGTATATCTGAGGGTGTATTCCTATAAGGAGGACACCCATCTATGTATCTTTAAGGCCTTGTGGGGAAGTTGTATGAGGAGTTGAGCTGAGGTCACTGGGATTGTTCAGCCTGGAGGAGACTGAGGGGAGCCCCCACTGCATTTACAGCTTCCTTGTGATGGGAAGAGGAGAGGCAGGCACTGATCTCTTCTCTGTGGTGGCAGTGACAGGACCCAAGGGAATGGCCTGAAGTTGTGACAGGGGAGAGACAGGAGATTACACCATTAATGCTCACTGAAGCGCTTATCTGACACAGGAGAACAAGTCTTTAAACACTGTTTTCTCATTTTCCTCTTTAAATTGTGGCTTTTTATGTGGGATTCAATTGGCATTTATTAAAATGTTCTCAAAGGGTGAAGTGACAAAATATTCCATGGCAACTGTTGGCTCTGTGTCAGGTCAGCTCTTAAACAGTGAGGAGCTAATCAGTGCTGCTCCAGTATTACAATTAAAAAGGTGGAAAAGGCACTATTGCTACATATTTTCACTTATGTGATCCCAGTGAGAAGGAACAAATTTAACTTTCATCTCCTTCCCCATATTTTCAATTCCTTTGAAATATGAAACTATTTGTATTTTTAGAGCAGAGACTGCTCCCAGGAGCTGATCCCTATTTGTCTGTCCTTTCATGCCACTTTGGAACACTCCAACTATGATGTCACCACTTTTCCACATGAACTTCATATTCTATTACATCATGGTTGAAAGACATTTGTTAAGTAATGTGATTATCTAATGACATCCAAAGGTTCCCTCTTTGAGGAGGACCCCTTCTGCAGCTGAACCATCCTAGTGCTGGTTCAGAGTGCAAACCTCCCAGAAAATGCTGCCCCAGAAAACACCTTTTATTTTAAATCATCCTGTGTGCAAGAGAGCACTTTTCAGACACCCAAGAGCAACCTCTAGTTACAAAAGCTGTTTCAGTTTTTCTTGTTCCCAATGTCACATGTTAGACGGGTCTGGACAACAAGAAATCAGTTTGAAACTATTATTTTAAGTTTGGAAGACAGAAAGTGGTGTTAATAAATATAATTGAAGAGAAGGTAAGGAATTTAATTTAATTCTGTTCTTTAAAATTTATTTTGCCAAAAAATAGCAAGGTATAAAAGACAGTCTATGTATTCACACATTTGGCACTCTTCTAAGATGGGAAGACTATATGATATTGGAATCTCAGCAAATCCAGCCTTCCAGTTAGAAAAGGACTGCTAAACATCACATAAGATACAAATCTATAAAAATAATCCAGGTTCCTTCAGAGCAAAATTAAAAATGCAACTTTTTTCTGAGTTCATCCAGGTAACCAACAACCTTACTGGGAGTAACAACATGTGCCACTGTGTTTGTACTGCTCAGCACATGGGCTGAACAGGACAGCTCACAAATAATGGAGGTAACAGCTCTGCTAACATCATTGTGTGAAACAGAACATGACACAGCCCTGCAAAACCTTCATCACAATTTGACCTAACAGGATCTGACATTTGCTCCAGCACTTTTCAATCTGGTGTCATACCACACCTGAGACTGTCACTGCCCTGTGTAGGGATCTGGGTTGGGTGGGTGTGATCACAAGGCTGATTCCCTGCTACCACACTGATACTGAACACAGAAGGTGACTTAATATTAATCTGGACTTCACACTGGTGATCAGGGCCAGTTCAGTATTTCCAAACACTCACACAAATGGAAAAGTAGAGGAAAAACATTTTACCTGCTTAAGGTTTGGATTCGTGGGACTTTTGTGCTGCTTTTGTTGCCTTCAAAGTGACAGCTCTGAAACAAGAATCTCAGCAGTAGCACAGCTTAGGTTTGTGAGCAGCAGGACTAAGTGTCAATCCTTCCAAACAGACTACTGTTAGCCTGAGACCAGTGCTTCAGAATATCAAACCTCCTGATCCAGGCCAGCATTAGTGTGAAGAGACCAGTTTCCCTCTCAATGTCATACAGAGCTTTTTTTCTTCTTTCATCTTAATACATGACATTTATACACTGCCCGTCCTTTGGGTCTGAATCCTGCCAGCTCTTTCTACAGCAAAGGGAGGCAAACCCTGTAATCCCCCACTTAAAGGATTTTTCATAGCCTTTGCCAGGGAAGGATAACATTCATAGGAAAATGCTGAACTCCACAAGCACAGAGGAAGCTCAACCTATGTTCAGTTGTCTATCAAAAACAAAAGGAAGGGGGTAATTTTGGCCACAGATCCTTTGCAGAAGCTGTGCTGACAATGGGCCTGAGCATCTGCATGTTGAGAGGAAACAAGAGCATTGCCAGCAAAGCCCTGACAGCCCCTCTGTAGGGAGCAGGCCCTCGGTGTGGAAGGAGCAATTCCATCAAAAGGAATTTGTATTCTCTGTTGCCAATGTTTGTGGCTGTCCTCCCACAGTGGACTCAGTCATTTACAAACATTTCCACAACAGAAAATCATACACATATATATTAACATATGCACTTTACACTATTTTCTAATGAAGATGAAAGCATTACAGAAGAAATTCCTCTTCTTCCAGAGATGAAAATGACAGGACTACATCTTCAGTTCCTAGTCCATTTATATTTTAATTTACAGCAATAAAGAATGATATAATAAACCACTCTGTGATGTACACTAGCTCCCATGCATTAACTTCTCCTCTTATATTCAGAGAGTGAGTAGCAGAAAGTGTAAAATTTCTTACTTTTTTCTGCTGTGGGAAGAGCTCACTTTCTTAGAGCCAAACTTCAAACCTTCTTCTCCCAGGAAATAAATTGCTCATCTACCTGATTGTTTTACTAGGTTGGCTTTGTGCCTCACATTCCCTTGAATAATTAATTTCATAAAGTAACCTGCTGCATGTTCACTTCACTAATGTGCATTTTTCAGTTCCCACTGTAAAGGATCATTTCAGTGAGTGATGGGTAAGAATCACAGGGAGGGAATGCCACATCACAAGAGAATAAAGACAGATAAACAAAACTTTTATAAAGAACACTATCATTTATACTAGTGCAAATTCTGCCTCACCTCCCAAACATTTAGGGCAATTTCTCTAAATTCTGCACTGGAGTTGGTCCCCTAGGACTATAATTTTGGACAAGATGAAGGAAAATGACACAAGGTTGCTGGATAATTTTAAAGGTTTTTGTTTATTCACTTTGCCACATGGTTCTTCAGCCTGGCTCCCCCCTTTAGCATAAGTATTCCCCTTAACTCCTCCCCCTTTTCCATCTGCCAAAACCCAAGAAAGAAAGGTGGCATAACTGAAGTCACCAGCTCTCAGGTGGCTGCAGAGCAAGGCCTTATTCTCCTTGTTATAGACCATGGAAAAAAATTCCCTGAAATTCAGTAATCTTCACTGCAGTGCCAAAGCTGCCATTATCAGCAGACCTTGGGAGCAGCAGGGCTACCACAGTGGGCTACTCACTCAGCTGGGAGTCAATTTATCACCAGGGTTTGTCCTCTCTGGACTGTATTTATTGGCATCATTGACTGGAATTCTGCTGGCTATAATGCCAATCCACAAATGGAATTCTGATCCCTGTCTCAATTCCCATTCATGTGCTGCACATGTATCAGCATCACCTAGTGCCTTTACCTTGTTGCAATGCAGTGAACAGCACCAACACCAGTTGTGACTGTGGTCAATGTATTTGCTTCTGAAAGTGTACTAGAAATCAGAAATCTGTGCTCTTTCAGGCATTTTTTTTTTCCTTTATGCAACAGTAAAGATTTTGCACAAAGATGCTTCTGAAATAGAGGGCTAATAAAAGGACAGAAAAAAAATTAAAACTGTAATAAATACATCTCATGCCTCTTCCATTGCTGAAAGATAAAAATTTTTATAAAATAAAATGGCTGAAACACTTATAAGTGTGCTCAGTTACTGGGATGCTACTGGTGCCTACAGTGGGACACTACAAATTCAGAGCCTGGTGCTGGAAATAGCAAAACACCCACCTGAATAATATCATAAGAACAGGAGCTCAGGTCTCAGCTGGCATGCACACAGCCTGCATCCAAACCAAAATGGGAATCAACACAAATGGAGGTACAAAAATCCTCAAGAGCCAACATGAAATTCATGATTATCTGTTCTCCATGTTGGAGCAAAACTATATCATGTGAAGATTTCCTTCTAAGGTGGTTTTTTTTTTTTTTTTTTTTTTTTTTGTTTTTTTTTTTTTTTTTTAAGCTACACACACACAGAGAAAACATGATGCAGCCTAAAATCCCTAGTTTAATAATATCCAAATAATGGAAATCATTTTGCTTGCCATTGGATTCCAGATGAAATAAGGATTCCAGGCAGAAATTGGCCTTGTGTTCATGAATAACTCATTCTGACAGAACTTATTGATTTATGGGTTCAGGCACACCGTGCCAGCCCATCACAATGCACACACAACCCTCCTTTAATAATTTACAACACTGATGTTTGGAGTCTGGGTTCCCCAGCTGCTAATGCCTTTCTCACAGTGGGGTAGAATGGATGCTCTCAGTTTGCTGAACTGTAAAATCAAACAGATTACAATGTGTCCGTGTGAAAAATTTGAGATATCAAAATTTGGATTTTTATGTACTCACTGCAGCATTTTAAGAGGCTTTAGTAGACAATATATTATACCATTATATCTAAAAACTAGGGTTGTTAAAGAATTCTCCTATTGCTGCTAAATTTTGAATTCTCTAACACAACACTTTTATTCAAACTCCCCTCCCCCCAAAAAAAACCACAAATCCAAAAAAACTAAAATCCCGCCAAAATAACTACCACAAAAAAAATTCCTCTGGAAACAAACAATACAAGTCAGGAAAAACCCAATCTCACACACATGCATTTTAAAGTATTGGTTTTGGAAAAGACAATTCATAGCAGTTGGAGATATACTTAATTGAAAGAATTATGATAGGTGAAAAGGGACAGGAAAGATCCCTTAATGCTTGTCTCTTTCTCTCTCTCCCAGTAAAAATCTCAATTCCTTTAAAATCTTTTAACAGCATATACACCCTCCATAATTCTACTTCCAGAGGTAATCTATATGTTTAAGAGTTGGAAAAAATTGCTAATTCTGTAAGATTTCATCATCTAAGCAGAACTATAATTTTATTGTCAAAGTAGCTGTAGAGTACACGGTGCATCAGGAATAAAACAGAAGGTTAAAAACTATTTCCTCAGGCTGTTAAAATATAGAAAATGAATTAGGTGCCCAGTTATTCCTGAGCTAAGGGAGGACACACGAACCATTTGTCTAATCTTGCCCTTATTTTATGCTTTTAGCAGATCAACATCTTCCTCAAATACTTTTTTTTTTTTTTGGTTGTAGTCAGGATTTTCCTCAATGCCACAAATCAGTTTATCCAAATCATTATCAGAAAGCTCAGTGTCTCCATAAAAATGGTGTTGGGTTGCAGCACTAATAGAAAGCTGTCTTTTACTTATGATACAGCTGAATATTCACAGAGATCCCCTCACTGCTTTCTCCTCCTCTGTGTTTTACAAGACATTTTCACATGACTTTGAACAGTTCTATTGTGGTCTTTTAATGTGTTAAAGAAGATACTGCCATTTAAATATAAATCTATAGCAATACTTTGCTACAGTTCATTTAATAATAACAAAATGTGTTTTCCTGATTTTTTTGGCTGCCAGAGTTTGTTTTATTCCTAGAAGCAAACAGCCCAGACAGCAGAAGATCTATGAAATAATTTTTTACCATGGAATAATACTGGACACTTAGAACCAATAGATAATCTTTATATATGTCTTGACTCAGTTCTAGCTTAAAATGGGGAAATGACTTTTGGCTTTTATATTTTAATCGAATCTTAAAAGATAAAAGCTACTCAGTTTGACATAAGAAATTGGCACCAACTCACGTCTGACTCTTCTTAGAATGACCTACCCTGCTGACAAAAACAATTAAAATAATATCGCTGTTCAGTGCAAAAGCCTTCATCCTGTAAGAAACAAATGGAGACAAATGAAAGATTAAAGTAGCCTACAGGTGACTTGAACTCACAGTCACAGCTGATCTTGGTGAATTTTTGGTACTTTTATCCCCTGTGAGCTCCAACTCCTCCACTCCATTAAACAGCTGGAAAATAGTTATTTGGGAATGCCAAGCAACAGAGTATGAGGAACAAAAATAAGCAAAGAAACTCAGGGAGAGATACATCAGTAGGAGACCCAGGTCTCTGCAAGGAGGTCAATACATGATTCACACTGATGCTGTGCAGGAATGCACACAGCCAGCCTGTGCTTTACCTTGTAAGCAGCTCACTTGAATAAACACACAAGATACTCCTTTTATTTTCCCCTGATGATGCATTAGATCTGTGCTAGGAATGTCTGTATAACCTGGAGGTCAGATACCAATTATTCCTCAGGCAGAGGAATAATCCAAGAAGCAGGAAATTTTCTCTGCCCATAGTTTAACTTCCCTCAAGAAGTGATGGGAGGTAACAGTAACAGAAGTTTCTTCTGAACAGCACTCGAAGTGAGTGGCTTTTTCTACTTTCTGGTGTACCAGCCTGAGTGATTTTTGGTGATCCTATTGCTTTCTGGTCTTTCCAGGCTCTTCTCTTGATAGTCAACACCTCTTGATGGTCAACACAATTCCTTCTGCCTTGTTGCCAGACCAATATACAAAAAAGTCATCCAGCTTTTTATAAAAGTTTGCACAGTTTAAAGATGCTGTGCTTAAGGATGAGAGCGGCTGCTGAGGTGCACTGTGCAAGGAGCTGAGTGAACTTCAGCTTAGACAAAAGCTTTAGTCAGCCAACTTTGCTGCCTTTAAAACACACTTTCTAAGAATAATTTGAGAAAGTCCCCCAGGGCAGCCTGTAGATTTATACAGATTAAGAAATTTAAAACTTGTGCCATGGAGTTGCAGGAACTCTACTGTGGCACACAGACGACCCAGGAGTTACTGAGTGCTGAGATTATGGAGAGTGCACTTGTGAAATGTTGACTCCTGTCACATTCCTTTGAGAAACCTCAACCCCCAGTGAGCTGCATGTTGATAATCACATCTGAAATACCACAGTGTGGGCAACTGCCCTGTAATACATCACTTTTCTGTTTAGTCAAAAAGTGATAAAAACGGGCACAGAAAAATAATAGATGATACACTTCATTTTTAGCACTTCTTTATAGAGGGGAGAAGAACCTGTAAGGGCTTCCAAGCCATCTGTTATCTGAGCATGTCAGATTGTTACAGACGAGAGACAGTTTACTTTTTAATACCAGAAGAAATTTATAGGAATTCTGATGGAAGTGCTGCTCAAAACATATGGTAGTAATCCATAATACACCTGTTTTAAATCTCAGCACTCATTGCATTGTGGATTTAATCATTTGTCCATTATTCGTCTTTTTAGCTGCAAGATAATAATCAGATGTGTTTCAGTGAAAGCTGTGAAACTCAAAATGATCCAACCTTGAATAAAAACAAATTACACATTTTATGTGAACAATAAATAAAATCTGAAAATAGTATCTAAAATACTAAAATATCACAGTAGTACCATTTTCTTCAACACATTTGTCAGCAGGTTGAGGGACATCATCTCTCTCCCTCTTCTCAACACTGGTGAGGCCATGACCAAAGGACTGTGTCCAGTTCTGGGCTCCCCAATAAAAGAGAGACATGGACACATTGGAGAGAGTTCAGTGAGGAGCAACAAAGAGGATGAAGGGACTGGAGCCTCTGTGCACTCAGGTTCAGGCCAAAAGGCTCAGAGTGATCTTATCCATGTCTCTAAACAGCTGAGGGGAGGCTGAAAAGAGGTAATATACTACTAGACATGAATTTATCATCTCTTCCCAATACTGCCTGAGCAACAGAAAAAGAAATGTGAGATTTGTTTATCGAGCAGAATTCTTCCAATGATTTCCAACTTCAAATCTCACATTGAGTAATTTGTTTCTACAACTTAGATTAGGGGGATATTTAAATGCAATTAAACTGAAATCAGGTTAACTTTATAAAATATTTTTAAATTAAATGCAACACTCGGCATGGATGTCACCGTTAAGGAGAAAAAAAAGTTTGTAATTGAAAATATTACTGCGATGCTAACAGATCTTATTATCAGTGACAATCCCTACTTACCCCTACTTAGAGGACAAATTGTACTCTAAAATATTATCTATTGATTAAAGAGGGAGTCTAGAAAACTATCTTAAGTGATTTCACCTTTAGATAGCTATTGTAACATGTGGTGAGATTTCTTCTGTCCTTAGAATAGAAAGTTGCCTTGTGCATTGTCAAGTCATATCCTCCTCTCCTTCAAGCATTTTCCTGCTCCTCACCCATAATTATCTTCTCAAGTGCCTTTCTGACAGAAACCACTGCTGAACTTGCTCCTCACCAGTAAACCCCCTCAGCATCATCTCACATAAGATACTGGAGGTGTCATTTCCCTCTGTAAACTCACTCAGCCCAGAAATCCATTTACACTTGTAAAGTCTCCAAGTACTTTAAGCATAGACACGCACTTAGAAATCATAAAAGCTTAAAGAAGTGTGGGCTGAAAGAGATCTCTGGAGGGCATCTGGTCCAACTCCTCATTCAAATGAGGCAGTGAGAGTTAGAGAGGGTTTAGGAGGTAATCATTCACAAGAAACAGCTCCCACAGACTAACAGAACCCCTTTATAACACCATGAATTTAGGGTTCCCAGCCTCTCCAGCCAGCAGTAATTCTTCTGGCAAAGTGGTGTTTTAGCATCTACAGTACTGTCAGTGGGTGTAGACCACTGATTCAGCAGTTGCACAGATTAATCTTTTCCAGATGCTATGGTATGGTAGGAAATGTTCCTTTTATCTGCCCTAGACAATGATCAATTCACTGACCTTTCATCCCCACATATGGGAGCATGGCCTGCAACTAGGCAAGCAGGTACCCATTTTCATGTATATTTAAGGTTAAAATTCCAACATCACTAGGCAAACTTTCTGTCCTTAATCTGTATTGTGGAAGGAAATGCTATATCCAATTTCCTTTTTGCTTTCGATGGGAACTTAACAATATGGAAATTTTGTATACAAACAGGGAAGAGTTTGTTAGAGCTGCATGGAACAGGCAGACAGGCACACAGTTACATACCACAATAATGTCTCTAAACCATTATGTTCCTACATAAGAATGTTCACTAGCTATGGTTAGGAAAAAAAATAAATCAAATAATTTTGTCCTTCTGTTAGCAAGCAAAAAGGCATCCACCACCCCGAGCAATTTTGAAGGAGCATTAAGGAATAGTTAGCAGTCCATTTTCAGCATCATACCTGGAGGTTTCCATTAGTTATACTACTATTGTTCTCAAGAGATGCATAACTGATAGTATAATTGCTTAGGCAATGTCTTGAAAAAAATACTTATTAAGCAGAAAATATGCCAATAGTAATTCCATGCTCACAAAAAAACCAATGTGAAAAATATTTCAAAAAAAGCAATTACATAACGGTCTCCAAATTGCCATCATTAGTCATTCCAATCAGAAAGCTCATTCTTTCACAAAAATCCTCAGAAAAGAAAAAGACTTTGTACTTCAAATTACTGCTTATTAATGTCTGGTGAAAAAAGGTGAGCTGGAGAGACCAGCATTTGAATTTCTCCTGTACTAAAGGTTCTGGCAAGTCACATGGTGAATGCCAACATGATCCTTTGCAGCAGTTTGTAAAACTATGAACTGGCTCAAATACGTGCACATTGCCCTACATGGATGGTTCAAACCTTGTGTCACAGCTGAGAAGTGACAGATTTGAGCTCCTTGTTAATGAATTGTTCTGCTTGTAACACCTCAACAGGCTCAGGTATATCCCACTCCTGTGGACATGCTCTCTGCCTGGCATTCTAGTTTGTAGAAGGATTAGTTGCTTTTTCCTTGGGTAAAGGATATTGCAGGGACAAACAAAAAAAAAAAAACCTCCAAGGTATTCAGCAAACAATAGTGGGAACATAAGCAAACATAGACTACATAACTTTTCTTCTTGTGAGAACCTATTTACAAAGACCATTAGTGACTGATTTTTAACAGATTATCCTTTCTTATTTAGTCTGTAATAACCCTCAGCACAAGCCACAGGAACTCCACAATACAAATGCATGGTCATATGCAGTGAGCTAGATGAACATTAGGTAAATCACTGTTAATTTGTAATTAGTTTTGTTTAAATGTAAAACTATCTGGTCTCTCCCCTCAGCTGATTAAGAACTTTTTCAAGGGTCAGGTAAAGGACCAGAGCACCTGTGTGAAATCCAGCATTCATTGTATTACTCTAGGTTAATTTACTAGAGGAAAACCACCCACACCCTCAAATGCAGTGTAGCTCACATTAGTGACCCAAACATGCTTGTCTTGCTCAGATGAGACCAGGACTTACAAAAATTTGGAGTCCTGCAGAATTCAAATCTTTGAGGAAATGTAAGAACTGCAGGTATTTTTTTTAAAGCCAGTCTCTGTTTTTGCAAAACTTTTCCCAAGTATTTTCAATATTCTACAGACAGCTCATTTTAGCAGAGGAATAGCTTAGTCTAGCTCTTTGAAGACATGAGAAATTCAGGAACTTATGAAATATTCTACCCAGAGATAGGCCAGCCATTTGCTCTCTCAAGTGTTGCAACATTTTGTACTCCAATATTTTTCCTGTCATATAATTTTACAGATAACATCTGCATTTTAAATTCAGCATCAGGGTACCTTCTCCTGAGTTTGTTGTGCCCTGATGTACTTCCTTGGAGACATGACTTTTTTTCAGTCTTCACACTGAAGTGGTCAGTCCTAATTATTTTGGACATCAATAAGAACTGTATCTGGTGATCATTCCTGTGCAGCTGAGATGTGATTGACAAGCTGAATCCTAAATGAAACAGGCTATGAAGCACAGTCTGATGGAACATAAAGCTGATCACACAGTGACCATGTGTGCAGTTATTACCTGAGCTGTGACTATGAGCTGCTGTCGAGCAACCTGTGTGATAAATACATATAAATAATAAATAAATATATTTTTCTGGTAATACATTATAGTAATGAATTGACCACAGCCTTCAAATATCAAACTTATTATCTAGCACATACAGAATTGGTCTCAGTGCATAGTTTTCCTAAAAAAAATTCACTTTTTACCTAGGACTCCCCTGACATGTAGTGGTAGAAAGAGAAGGATGTGCTGGATTTCCTATGTGAGCACATTTATTCCAAAACTTTATATATCTAGATGGATTGAGCATGAGAAATCTAAATATTTGAAAATACTACAGAATAGTGCACACAACAATAGGGTTTTACTGTTTTGTGTATGTGTGTAGAGGTGTTTGGCTTTGTGGAATTTTGAGATTTGCTTGTTTGTTTGGGGGTTTTTTGGTTGGCTCTAGGTTGTTTTGTTGGGTTTTTGGGGTTTTTTTTGTTTGTTTTTTTTTTAAGATCACAGATCCAGCTGTAGATGTCTTGTAATACTGAGCAAACCTGATACCATTCCAGTCTATGATGGTGTTACCAGCAGTAGGCAAGATTCACATTCACAAAAATTGAAATAAACCCAAACAAACATGAAAGCAGGATTTAGGGCAGATGTAAAACCTTACATAAAGCTATATCAGTTGTTCTTCCACACAGCTAAACTCAACAGAGCAAGTGGAAATCCAAGAGCAAGACATTCTCCTGAACTGCATCTTTATGCCAAGCCCCTCAAAGGATCACAGTAGTCCCACATTAATTGACTCAGAAAATTACTAAACTGTATGCAATGAGCCAACTTTTAGCAGAGACAACAAAAGCTTTTGTCTCAGCTTTCATGTGCATTAAAGCAGGCCCTAGGTAAGTAGTTCTATGTTTATTTCCTCTGCAGGTTTTATAATAAAATCTCTGCCTTCGAAAAGGAAGAAATATATTTAATCTTTTGAGGGTATTAAAATTCAAAGCAAAAAGCAAATTCACATTTGCACAGTTAAGAATCTGCAGAACTAATCTGAAGTATTCTCCTGCTGACACTCCTATGCCATGAGATTCCATAATGAACTAAAGTGTGTACTTTTGCACTCTAATTGTTAACATAGGTGTGAGCCACTGACACCCATCTTCAACCTTAGTTATTGTTTGCCTTTGACTCCCATGAAAAGTAAGTATAGGCAGAAAAGAAATCCTCAGAAAAAGGGAAGGAAATGTCATTTGAGTCCTTTTTACATATTTAATCTATGTGTGATGCACAATTTGGGAGAAAATGGGAGTTTATAAGCAGAGTCTTACTACCTGTATCACTTCATTATATGGATAATGCAGAACTCCTAATTCTTTTTGTAGTATAAAGATGATGAAGATTTGTAGTATATCTTTTTGTAGTATAAAGATGCTGTACATCAGCTTCACATCTGAGTGTAGAACTGCTCAGCCCCAAACACTTCTCATCCTCAGACTAAGATCATTGAACACAGCTTTGCCTCAAACAACTCCACTCTTTGGAAGAGTGCAGATATCCACTTTGGTGTTAAAAGGGAAACTGAGCTCTTTGGCAGTACTGCTGCCAACTGAGACTGGTCAAAGATAGGTTTGACAAGTCATCACTCAGCTACCAGCTCACTGAAAATCATCAAAATTTTGAGGTTTTGATTACACTGTCTGTGAGCTACTCTCAATGAGACTGAGGGAGAAAGAGAGACCTTCCTTGTACAAGTCTCCAAAACTTCAGAAAACTGCAGCCTGGAGATTCCTGACATCAATTTCAGGATTTTTACACTTTTCCAACCTGATAATGTTTTTTGTTTGCAAAACATCATTTGGAAGGTCTGGAGCTTAGTTACTCATTGCACAAAAAAGAAAAGTTGAATAATCATCCCATAATCACCTTTTCTGTACCACTGAAGATTTCATATCCTCTATCACATTTTAATTACAACAGCCTCAGGTCATTCTGTCACTCCTCATAATTAGTGGTTTCCAGACCATTATTCTTCCCCAGACTCAAGTGTTCTCTGTCCTTCTTCAAATGCCACATCCCAAACCATAATGCTGGCACACAGGATTAAGTGGTGCAGGGCTGCTGGCTGATTTTTGACACATTATTTGTGTGTCAAAGTAAAGCCTTGCATTTTTCTGTCATTATTAACATCCTTTAAACGTTTTCAGACTGTATTTTAAAATTGGCAAAATTAATTTGAGCTTTTGCTTGCTCTTCCAATGTACCTGCAGCCCTGAAAATCAAATGACCACAAGCTATGATCTATCATCTAAGAACTGACTACAGTATTGATTGGTCTCAAATCCAAGAACTCCAAGAAACTTCTCTTAATACATTCTTATGTTTTGATAATAAATCTCGGGGAACTACTCTCCATATGTTTTTCAAGACAGTTTTGTATCTACCTTGGCATATTTCAAATTATATGTAGACTATGGATCCCTGGGTGCTTTATGAGAATGTCAGGTGAGAAGATTTACTGAAATTGTTATCATTACTTACTAAAGGGTAAAAATTCATGCAAACAGATCTGCAGTTTTAACACCCTCCTTTGTCTACAGCACTTGTTAATGTGTTGTAGTGGGAAACTGGATCAATTGACCTAAATCCATAACAATTATTCACCTCCTTGTTTTCTGGTAATGATAACTTATTTTTCTACCTTTTATTTTTTTTTAGAAATAACCTTAAGTTAATCAACCCACAAATCTCAAGATTTCCTCCCCTCCCCAACTCTTTTCAAAGATCAAAAGCAAATTTACCCTTTGCCAATCCTCTGGTTACTCATTTATTCCCCAAACTGCTTTTAGAGATCATTGGCACCTCTTAAGTACCTAGAATGAAGTTTACTGGGTGCAGATGTTTAAAAGCCTCTAAATTATAATTAGAAAATGTTAATGGATTCTGTGCTGAGGGCTTGTGTGTTTTTCAGTGGCTGCCTCTGTGTAACAGCCCATTTATGGCTTGTGGTTTTTTTACCCCTAAACTTAAGAAAAAAATGGTGAAAATGCTTTAGCCACACCAGCAAATGGATCTGTTATTTGTGCCCCTCTTCTGAATATGGAATATTCAGGCTGGATACTTTACTAACCTTTTTATTAGTACTAACCTATTTGTAATTCTCAATGTCCCTTAGTGACTGTCTCCTTTTGTGCTTTGGCTTTTCTCACTGATTATTTTTATGCTTTTTCCCATCACTTCTCAAAGTGATTGTGCATGTACACATGCAATACACTGGTGCATTTGTTAGATTTCTTCATGCCCACTTCCACAGAATAAAATCGTTTAGCTGGACAGAAGCTGCTTTGCCAATTTAAAAACAAAATCCCCTAAACAACACAATAAACCCAAGTTTTGGCTCTTTCAGTTTCAAAATAGAAATTAATTTTATTTTTCCTTTTGTACCTCAAGCTGGAAGAACCAATATTCAGATCTTACTGTTTAAATCCATTTGGATTCTATTTCCAGCTTTCTTCTACTGAGTGAGATACAACTTAGCCACTTAATATAATATTAGATGCTTAAGCAAAGTATTTTGACAGCATCAGACCACTTGGGGATTTTTTAGGTCTTTTTTAAGCCATAATTACTACATTGGTAGTAAATGTACCCTTGGAGGACAGAAATATCTTCTGTCCCTTCCTGCCCCACAGTGTTTCAAAATAAGGACAAAGTATCACAGTGAGGATGTGTCAGAGGTGTGGTGGCATTATTACACCATCTCATTCTGGAACAAGATAACTGAGGCAGGAAATTATAAAAAACATAAAAATATGAGTGTCAAAGAGAAGATGAGTAGGGAAAAACTGATCTTGGCTCCTTTCACAGAAGAGCTACTGACCATAGACAGACCAATCCAGGTTAATGGCAAAGCAGGAAAAACAAGAGAGAAAGCTGCTTTTTATGCATTCACCTGAGCTGGGGAATCCCTTCCAAAGAAGGGATGGAAGCTCCCAAAGGATGCTGGAAGCTTACAAAGCCTCCACCAGGGATTGTGCAAGATTTTGAACAAAAAGTTTATTGAGCATTGCAAGAAACACAGAAACTACTGTGTTCTCCTGAAGAATTTGACTTAAAATTGTCAAATTGGCTGCAGGCAGGGAGCACTAAATATGATAGCTTCGTTCCTCTGCTTCACTTTAAACACCATTTTTTGGCTGAAACATGATGCTGAGACAGGTATCCAAATATCACACAAATTTCAACTTTCTTTTTTCCTCTAAACACACAGTTTTCTTCAGCACCTACTTTATAACATTTAATCTCCTGCATATCTTTTCTTGGCTGCATACAACAACTTCCTTTTTAAGCCACCAAAGTTGGTGCTATTTTTCCCATTCTTCCAAACATATTCATATCAGGGTGTATTTGTGATGTTTGTTTTCCTGATTTTGTATTCATGCAATAGATTTTCATATGATTAGTAGTCTGTAAACTCTAATTTAAGCTTTTCTCATTATTAGGACAGTCATTTCTTTTTCACTACTGTATTTCCTAATTTCTGAGAAGGTTTTTAGATAAGTTTATGATAGTTCTTGCAATGAAGTGAATGCCATGAATATGGTCTGAGATCTCTGCTACATGGTTGCCAAGTTCCTTAAAGCCCATTAGGAACATCATTTCTTGAACTCCTTTACTAAATTTGGTTGAAACAGGTAGAATCTAGAAGTGATAGTGCAAAGGAAGCATGTAGGTATGTCTTGTTCCTTCAGAAAAGCAACCCCACATTCCACATTAATTAGCTGCAGTACAAAGCAAGTTTTATCTTCAACACTAGGTAATTCGCCAAAAATAAAATGGAAAGACTTTATGCTTCTTTCATAAAAATACCCAGTACTACATTCAGTGTGCTAGAGTGAAAATTTTGCTAGGGAATTTTTTTTAAAATTTATTATTTAATAGCTTTTTCATTTTTGAAGTATATAGACTTTAGTGTCAATGAACAAACAGTTTCTGCAAAACTTCATCTTTCTACAAATTCCCTGTTCTTGTCCCAATAAAACTGGAACAGCAGAGCTAATAAATATGGTTTTATTTTCACGCCTCCAGCATTTTCAGAAGCTTTACATCTCAAGTTAGACCAACACAACGAGAAAATTCCCTGCACTGCTAAAATCCAGAGCAAAGACAAATTTTCTATCTAACAGCCTCTTACTTTTACAGGAAGATGTTTATTAGGAGCATGATTAAAACATCCCATTTGCTTTTTGTGTTTCCTCATACCCAAAAAAGGAATCCTTGCTCTTTTAATCACTCCCCCACCAAAATCTACATGGCAAACTCTTCCACAAATTTGCTCCAGTGCAAAGCAATAGATAAAGAGGCATTTACTTGATTTTCTGTGGGATTGGGGAAAGTTTGTTTGCCTTTTTTTTTGTGATAACTGTAGTGGAACAGATTATTAGAGATAGGACTTCAAAATATACATCAGATGGCACAGCTTTGCATGCACAGCAAGAAAGCCACAAACCAACCTATAACAGCAGAGCTCTCTTCTACTTGTATTATTTATCACAACCTTAAATTCTTGTTTTTCCAATCTTAGTAGACATTTCCTATTAACATAAGCAGGTATTAAAATAGTAAGGATAAACTGAACATTTTCTGTAAAAAGAGAAAATCCTTCTCTTCCTCATTCCTTTCTAGGTCATCTCCCCATTATTGCTCATTAAGAATTAGAATTTATGCCATATGTACAGCTGTGCTGCAATGACACACATGAGAATCATTGGGAAAATACATGATTAATCATTGCCCAGCATGATTCAAGGTGGAAGGTGAGTCTCAAATGAACAACAAGAAAATATTTTAAGTCATGTATTTTAGCACCCTAGCACCTCTTGAACCGAACCCCTCGTGCTGAGGGTACAGCACTTCCACGTTGTGTCATCACAGAAGAAAATTTCACAAGCTGTGACCATGGTAAAGCTGTTCCTTTGTCTGTGAACAAGTCCCTAGTGAATTATCCTTGTGCAAGAGCTGACAAAAATTCTGTTTGCTCTTGATAATCACCATATCTCTACCCAAATCTTCCTCACTTCATGTACTGTAATAGAGATCTTGAGTGATCCCTACTATTTACTCACTTAGGAAAAATAATTTAGAATTCCAAATATACTTTTTTTTTTTAATTATTTTTTTATTCCCACTCTCCCACCACTGGCAGAAATAAGTCAATCAATTCAGGAATAATGGTCAAGGAGAAGGAACCTGGGCACACAGAGCACATCCACACACACAGCTGACAAAACCATTACTAATAGTTCTAATGGAGAATGCAAACCAACAAGTCTGGAACACACAAGAACATTAAGTGATTATCTGAAAAAACCTTTAAGGATTTAAAAACACTGAGCTAGAAAGTACCATACTTGCATTTGCTTAGCAGTACATCAATAGGGATTTCTTTTTCCCTCCCTTTTCCCTGACTAATCCAGGCAAACTTAATTGGACTTAGACCATTTTAAAAAGCAGCTTTGACTTACTTGTCTACTGATCTTCTGCTTTAAAATGTTTTGATCTGGAAAACATACAATACTATTTATTTCTTATCCTATCATTAAGAGGCTGGTTTTGCTGGATTTCAACTGAATAACATGACAAATTTGAAAGCACTTTTAATTTAGGTCCCTGTTGGCTTTAGGTTATATTTATTCTATCCTACTTTCAGATTCTATCCTTCCCATCAACAAGGCAGTTTCCATCCTTTTTTTTTTTTTCCTCATTCTTTCCTCTTTTGTCAGTAAATAACTCACTCACTGAATTACTTTAACTGGAATATGGCTAACTCTTACTTCCCAAAATTCCTTTTTGATGGAGATGCTTACAAAGTGCATTCATAAATGAACCCTTTCAGCTCCTACTCTACATTTTACATGTTAAATTCTGGCATCTTCAAGTAAAGTTCTGCAATCTAAATTAATTTTTTTCTTTAGGTTACCACCTTGATGCCTCTCACTGCAAAGAATAGCCCTGGAGAAGAATTAAGTATTTCAGATCTTCTTAAATATATATTTTCTACATCACTGTTTCTGATTTTTAGTGCTTAAGACATTCTTGAATTTTGTATCTCAAGACCTATCAACAGATTAAAAGTATCATGCTGAACATCTTTCACCCTTACTCCTGAAACAGAGGGTATTTGATTTTCCTCATTGTATATAAAACTGAGAAAGCTACAGCACATTGCTTGACTATACATGATGGGCAAAACTTGAGGTTCTCTCAGATTAAGGTTTATTGTTACAAATTGATTGATTAGGACATCCATGCCAGCAGCTTGATAAATTATACTTCTTTTCCTGGCCATTCCCAAAAAATTTCTCAACAGAACTGAAATTATTGTGTGTCAGTGTTGTGTATTTCATTTAAACAACAGACTGAGAAGCCTCAAACACTCAGAATATTTTCCATTTCAGTTATTTTCAAAGAGGCATGCAAGGAGAGTATCTTCAGTTGGTCCTAAGTTTTTGTTTTGAAATAAATATAAGAAATTGAGATCAGCACTGAGTGCTTTTAAAGACTTTATAGGAAAGAGTAATGTGAAATAATTATTTTCAATCTGCTGCCTTGCAAATATGTGAAATGGATTTTTTCCTCTCTACAAAATACACAACACAGAAGCATGGAATGGGAACACTGTCTCTTACCACCTTCTAATTTAGAAAGATACTGAGCTAAGGATGATCCTCCTTCAGAGTTGGTGCTTTCACATTTCAGTTCAACAAACACCAATGCTATTCTTGCATAACTTTTGAGATTTAATCTCTGACTCATTTCCCATGTGTAAAATGAAAAGAAATTTGTTAGCAAAACTTACTTTCTCAACTTAGTTACTATTAATTTGGGCATAAGAAAGCTTCATTATGCCTTTAACAATCCAACTTTGGCTACTACACAATACTTGAGTATGTGCTTGAAGAAATAAACTTCTTTAAATATTTATTTCAACATACATCATCTAATAGTCTGCAAATTTAATCAGGTTCTTAAAATATTCTTACACCTTAAAATATTTTCATATAGGGCTGTATTTACATAAATGTTGTGGGCTCCAAGTCCCTCTGATTCATTCATTCAGTTTGGAATTTATCTATCCCTGCACTTAACTCTTGACAAATTTGCAGCTGACTCTGTGAGTGCCACCACCACAACTGCAAAATGGGTTGTTCCAGTATGATGAGGTCATCTAGGAGGCTTCCATTAGAATTGTCACACCTCTTTGGAGAGTTCCAGCTATCTGGTACCACAGGCTGTTGAACAACATGAGTCATTGGCAAAAAATGCTACACAGCTTTAGAAGTTCCTTAAAAAACAACAATTTTTTCTTCCCTTAGTCTTTGCCTCTTTGCTTTCATTAAAAGAGTGTCAGAATTCTATGCAGAATTAAGAGATTTAATTAACCTCAAAAAAATCTGGGTTATCAACCTTCTGAAATTTTACAATGGGAGCAAACTCAACCATCCTACACAGAGATGGAGAAAGATTTGGTTGCTGAAATTGAAATTGACTTAACAGAACAGTTAGGATCCTTCCTTCTGTCCTGGCTCACTTCTCTGCTCAGTAATCTGGGGACACTATATATAGTTTCTCATCTCTAACATGCTTTTACCTGGAGCTTTGAGCTAAGATAGCTTCCACTTGTGTTTTTTTCCCCTGACCTCCTCTTCAGCTAATAACACCATTTAAAACCAGCTAATGGAAGCTGGAGAAAGCCTGCCACTTGACATTTTCAGTACTGCAGAAGAAAATTAAACTCTGCAGTAGTGACTAAAAGAATTGACTTGCTATTTCATTGTCTGCCTCTTGCCAACCTGACAATCCTTTCCTGTTTTAATCCCACTTCAGGAAAACTTCTCTTATAAAAGATATGAATTCTACAGTAAATGAATTGCCCTTTCTGGCACAAGAGCTCACTCCTTTGAATCTTTCTGTTCTAGTTTCAGGTAGGGTAAACAAAACAGCACCTGTGGCACTGACTGCACACAGCTGAATTAATTCTATTAACATTGTAAATTCTAATGGGGCAGGGTTGACTGGACTCCTGCCAGATGAAGAGCAGTAAATTCCTAAACTGAAAGGTTAAGGCATTTGGATTAGCCTTGCTCACTCTCCTTGGAAACTCCAACCCACAGCAACTCTTCAGATCAAGTTTTTCAGGTCAGAAAGCAGAGGCAGATTGTTCAGCTGCCTAGTAGGGTGATAAATGATTTTCCTAGGCTGTGAACATTTTTGTAGACTACAGAGAGAGAAATTTAAGGTCTTCTAAGGTTGAAATAAATGCCTATTTCTGAGCAGGCACTTAAAGCATTTACCACTAAGTGGGGGACCAGCTTTGGGCTGTGATTAATGCCCAATTTCAGCCTCATAGAGTGCAGAGGCTTGAACCAGAGAGCCCTGGCCCAGGTGAATGCTGTAACCACTGGAGCACCAGCAAATGTTTGATGGCATGCACAGAAAACCCTTAATAGCAGAGATGGGGAGTGTTTGAGAGTGAGATTTCTTGTCCAAACAAGAAGAAAGGCATCCAATTCAGCTATTTATCTGAAGCTGTCTGAAGGAGCATTTACACTTGTTCTGTTTATGGCCTATATTTCAGAGCACTCAACAGCTTAGTGATAAGAATGCTCATTGAATTTTCAGAATTGAATATATAGTCTCTGGTCCAAATCAGCTACAGAAGACTCTTCAGTCTGAGCAAATATCTGCATTTTAAAGCAGCTCTTTATTCCAATACTTAATATCTCTCTTTTCCTTCATCTGCAGTTTATTCTATCTCCCCAGCTTTTTGAAAAAAAAAAAAAATGCATTTCACTGGAAGATTTTCAACTTTTTTATGTAGATACATAAACACCTACAGATCAGTGTCCAGAGCCAAGTGTGTGGCAGCCACTGCAGAATAGCTGATGAATAAAGAACACTTCCTCTCAACTTTGAAGAGACAGGACTGCCAATTTCCAAATTTCTTTGATTTCCAAAGATCTGGTATGATTTTTTTTTTTTTGTCTTGTTTGTGTGAATCAAATCAGCTGGACAGCATGTATAAAAACACAGGTATAATACTTGAATCATACAATTACTCCAATTTTTCTTGCTCAGAATTGTGCTCACAACCAGAGCATACACCACCTAATAGCATTTAAACTGATGGGAGATATATAGTAGTAAGAGAGCTAAGAATCTTTAGGCTGGGATTTAGAAAATCCCCATAAGTTAAAATTAGGAAAGAGACCCTGAAGAGTCAGTGCCTAATCACTCACTCGTGGGCAGTACTATGACAAAACAAACATTTAGCTTTTCTTAATTAAAAAAAAAAAAAAAGTTAATACCATTTTCTCATAATCTCATAATCACTTCAGAGGAAGGATTCACAGAGTATTGGGAGAAAAAAAGAAACAAACATGGAGACTTTTGGTTTTAAGATTAACTGAGAACCCAATAACAACAAAACCAAGGTGGAACACCAAGTAACTGCTGTAAGTTTTCAGAAATCAAAAAGTTCCACTGGACAGCTGACTTTTGTTCCATGAATATCTAAAAATTAAGAACAATTTTTTTTTTTCCTTACGACCACCTCTTTTTTAGTCCACCACTTTTCAAATAGCTTTGTTTTATATGTTCCTTACATTTTCAGTCCCTGTTTGCTCTTTCTCACAGGCAACCTCTTTCTATTGTGTGCCATTATTCTATTTCCTTATGATTTTCCCGGAGAAAAATACTCCTCTATACCGAAATATACAGAATTTATTTCAGAAACAGTAAACAGTGTAACATTCAACTTCCAAGTCACACAGGTAAGTGAACAGCATGACTGGCAAAGTAAAAATCAAGGTTGTATTTTAAAAAGTGTTCAGCCTAGAAGACAGTGTCTGTAACTGGACATATCTTGGAGTCAAGAGCCAAAAACATTTCTTACAGCTGTTGATGACAGAAAGTGAACATATGGAGCAAGTGAGGAGAAAAACACTGGAGGAATGAAGAATACTCGGAAAGTTAAATCATATTACAAGAAGTAATTTATCAAATTCTCCATCAGCGTGCCCTTCCTGCAAGGACTTAGGATGGAGATCTTGATAACTTCTTGTAAAAGTTGAAGAAAAAGAAAAATAGGTTGAAGACACTAGGGACTGAGAAGTAAAAGAAAATAAAACTAGTACTTGCTGTCCAGCCTAGGTGTGAGTGGTTGTCATCCTGACCATAAGTGAGTTTTAAGACTTACAAGGCAAAAGTCAGAAGCCATTGCTTACACTAAACCCCTACAACTTCTGCTGATAGAGATTCTCTGTACTGGACAAAACCACAACCCTTTATTGCTACATCAATAACATGCACGTTTAAACAACTCACCATTCAAAGGGGAGAAATGGTATGTATTAAAAAAGATCAAGTTATTCCTCCAATTAAAACTTTACAGTGAAGTTAAATGAATGTTATGTCCTCGTTTTCCACCAGACACAAAAAACCCACACCATCTTCAGGAACAAATAAATAACAAGGACAATGGTCCTAATTAATCAGGACCAAATTAAAGGAGTGTCAAGTGTGAAACACATAGATCATCTACAGGCAAAGAAGGGTTTGGTGTTTACTCACTTTTTCTAGTGTTCAGGTTGAGTTTGTATCTGACAGAGCAGCTCCCTAAGCTTCTTGTACCAATCAAACGTACACCGAGGTCAGTACCCAGTGTTGTAGCACTCTAAGGAAGATTGAGTGGAAAGTCCTGAATTACAAACAGCAGGTAAGAATATGCAAACATCAGGTACCACAAATCAGCTGAAGCAAGATAATTTGTTGAGGAAGACAGCTCATCTCGAGAGGAACCCCAGGAGCAAGAGGACCTGAGCCTCATTTGGCTCACCTGGCTACATTTATTTTTAAGTCTGGGTGGCCCCAGACCTTCCAGGACTTGGCTGTATAACTAACATAATTTTGAAATGAGCTAAACATTCACTGTTCACAGATATCTCAGTAAGATTTACTGAGCACAGAGGGAAGCTAAATAACCAACAGGGAAACTGATAAATTCTCTTCTCAATTATCACTCCATGAGAGGTGATCCATCACTCAAACTCTGATCACGTTCTGTGAAGCCATTTAGATGCAGAACTATGGCATGAACCAAGAGAAGCCCATAGCAGAACCTTGGCTTGGATAACCATCCTAAGAACCAGAAACCAAGAAGTCAAAATCAGTCTTGTTACTACACTGAGCATCTTCCTAATCAAAACCAAGTATTTAAAATGAACAACAGAGTTTTTCCCAGCACCTTTTCTAGATAGAAATAAGTTCTATATGTGTGTCTGCCAAAGGCAGTGATAAAGAACCTGTAATTTATCCCTTCTATTAGTCATTGCAGCTGATGAATCACTGTGGCATGTAGTAAAACACTGACTGCAAAGAAAGAAACCTCTCAAGGCCCCAGCAGCATTTTTTCTGAGCCAGATGAAGTTTGTTTTTGCTGAACTTTTTTAACTTGGAATTCCAGGTAAATAAAAAACAACAAAACAAAGGCAAGCAAACAGACAAAAATCCCCATCCCAAACCAACCAAAAAATGAATTATTTTAATGAGACTATAATTCCATTGCTGTTTCAACTGAATAATTGATAAATTTAATAAAAATTAAAAGACATACCAGTTCAAGTTAAATGGAAAGCAGAATTACCCCATTCAAGCAGTGACATAATTTGCAAGCCATTTTACTGATATGCAACTTAATATTGTACAGGAGATCTAAAACTTTCAATGGCCAAATGATCCAAAGAAAAGATGGTGGTATTAATATTGAAATTTTCATAATGAAGGGAACATATATCCATATGGCACATGAATGTCTGGAGTCCAATAACTCTTGGAAAGGAATGATAAATGCTCTAAAGGGCATAATTAAAAATTACATTCCTTTAGCCTTAGAGCTATGTATTTCTGTTTGCAGAACATATATAGACATTTACAGATCTATTGGGAAAATCCAGGATATAAATTCAAAGGCAGTATCAGTATCAGATGGATGGTCACTGGATTTGAAAGCAACAAAGATTCACTTTTCAGATCTTGCTGATTCCTTTCAGCTCTGCAGATGGGGAATATGCATTAGAAGTTAGTAATTCATAGCCATGCTTTGATGCTTAGAAATTGATCACTAAGTATTATCTCCCTTTTCCACCAAAAAACTCACCCCAATATATTTAGAAGCCAATAAAAGGAAAGACAAGGACTGCAGGTATTCTTTGCAAATACAAGTACATTAAGCACAGTAAATTGTTAGCTACCAGCACAAAAACCAATTTCTGCTTGTTTCAAGAAGAATATATAAAATTATAATGGAAAGGTTTCATGTAACTCTAAAACATTTGTTCAATAGGGTAACGTCAAAACAAAAATGCATTTTTACAGGGAGAAATAGGGCTCCATCAGTTTGTTTTACAGCACCACATTCTGTTTGTTCATCATATACAAATCTGCAGAGTGAAGAGTGATCAGAGTCACCACTATGGTAACACAAGCATCAAACTTCCTTAACTTTCTCCTCTCAGTTGTCTTTCACTGAATGAAGTTAAGTGATTTTACAGCCAAAGGAAATCAACAAAAAATGGACATACCAAGGGGGAACATGACCTGAGAATGCAGGTAAAGAAGGAAAGTACAAGTAGTTATCCTGGATTAATGGAAAGGAAAATCAGAGACAGTATTAATAGTTGAATTAAAACAAGCAGTGCCAAAAACCACATCTGAGAACTGAGTATCAACCAGGGAATGTACCTCTGTGACTGAAATGATAAATTTAAACATATAAATAGAGGATGGCCCTTTCCTTAACATGTTTAGGGCTAATGGTATTCAGAAAATTAAGCATACAAAGAGAAGAAAAGAAAATTGATATATCAATGTTATATGTTATGTTCTGATTGCTTCAGTCCTGGGCAGTTCCATTGCACCTCTTGCATCTCTTTCCACGAGTAAAGTGGAAAGCATTAGCTTTAAATCACTGCAAGACACACATAATTACTTAATCCTGTGCTGAAGGATCATGTGTGACAGTGGTACAGAAGTCCCTGTGAAATACTGGAGAATCTCCTTAGTATTTCAAAGGAACAAAAAAAATGCTGCCTCATAATCCACATTTATAGAAGATTTATTAGAAATATGAATTGAAGTCAAGCCTTTTAGTGGTCTCCATTTTCTGGCTGGTAAATCTAATGACAGGATAGACTTTCCAAATGCAATAATATTGATCTGGGCAATGCAGCACCAGTAAATTAAAGTCAGCTTTTAAAAAATCTCTCCATGCCAACTATATCAGAGGCATGTGCAATGAAAGGCTGCAGAGAAGATATGTGAAGTCACACAGAAGCAGGGCTACACAGAAGAAATTAAAATGAAAATATTCAAAAACTTAGAAATGTTATTTGTTTCAATAAAAATTATTTCTCAAGTTTCTCAAAATGCACCCAGGGACATCCTCTGATAATTGGCAATTTCTGGGTTAGTTGTGGTAGTTTGTATAGCTTTATCTCTCTTCTATTTTGCATAACTTGAGGGGAATCACAGTGTTTTAACCATTTTGATTGATAGATTTTATTTGTCAGCTGCAATCGCTGTTCCACCTATTCTGCAAGGCTAAAGCACCTAACAATTTTTTGCTAGTGCTCCCAGGTTGACTTAAATCAACCAAAACATCCCAAGTTATCCCAAAATGGCCTGTAGACATCAATAATCACTGAGTTGTCACCACCCTTTGCTCCAGGTACAAGTGCCCATCATCAAACCTTATTTAAACCTGTTTCATTACATTCCATTTCCAGCATGTTGTTCCATAAGGAAAGAGAAGACAACAGCTACACAAAGTCAATTATGTTGCTTGAAGTGTAACTTAGATACAAGAGGTATCAGCATAATAGGCAAACTTAGGCAAAAGAAACCCTAAGCTTAAAAGTCATGATTTACCCCCACAACTGTCAATTATGCAGCAGAAAGTTTCTATCATCCTCTCATATATGAAGAAGCAGACTTTATGCAATCATCAAGTAACTGTGTCATGACTTCATTTCCAGTGGGGATGGCATTCTAGGATCCGTAAGGAATTTACACTGGTCTTGCACACATATGTATATTTTATATATCTACCTATACACATGCACCCATCCCTCAGTGACATCCTTCCTCCAGACCTCCACACTGGAACATTTTGGTCAGGAACTCAAAAGCAAGCTCAATTAACTCCCTGTTTAGGGAGCACAGTCTATGAACATGAAAAGTTATATGAAGAGCAATCAAAAAGTGGCCTATGAGAAACATGGATACACAGAACTACAGGCAGATGCTTATTTTAACATTTAAAAATTAAATATATGCATTCAAATACAAGCATGCCACAATGCAGAACCAGCAAGAGAGGAGTATCACACCCATGTATATCCTTAGGAATGTCCCCACTGAAATACTAGCTGAAGACAAAACTAATTTTCACAGCAATGCAGCCACTGCAGCTTCAAACTGTGTTCTTCATATTCTATAAATCTTGAAAGCATATTTGGCATTAATGTGATTCTAACCTTGAATCAGGCATAACCATGGTCTGCAGAAAAGGGCACCCAATGCTACTGCTGCCTCAGTGCTCTTTGTTCACACTGTTCTTCTTCTGCAGAATTATGTTCAACACTGCCACAATAAAAGGATGCACTGCCTCTACTGCTCTGCCTCCCTTCTGCAGCCCTACACAAGACTTAATGAAATAGTTTTTCCCAAAGTCTCTTGACACTATTGAAAATGCAGCTTCTTTCAAGCACTTTGGCTGGATTTAGCACATTAACTGCAGTTACCTATTCCTTCTGTAGCACAGAGGTGACAGCATTGCAAGGTAACAACACCCTGAGGAACAAGACAGGTATAAACAGACAAAATAAGATATATTCTTTTGTTTGACCTTTCCTCTTCATAGCGAGAAGTGGGTGGATAGCTTTTAACCCCTCTCCACCTTTGCCCATACATAAGTTCCCTTCTATCATTTCCCCCATGCCTTTTATTTTTTTTGCCCTTGAAGGATTTTTCTGGGTGATGAATGAGCTAAGAGAGACTGAAAACATCAGCTGAAATAAGCATTCAAAACCACCAAATGCTGATGCAAAAAAGGGTAGCCACAATATTTCAGATCTTGATCCAGAACTCAACTTGCTCATTTTTTTTCTCACATCAGACTTTCCTTCAAGTTCATCTCTAAGCCAAAACCTTTGCAAACAAAAAAGGTCTCATATGGGCAATTTTGGAATTGATTAAAAGCAAATAGTTTGCAATAGAATCTCAGTTGTGGAACTCTTTACCACAAGATATTGTTAGGTTTAACTAGATTAAAAATGATTGAGTATTCCTGTTACCCATTTATAAATATTAAAAAGAGATGGCAGGACTTTGAGAAGATTAAAATTACATGCTTTGGTGCTTAAGCTAAATTTAATGTGGATTTAGCAGAATCCCCCTCTGTGAACAGGTAGTTCATAGCATCTTTCCAAAGGTTTTCTTGTGCTTCCTTGTGAAAGCAGCTTATACTCAGCTGTCTCAGGGGCTGCACCTCAGGGACAGGCATTTCATAGGAGACTTGCTGATTTTATTGTCAAATGGCAACTTTTGGGTATCAAAAAGTAGAATGGCTATGGCTATATCACATATCAGGGTTTGCTAAACAGGAGACCCTAAGAAGGGGATGCCTGTATAGACAGAATGTGAAGATCAGGGTAATGCTCAGGTTGCTAAAAAATACCTGCAGAAACCCATGTGAGAGAAATAGCTTGTGTGGTGAAAGTTCCACTTAGTAATAGGGATTTTAATATTTATTTTAAGTCTTCAGTGAAGTGTAGTATTTTGCCAGTGAGCCAGAAGCCAAGGAAAGGATGAGGTCTGAGTCACAAAAATTTATCAGGAATCTAAGATAGCCAAGACAGGGTAAACAAATTGATTCCATTTGTTCAGGAATTCTGACAATTGCAATTTTTGGCTAATCCACAAATAGTTTAAACAGGATTGAACCACATGGACAGGTGACAGAGATGTGTAAAACTGGCTGGGTGTGGCAGTCACTGCCCAGGGTGTGGCCAGGTTTTGGTTTGTGGGTGTGGGGCCAATGCCTCCTGCATCACAGAATGGTTTGGGTTGGAAGGGACCTTAAAGATCATAAAGTTCCAGCCCTCTGCCATGGGCAGGGATACTTTTCACTACACTGGGTTGGTCAGAGCCCCATCCAGCCTGGCCTTGAACACTTGAATACTTCCAGGGATGGGGCAGCTCAACAGGGAAGAATTTCTTCCTAAGATCTAGCCTAAATCCACTTTTTTCCATTTAAAGCCATTACCCCTTGTCCTATCACTAGCTTTGTAATTCTATAATTTGTTTTCTATGTTATTTTATCATTATTTTCCCTTTCCTTTCTGTCCTATTACATTGTCTTTATCACAAGACACAGTTTTACCTTTCTCCCATTCTCACCCTACTGGGGGGGAGTGAGTGAGCAGCTGTGCTGTGCTTAGCTGCCTGCTGAGTTAAACCACAATGGGGTCCTTGTATTCCAGCTACATTATCAGGTAGACACTTTTCCAGGGAAATTTCCTGGCCATTTAAATGTTCTTGTTTTATTGCACAGTGGGGGGGGGGGGGGCATTCCTTTTAAATAAGAAAGATAAGGACAGTAGCTATTAAACAGAAATTCACTAGCTGCACCCTCCATACATAAAGACTCCCAATACAGTGAAAACACACTTGAAGCTTCAGTCACAACCAAGGAATGGTTTTTAAAAGCTACTTCAGAAGATGGTGACAGCCTAGATGCAAAACCACACAACTCAGCACTGGCCACAATAGCATCCCCTGCTTATGGTCTGCTGTTAAGTGACCCCTGACATCCAAAACAGACACGGGGCTTCTTTCCTCTTTTTGATGCAGAAAAGCTGTGGGACAGTGTCAGACCACAGTGAACAACACAGCAGTGCCAGCACTAACAGCACTTAGTCTATCCCCAGTAGCTAAACTGTCTCTAATAATTTTGCCATGATACTAAACTTGCTGCTGATGTTGGGAAGAGATTGGATTTAGATACAGATCCTGTTGTGCTATTGCAGGATAATAAGAATGCATAAAGTGTGCAGCAGCCACTAAAACATCCTTTTAATCAACTAGTCAGGCACAAAATTCACATCACATTTATGTTTCTGGGCTTTTCCTGTGTAATACAGTGACTCTGCATAACATAAGTTGAGAATCAGAGCCCTGTATTTTTGTTTTCTTTGCATCAAAGCATGGTTTATTATAAAGCACTTCAACTAGGACCCCTTACATAACCTTGGTGCTGAGGGTAAACACCAGATATTTATTCCTAATGACCACAGTCATTTGGGGAAGCAATAATACAAATCTAGAAACAAAAGAGCTTTAGTCTCCTTTTACCAGCATTTAATTAACTTACCTTCCAAAGCCCAGCTCCACTCCTTCTAGGTTTTTGTTTTATTCACAAGCAAACAATCACTGGATTTGACAGCTTGGTTTACTCTCTGCTGAGGGCCTCAACTTCCTGCCTCTGGCTGTTGTCTCAGCAAGTACCTAAAAAAATATAAATAAAATAATTTTGCACAGAAATGTTGTATCTCTACTATCTAAGTTATTATTTATTAGTTAGCAACATACTGTTAATGCTCTTTCCCCCCTCCAAAAAAGTCATTATAGACCTTCCCATTTCTTTTTAACTGTAGATCAACAGACATTTCCACAGAAATAGACAATAGTGATGACTAATTTGTCCAAAATAACTAGTGGTTCATCAAAATGATCAGTATTATAATAGGATTTTAAGGCAAACAAGATACATATTTTAAAATGAAAGTAAAGAAATGTTCAAGTAGCTGCAAAATTGACTCTTCTGTTGTACTAATATTTGTTGTACTGGAAGTTTGACAACCAAGAGAGAGGTTTTGTATCATTAAAAAAGTTTGATTAATAAAGATGAAAACCTTGTTGTCAAGATGAGATTAAATTAAATACTTCAATTTATCTCAGATTTTCTTAAGGTCACATTTTCTAATGGAAAGTACTTGTCAATGCTGACATGGAACTTGTGTTATTTCTTCATCAATTTGAATTTGCAGCTTTCTGCTTAGCATTTTTTGGCTGAAAAGTTCAGCCCAGCTCTAACAATTGGTTAATTTAGTAATGAGAAATGCCTGACTCACATCTTGACTAATTGCTCGGTTGCCTTGTGCACTGTGACAAATAGACAATCTCTCAGTACAGCTGGCTCCTCTCTGAATATACCATGTTGTCCAAGAGGAAAGAAGAGACATTTCTGAGTGTGTCACAAGGAAAAATTTTGGCTTTTAATGCCAATGCAGAACACAGTTTCCCCCATGTGTCACTGGAAGACCTGGCTGAAAGTTCAAACACGAGAAAAATGCCACATACACTTTGTACTGGGAGTGACTGGAATGTGTTTGCCCAGAGATTTTGTGGAGATTTTATCCTTTGAGATACTCCAAGTTCAGCTTCTTGTGGCCCTGAGAAAAGCCCTTGCACTGAGCAGCAGGGTGGAACCACACAACCTCAAGAGGCTTCTACGCAGCTCAGCAGCTCTGCACTTCTCTTTGGTCCATACACTTCCTCCCACAAGAAAATGTTACAGGTTTCAAATCTCATCTGTTCCTCCCAAAGAGCATTTAACAGTTCTTAGACAGCCTTGAGATGACACTGAACAGATGCCAGAGAGCACACTGTCACCCTCACAAATGAAAACTTTAACTCCTATTCCACAGAATAATTTTCCTGCTTTCTGGTACTTCTAAGACACCATGATCCTTGCATTCTTGGCTGCACTGTGATCCAGTTTCAATAAAAACTGTGGAAGCTATTCCCAACCAATGAGTTCTCTACACATTACTCTGCCACCTTCCTGTAGATATTTAAAAAGTTTCAAGAGATGGGCAAGACAATTAATATTTTCTACTCTGAAAGAGGAGTATCAGTCAGCTACAACAAATAGATTACTTCAATTTCTACCTCTGGGAAGCACCTGAGTCTCTCTGGGTTTTTTTTTTTTTTTTTTTTTTTTTTTTTTTTTTTGAGTTTTTTTTTTTTTTTTTTTTTTTTGTTTGTTTTTGAGATTGTTTTGTTTTTTTAGACATATGTATGTTGTACAATTTGATGCTTGTTTGTGTTTTCAATAATTAACACACTGTCTTCTGTCTCTCAGTGAAGAAACTATATTGCTCTATCTCCACTTCTACTCATTTGCTGTGGTGTTATGAAGCTCATTTTAGACACACAGGAATTTCCCACTCAACAGAATAAGGACTTATACACATTGTAAATCTCACTTTAAAGACAAGTAAATAGAAGTCAGGTATAGACATATTTTGTTTTAACACTAGGGCATCTTTAATACTTAAAATAATTATTGTCTAAGCTGCTTAAATTCTTAATAATGATATTTACAAATGCAAATCCATTTCATAAAGCTTGAGCTGCAATTTAAAAACGTCTACAAATTGTGCATGTTCACAGCTGGGGTTTTTCTTTAATAAAAGGAAAGTCAGAAGTTACTTCAAGTTGGTTTAGGGAGTTGTTTTGGTTTGGTTTTAAAGGGAAATTCTAAGGCTATAGAGTCAGGTAGGCTGGATGGATTTTCTTTCTATTCTCATCTCTCTGTACTGAAAAAAAGAATTCTACAACAAAACAAACAAACAAACTTACCAAAACCCAACTTACTTCTGCAGACAGTGTCTATGAGCAAGGGTCACACAGCAGCAGCTGTAAATATTCTGGTAACAGATTCTGGTAACAGATTTATATATCATTCCACTGTGCTCATGTCTTTCACATTGTCTTAATTCAGGCTCTTGGGGTAGTCCTGCCTTGTTCTATTTCACTTACACATTTCTGCCACACTGCAGCTGAGATGCAGCTGTCAGGTGTTCTCACAGTTTACAGATATTCTGTCAGCTCTCTAAAAAGGATCCATGCACCTTATCCAACAACAAGAAACTTTCAGGTGAAGCTGGCTTGGAGGAAAATAAAAGACATGAGTGAATAACTTTTTGTCACAAAGCTCTGCTAATAAACATGGACTTTCCCAATCAGTGCTAATTTCAGCAAAAATTTATTTTAAAATACAAACCAGGTGACATCTAAACACATTAGAGTGAACCATTTCAAACTCCAGAAGTGAAGCATTTCAATTTTTGTTTCAAATTTGTTTCTGGGTGTTAGAATTATAGTATGAAAAGGGATACTTAAGAGTCACCTCTCCCTGCCCCTACCGTAATGTTTCAATCAAATCCAAATAATTTCCATGTTCCCCTCTGGAAAAAACACTCTCATAAAGACTTCATGCAGGCAGATTACTTCTAATGGGAGTGCATGTAAGCTTTCAAACATTAAAGTCTGTTACAGCATTGTAAAACTTTCTGCATTCACAGATTGTGAGAAAACGAAACCCTTTGCTGATACCTACATCAGCAAAAGCCTATTCCTTGAGTGCATTTGTCATTTCATGACTAAAACATTATTTAGGAATTCTTGGTGCTAAATATCCACTAAGAAAACTATATTCTTTAGAACCTGTCACTACTGCCATGTCCATGCATATACATTCAAGTATCCCTCATATATAGCCCCTATTTTTTAAATTTATTTTTTAAACAGTTCTCAGAGGCTGCTTTCATTCCCTTTCTCCTCTCACACAAAGGTCAGTAATTGTACTATTTTTGATCTATTCCCACTCCAGTCACTTCTGCTCTGAGTATTCATGTCTCATCTTGTCTCTTTAGATTTCACACTTCTGAGTGCATGGTCTATACCTCACTTTACATCAAATTTTAAGAGATTAAGATGCTGGTCTTCTCTAGGTACCAATAACTTGGTCTGTGCTTTTCTGAAACACAAATTTCATATGCAAGATGTTTCAGCCAGACAATATAAAACTCAAACAAGGTGAATAAACTCAGGCTATGAGCTTAAGGCAATTATGAGAACTGCAAATAACAAAAGGAACATTCTATTAACAGCACCATCCAGAGAGAAAGACACAGTACCTGGAAAAAGACTGCAGTTTTAACAGCCAAATAGAGTCTGACACAGCAGCAAAATATCAGCCAAATAAGCAACAAGCAACTAATTTGTTAGGCATGCTTAGCCCACCAAAAGGATGATTGATGACAAGAAGCAATGCCAACTGCTTACACTGAATACCAGGAAGAGTAAACCCTTGCAGCTGAACATTCTCAGGTTTTTATTTTATATTTATGGTTGTTAAAGTGACACTTCAGACACAGACCTGAATGCAATATCAAGCTTTTCTATTCATTGTGCATCAAATAAATTCTTCAAATATTCTGCTGCTCTACTGGTAACATCTTTGCTCTTTTACTTTTTTAAGAGCTGTGGCTGAACCTCAAGCACTTAAACAAGTTCCAGATAGGGTGGACAAATACTGCTGCAATACTGTGGTTTCTCTTTGCACCATCCATTTTTAACTGTCCCTCACTGGAAATAGGAAGCATTTTACAAGAAGGATTATTAAGAACTGTTTAACAACAAAGTTCCCTTTTGAAATTAAAACGTACATTCAAACTCTAATACTTCTAATTACTTCAGCTCATTCTAGAGAATTCATACTTTGCTTCCAATTTTCACAATTTCAGTTTATGGAAGTAAACCAGGTTAGCATAAGCCCTTTTAGGTCTCTGTTATTCACATTCTGTCCAAACAATTTTTAAGAAATCTGAATTCATAACATCTCAGGGACTACAGTGACATATGTGCTCTGAATCCTCCACCAGCTATTATGTCAGGTCAAGATATCCCTTTTCCCATTGCACAATTCTGCTGACATTTGTCACCTCCATCTGCCCTTTAGCCCATCTTTGTCTAATTTGGTTATAAATGCCTTATTTGTGACACTGAGATCAGCTCTCTCCTATCTCATTTCCAGCCAGCTCCTGGATCTGGGTGTCATTCCCCTTCAGACAGAGCAAACACCAGTGTAGCCACTTTCAAATCCTTTTGGCAGTTCCACTTTATCTATCTAGAGAAAAATCACATGTCCTGGAGGTACTGGGAGTTTTTTCAGCAGATTTTATCTTTTCACTGGAGGAACACAGATGACCAGGTGTATGTGATGCTGCTCTGTGCAGCTACTTCCTTACTGAACCTTGGCCAGAATCCTACTCTGATTTTCAGAACTTTTGAAAGGAACAATTTTGACTATTTGGAAGCTGGGCATTTCTGAAATTACAGCATTGTTGCCTGGTGTAGGGCAGGTCATGCTGGTGGGAGTGGGAACTTCTGCTGCAAGCAGATCAAACAAAAATTTCTAAGCCAAAAGGAATAAAAGCAACCTCTGAGCTCACACCATTAAGAACCAAATGAAAAGCCTGACCATGATTTCCTGCAAGTTCAGCAGTTCCCTCAAATCCTTTTATTGAGAAAGGGCAGAGCAATCCCCCCAGCCTGGGAGATTGGATACAGCAGGAAGGGAGGGAGAGAGACCATGGGCATTGTTGACATTGTGGGGTAGGCTCAGACACTCCAGTGATCAGGGCATGAAGGCTGATGGATTGTTTGACTGATTGATTAATTGATTGACTGATTGATTGATTGAATGCCTGTCAGTCTTGACCCATCAGCCACAGAAGAGCCATTGTTAAGAAAATAAACAATTGCAGACTTTTCCATCCCTCATTCCCAGCTCAGCACTGGTCTCAGAATCACTGAACTGTTTAGGTTTGGAAAGACCTTTAAGATCAAGTCCAGCCATTCCCCCAGGACTGCCAAGGCCATCACAAAACCTTGTCCCCAGGTGCCACATCCACACAGGAATCTGCAGTTTAGGACTCCTGTAAAGTAAACTGGTAGAATTAATGAAACTACTATGCACCAACAATTACATGAGAAAATAAGAAATAGCAAGTCAGTAATTAGGGTAGCATCATCAAACATTTAATAGAGCTCAACATACTTGAAAGCTTCCAAGAGTGCCCATACATCTTTTGGAACAGCAGAGTAACTCTAAAACTTGCACTGTTGCCAAGTTTTGAACTATTTTTCACTGAAACCTGCCCACCATCAGACATTTCAGTGATGAGTGTGCCACATTTTCTTCTGAAAAATGAAAATTATTACTGAGACAAACATATATATTTTAGTAGAAATAATATTTTTAAAAAACACAGAAAGAAATAATGTAGCAATATTAGTTAAAAAAAAATCTGAAATCTGGACAGAAATATAGTATTCTGCAGGAGAGGAGAGGGGAAAGGGAAAGGGAAAGGGAAAAGAAATCAACAAGTATATGAAATGCAACAACCAGTGTTTGTTTAAAAAAACAGCTGTGGTACATCTGAGCCACTCTTTTCCAGCAGAAAGAACTTCAATTTACTCCTGCTAAAAACCTGGCCCAGAACACACTGATGTGTAACATCAACAGCAAACCAGCTGAACTTTCAGAGTACACATCAGTAATTCCATACCCACTCAGGAACACAATAATTCTCCTTTAACTTCAACAGATATTGGATTAAAGCCCCAAGTCCTATTGCATCTATGTTTCCTCACTGAAACCTTCAGCTGTAAAAATTTTCCCCTTGAGAGATTTTTATCATTTAAAAGCTTAGAGGACAAATTATGTGCCCCTCCACAGACACATTCTGAGCACAGGCAATTCAACAATATCTGCATTATCTTGTATAAAAGCCTAATGGAGAAACTCTAGATCATGGAGCACATCCTTGAAACTGAACCTCAAATGTGGGAAATGGAAAGATAAGAACTTCCACAGATTCAAGAGGGTTTGATCTGCAGCCTTGGGAGGAGCTTAGATTGATGTAAAAATAAAGTACACAGACATTTAGTAGAAAAATAATAAACTTATGCTTCTATAGTAATAAGTAAGAATATACCTTAAGTAAGTAAAAAACTATATTGAGTAAGATGGTGAAAGGTCTATAGTATAGCAATATGACTGTATAGAGTAAATTGAGAGTTTAGAATTTATAATAAAAACGTGTGTATGTACGACAACAACCTGTTAGATAAAAGTATCCACAGTACAGCAAAATTAAATAAAGGTAATAAGTTAAAAAAGCAAAAGAAACTTTGTAGCATCTGTCTATTAAGTTAGAAAGTTATCTATTGCCTTATAACAAAGAACTTGTAACTACTTTAAGCTATAACCAACTACTTTCTCCTCTAAAATCTCACAAACTCTAATACTAATGCTTATCTGAACAATAAATCATTCTTAAACCAACAACAGTCCCATCCCTTCATTAAAAACAGTGACAATAATACTCAAATATCCAGCTCCTAACTGCTGTTCTTCCACTTGATGCCAATGTTTTTCCCAGCTTTTCTCCGTTGTGCTCCATGCCTGAACATTGTATTTGTGTTGTGGCTGTGGCTTTCAGTCACTGCAGTCACTGTGCTGAGAACACAGCATGTCTGAGAGCTAAGAATGCCTTGATCCACACCACACCAGCTCTGGAAATGGCATTTGAATATCCAGATATATGGTGGATTTTGATAGCTTAAGAAGTGCAGGAGTTTTGAAGAAATGAAGTTGTGGATGAGTTTGACACTGTGCAGGTGACAGCACTCCAGCAAGGCAGGGGGAAAAAAAAAACAACTTTCTTTTCCCCTCAGGAATATCCACTCTTCATCCTTGTAGGCATGCACACTCACAAAAAAAAAAAAAAAAAAAAAAAAAAAAAAAAAAAAAAAAAAAAAAAAAAAAAAAAAAAAAAAAAAAAA
>VZRH01001689.1:919402-941217 GCA_013397555.1 Urocynchramus pylzowi | reverse complement strand
CTTCTCACCTCTCATTTCTCCATTCCTCCCTCCCCACCTCTCATTCCTCCCATGCAATTAATACAAAGGAATAGTGAGGTAGCATGAAGAATCCTCTTTCATAAAGTTGATTTCCCACAGCTACCTATACTGAATAGATTTAGTGCAATAATTTACCAAATCTACAAAACAGACGTGGTGAGGGAGGCAGTGTGTATGCTGTGTAACTCAGATGACTTTTTCAAAAATCCCTAAAGAGTTAATCTGTATAAAGAGATGTCACTGTGTGAAAGGGATGTCTTTCAGAAGCATTTCAGCATGCACACCCACAATAGATGTTCAGCATCAGCCCCTGGGAGGAAGATGTCTCTGTTCTCTCATAACAGAAAATGAACCTAAGGGGAAAAATTTAATCTTTGATTACTATAAATGCCCTTTCTTGTGCCAAGAGGACTTGTGATTTTCTTTACCAACCTCGATATAGAATTACGACACCATTTTTTCATCGTGAAGATTCTTTTTTCAGAGCATGAAGCTTTCTTCTTTTTATCTTATCCAATTAGCTACAACATAAGAGCATAATAGAGACAGCACTGCTTCGCCCTCCCATCAATGACAAACCACTCAGCCAAAACATTTATGACAATTAATGCTGAGAAACTTCATATTTTAAGGCAGTGGGCTTGGTCTCAAATGTTTGTGTGTTTGAACAATTGCTGTAATTTGCTTCTGGATTCATCTTTATCACCTTGAATCTTAATATTATGCTAAATATGTGGCTAAAATGTCTTTTTTTAAAACTGGTTTCTAAAATGATACTGATTGCAAGGTAAATTCTCTTCCCACTGCATAGTTAAAGGATTATGGCCAGCAAAGATTAATTTTCAGTGTACACTCCCACACATTAACACAAAAATCATGCAAGTTTCTATTACTCACTCAAAGACAGCAACCTCTATTAATTCATATGACTTAATTTGACAAATCTCTGTTTATAAGGCTTGTGTCTTTTCAACTTCATTATAAGGAGTTCAAGAGACACTTAAGAAATTTCTCTGTGAGGAAAAAAATCCTTGTGAAATAGGAAAGATAAATTAACTACAGCACATCTATCTCTGTGTCTTCAAGAAACATTGCAGCAATGACTCATTATTTCTCAAAAAAATAAGATTAATTAAAAAAAAGAACTCTAAGATTTAAATAATTTGATTAACATTACAAATTTCAGACTTAAAAAGATAATTATATTTTGACTGAAAATTTCATTATGTTTCCTCTTCACTTTAAAGGGCATAGGAAAGCTCAGCCAAAATCATTTACATGAAAGATATTTTCAATTACCCATAGTTCCACAACAAATATTTTACTGTTGGTTAAAATGTTTAACCTCTGAAAAGCATGGGAAAAGAGAAATGTTGAAGGATTTCTTTTTTTTTTTTTTTAATGTGTTTAAGGCAGCTAGTGTTAAAGTAGAAGCAAAATGCATCACTAACTCACTAATTTCTAATATTGCTGTTTTGATACTAGTTTTTGAATGAGTCTTCATTTACTCCTTGTTTATGTTGTCAGTTTATACTGTAAGCCCTTTAAGACTGAGGCTGGAACTATAAAGTATGTTGTGTTTTCACATTTCATTCTGACTCAGATTAGGGCATTTAGATAATACAGTAACATAAACTGAACCATTTTATTGTAATAAATTGTTAAATAATTTCAGATCTTTCAGCAAAAATGATCAGTGAAAGTGTGCTTCTTCATTTTTGTTTGCTTTACTATAAAATAATTTCATTATATTATTTGCATGTTAAATGTATTACACTTTATGTGTACCAAAGTCTTTTTTCTGCAAGTCTTTGTACAGAGCACAGCAGGGAACACAATGTCATTAAATTTCAACCCCAGTGTGAGTTACTGCTTTATCTGAACATAAGAAAGGTTATGCTCTAGGCATAATCCTCTGCAGTGAGGTCTTGATTCATAAACTCACTGCACAGTTCACAGTAAACAGAGAAAACTTCAGAGCTGGTTAGCTTAGTCTTCATGTGGGAGTAAGAGGTTAGACAGAAAGCACTTGTAAATCTCAAGGTACTTGTGCTTTTGCTCCTTCATTGTGAAAAAACAAGGTTAGAAGAGACAACAGGGAGTGATTGAAAAGTGGATGGAAAATCTTTGAAAGTCATTCTTCACATGTGCAGATGCAAGAGAAATTTTCCTGTGTTTGGTCTTATTACTTTGTGTAGAAAGGAGCAGTTCTGTGGGTTTTTTCCCCTAATCCCACTCAAGATCATCACCTCTTTTCTCTCATTTTAGGCAAGCAGTTGTTCTTACCAGGCATTGTACATCTGAGCTTATGTCCTCTTTATGTGAGAAGGGAATGAAATAAAGCAATGTACAGAACCAAGGGCCTGTTTTTACAAAGTTTGTTTTGTCTGTGCAAGAATTTATTTTTTAATTTTCCTTCACAGTACAGGTGTTGAGTAATCTAATATGAATTATTCTCTATGTCTTTTCGTATTACTAGCCTTATAGACTTCCAAACTGCAGAGCATTGAAGGAATTAAAAAGTGTATTTGTTCATTGGTTTTTAACATTATAGACATAATATACCCTGCTATGGATATGCTGCCCAAATGCCAGGCACCCACGAGAGTCATTCATTTACCCTCTTCTGCTATAGTTGGGCAGAGGTGAAGGAAAAAAGTTAATGAATGAGTTGAGATAAGGCTTGTGAGAAAAACACTCTAAAGGCAAAACAGGTTTAAATTTAAAGGTATAAAATTTATTATTAATAGAGTCAGAGGAGGATAATGAAAAGCAAAATAAGCCCTTAAAACACCTTTTTTCCCCCCAGCCTCTCCTCCCTCCCTACCAACAGCTCAGGGAGACAGGACGTGGGAAGTTTTGGTCAGTTCATCACTCAAGATCTTCTTCTATTTGCCCAGGGAGAGGAGTCTCTTTTCTGCTATGTCATGGGGTCTCTCCCATGAGCAAACAGTCTTTACAAAACTGTTGTGATGTGGGTCACTCATTCATAGGGTGCAGTCCTTCAAAGGTGGGCTGCTCTAATTTGGAAGCAGGGGCCCTCTGGAAGGAAGCCAGGGCCCTCTCTCTCTATTCATATTTCCCACTAGACCACAGATTTCTCTAGCGTCCACGCTCTCCAGCATGAGCACTTTTCCCACAGGCTGTGGGTGGATCTCTGCATCCCCTGTGGACTTCCTGCATTACAAGGGAACAGTTTGTTCAACCATAGTCTTCACCACAGACTGCAGAAGAATCTCACCTCCCACACTTGAAGCACCTCCTACTCCTCCTCTTTTTCCCACTGACCTTGGTGTCACCGTGTTGTTTTCCCTCACATGTCCTCGCTTCCTCCTCTTCTCTGACTAGAAAAAAAATTGCTGCTTGTAGGTACCGTTGTCAACAAGTTCCACTAATTCAAAGATTCTTGTAAGATCCCACCGTGCCAAAAAATTGATCTTGTCTAGGTCCCACCTTGGGAAATCACTCGTCATGTTTCCGCTGCCAGCCAGGCAGTCTCACCACCATCACCTGGGCAGCGGCGGCCGCCGCAGTGCTGGCACTATTGAATGTCTCTCTTCATGCAGGGCTCTGGGAAGGGGGAGCTGCCACCACTGCCCCTGCCCTCTTCACCTGCAGTGCAGTTGGCTAGGGACAGCCAGGCAGGCAAGGCTCACCTCACCAAGGGCCACACCGAGATGGCCCCCAGCACCACCAGCAGTGGTGCTTTGCCACACCTGGAAAAGAACTGCACGCATGCTGTTTTGATTTTTTTCTTAAATATATCATCACAGAGGTGTTACCAACCTCTCCAATTGTGCCAGCAGCATGCCCATCTTCAGAACCATCAGAGATTGGCTCTGTCAGACATGGTGGAAGCTTCTAGCTGCTTCTCACAGCAGCTATCCCTGTGCCCTCCCGTCCCCCTGCTACCAAAATATAGGCTGCACCAAAACAGCACAGGATGTTAATTTTTTTGGTAACTGGGCTTGCTGCAGCTAATAAGCCTCTTGGCCTCCAAAATATGCAAGTTATCGCATCAGACTTGTTGTGGCTAGTTTGGTTATTTCTGTTGAATATGCATATACTCACATGTAATAGGATAATTAGTAATTAAACATTAGTTTTAATACAAGTGACAGACCTCTATGTTACATGAAGACCTCACTACGGTGCTCAGTACTGGCCATTTAGTGCTATACCTATATGAAATCTTCAGAGCTGAGTATTTGCATTAAGGTTATTGCTCTCAATTTTAATTTCTAAGGTTTCTTTATGAAAAGTTTCAATGTAACTGATAATCTCCCCTCTGACTCTTTGATCTTTTTGACGAAAATAAGACATATGGGTGATTGCAGCAGAAATTCTTTCAATGAAGGAAAAAGGTACAGTAAATAACTATCAGTGAGGTTCTTTGGGCGTGGTCACTCTTGCTTTAGCAGCTGTATTTCCTTTGCTGCACCCTCCTCTGCTGCAAATCACTTGCAACTCCTACCCTTACATGGGTCCATTCTCTGAAACATCTTCAGTACGGAGACAGTCAGTGTCTAGCAGCCCTTGAAATACATGTACTCACCTTTTTCTCCTGTAGGTGAAGAGCCAATTAGTAAACAAATCACTGCCTTACACTATGGGAAGAAAATTAATTTGGAAAAATGTTTACTCTGGCAGGTGGGATTTTAAAAGAAAAGCATCTCATCTGCCTTCTAGAGCCAACAGTTTAAATGACATTAGAAACAGACCTATGTAAACCCACATCAGAAAGACACAAGGTAAGATAATGAGAAATGTGATCTATACCTATTTCAGGAAATGTCTGTACTCAAAATCTGATGTTTAGAATCTTAATCTCTTCAGCACATTCTTGATGACTTTCATTATGGTGTCACAGGGAACAGCATAATAATAATGCAAATGACCATCAACAACAGATGATGTCTAAACCATCTACTTTCACCAACCACCCAGATTAAACCTAAATATAGTACCACTCCGATATGATATCTTCTTAATGATCTGAGCTACATTCCAAATTTTCACTCAGTCAGACAGTCACAAAATGATGCTGTTAACTGCAAGGCAGGAGACTGGAGATAAATGTTGAAGAATTATTTTAAAAATATGAAAACAAAGGACATAGTCAGTAACAATTAAAAAATATAGAAATGTGATGATTTATTCAAATTCAAAAAAGAAGAAGGCTTAAGAATCTAAATAAATCATAAATAGGCAGGGTCTATGAATCTAAAGTCATCAAAGAAATTAGCTAATTTATCAAGAAACTCCAGTTCCATATGAGCTGCAGTTAATGTTTTAATTCCCTACGTGCTTTCTGCATAAGTGCCCCAGTTTGAATACAGGTATGTTCAATGAGGCTCACCAAAGTAGGTGTTTGTAATACTGTAATATTCAAGAGCATACCCAAAACTCTATAGAAAACTTCTAAGTTTATATTACCACTAGAGAAGAAAAAGAGGAATTATCCTTCGTTCCTGTCTTCCTCTCTTTCTTACATATTAAAGTAACTCACCACTGTAGCCTAGCAAGTAAAATCTCATGAATAGGAGCCTGCATTTGCTGTGTGACCCAATCCCAAAAAATTGAATGTAACACTTCTCAGAAGGAGGTTTAACTTAGTGGGAATATGGGAGCACTCCCCACTTGTCTCTCTGTGTCATTAAATTGTCAGTCTCACTGTCCTGTGCTTCAGAGAAAGGAAGAGGACAGTTCCTAGGCAGGCTGCAAACAAGGTGCTCCAACCCTCCAGAGAAATGAGGTGACCTGAGGGTGCAGGAGACTTAGGCAAATAAGGTATCTGCTGCAGCTGATCCAGTTAAATCTCCTCATCCTGGAAGAATCCCAGAATCAGAGTGCTTGAAGTTGGGAAAACCTTCCAGAGGTTATCTGGTCCACCAACACTGCTCAAGNAGGCTGCAAACAAGGTGCTCCAACCCTCCAGAGAAATGAGGTGACCTGAGGGTGCAGGAGACTTAGGCAAATAAGGTAGCTGCTGCAGCTGATCCAGTTAAATCTCCTCATCCTGGAAGAATCCCAGAATCAGAGTGTTTGAAGTTGGGAAAACCTTCCAGAGGTTATCTGGTCCACCAACACTGCTCAAGGACCACCTAGAGCCCAGGACCATGTCTAGAAGGCTTTTGAATATCTCCACAACCTCTCTGGGCAGCCTGTGACATTGCTCTATCATCTCACAAGATAAATATTTTCCTGATGTTTACAGGGAAGAGCCTATGCTTCAGTTCATGCCCATTTCTTCTCAGCCTGACAGTGGGTACCACTGAAAAGAGCCTGGCTCTGTTCTCTCTGCATTCTCCCTTCTGGTATTTAGATACTTTTTATTTGTCTTCTACATGTGATATACCATATATTTATCTATCTATCATTTATGTACTCATCATTTAATAATAAGTTCCTCCCTGAGTCTTCTCTCCTCCTGGCTAAACTATCCCGCAAGTCTAAGCCCATCCTCAATACCTACTCCAGTATGTCATCATCTTTGGGGGCCCTCACTGGACTCTCCAGTATGTCCCTGTTTCTCCATTAGAGGACCCCAGAACTGGACATGGTACTCCATGTGTGGCCACATCCATGCTGAGCAGATGGGAAGGATCACTTCCCTTGACCATATGTTGGGCGACACTTTGTCTAATGTGGGCCAGTGCACAAATACATTGGCCTGGTTTGTGATAAGGGCACATCATTGGCTCAAGCTCAACTTCCCACATTGCCAGCTGTCCTCCTGTTACTGTAAAGCTCCTTATTTTCTCCTTAATTATGACCTGTACCCAAACCACACACATGTCCAGATGTCCCAGGTTGCGGCCAGGTGCTGGCACCAGCAGGTTCTGCAGCCTCATCACTTCCCTGGGGACTGGCAGCTGGTGTGCAAAGTCAGCTCTGTTAAGGTGCAGCTGTGCCCGTGGATCAGGCTGCTGTGAAAACAGCAACATTGTGAGAAGGATCATTCAGAAGCTCTTCTGGTACCTCCCCACCTGTCCTGGGAGCTGGTCAGGTCCTTGCCCTTGATCTCTGCCTGAAGTCTCCTTGCTGACCTATCCTGTGTGTGTATGGAGATCTGGGCTGTGCCTGATTCTGACTCAGCCAAACCTCCCATGCTCTCCTTGCTGGGATACCTTGGGACTGCATCCCATGTGGGTGAGTGCAGTGCTCTGTCAGGGATTCTCCCAACTCCCCAAACCCTGCACTAACTATCCTGAAGTTCCCTGACTCTAGATTAGACTTCTCAGGGCCAGAGAGATGATGTTCCACACTCAGAGGGCCTCTGTGCCTCCTGCCTTCTCTCCCCACACCTCTAATGCAAAAGACAGGGACTGCATCATATTTAACATACAAAGACTTCTGAATGGTATTGTCATGTACTGCACATATGTTATAGCACTGGAAGAACTTCAAGTGAACCAGGTTTTTTTAGGAAGTAAAGTTATGAAATTGAAGAATATTTAATTTATTTTCATATATGTTTGAGAACCACTGCAATAATGGCTACTGGTCTTTGTGAGAATTATTGTATCTTTAAAAATAGCTTTTGCAGAAGAGAATGTGCCAAAATGTGCCTGAAACAGTACTAAATGTAGCAGATTGCTTACAAGAATAAATATGACCTGCCAGTTTTGTTGAAGTCAAACTGGTGTTCAGCAATCTTGCATAGATTTCACTTTTCCAGTTGGATTTACTATATGTTATATGCTTAAACATCTACAATATGAATCTGTAATACTCTGGCTATAAACAGAGTCCTTTGTCATGTCAGCATTCAAACTACCTCTACACTGAGGATATTTTATGAGTAAAGGAATCAGAGTTTATTGACAGAAATATATCTATTTTTTCCTGATCAAGCAGATGGCAAATCTAGACACAATCAGTGTCTCTAAGGCAGTCAGACAAAATCAGCTCTTGTCATTTTGGCATATCACTCAACTTCTGTTGGCTGAGTATCTAATGCTGTTGTATGGTCATAACAACTTGTTTGACAAGACATAGCCATTGCTACCCTTACTTTGATTTGGAGAAAAAAGATCACATGACTTTTTTTTTACTTAGTGAAAGCAAGCACTTTTCTCAACAGATTTTAATAAATTTTATTAGATCATTGAAATCGGTATTGTATAATATTATTTAATTCTGTGTAAGAACTTCTAAAATGACATACAGTTTCATGCAATGCAATGAATATGATCCTGGCCCAGTATCAGTTATTCCCTTAAAATTAAGCTGCCCTTTGCACTAGCAGATCTAAGATTGACTGGATAGGTCCTGAAACACAAGTCAAGAGACACTGTTTCAATGGTTTCAGTGGGGCCAGTATTTTACCACATTTTTTTTAAAGGATGCTCTATAATCCAAAGACCTTATCTTATGAGCGGGCAAACTTCTCCTGCCAACCCTTAGCACAGTTTAGTTTATATGTTCTATTTCTCTCTGTGTCTCTGGGAATCCTCCCAGAGTGGTGACAGGGCTAATGTATCTCTTACATTGAAACAAACACAGGAATATGCAGTACATGAAAAAAGAACAAAAATTTGCACTTCAGGTTTTTTTTCTATTGAACTTCTTAACTGTTATTCCAGAAATAGTCCCCTGATTTATATGACTATCATGCTTCTAATGTCCAAATGTCAAAAAATAATATTTGACTGGTGTCACTCCCCTGGTGGATATGACAGGAATCTTACTTGTGAAAATCTAAATGGTTTCATATTTGCATTTAGGGAATCTTTGTAAAATTTTATAAAATAAGGACTGAAACTTAGGTTTCAGGGTAGAAAATCAAAGAGATATTTATATTTCACCTTTGGTTATTGCCTCTTCCAAATGAATATTTAGCAAAGGTTTTTGGAATATTATCCTGCAGTTTATATCAAACAAAAATCAGTATCTTGATAGGTTTTAGACAGAGCCTAGACATGTTCACATATTGGTTCAAGCTGTTCCTTACCTAAAGTAAAAGACAGTTTGGAGATATGAGGATTCTTACTGATCTATTAATGTCTTATTAAATCAGTACTCCCTTTTTATAACACCTTCTGAAGTTTCAGAGACTGTCACTTAAAAAATTGGCAAATCTCCCAAGTTGTGACTAGGCAGTGAAGTATCAGAACTGTTTTTTCAAGAATCTAGGGTTTATATCAGAATTTTTGAAGTTAGAAAGGTGTATTGGGTTTGCACGGACAGGTTTTCATTGTGGGAGGCTACAGGGGTGGCTTCTGTGAGAAGCTGGTAGAAGCTTCCCCTATGTCTGACAGAACCAATGCCAGCTGGCTCCAAAACAGACTCACTGCTGGCCATCCACAACAGTGGGAGCACCCCAGGGCTTAACAAATTTAAGGACAGAAAAAAAACCAAAAACAAAAACAACCCTGCACAAAAGCAAATTGAATATGGAGAACGTAGTGAGAATATGTAAAAGAGACAGCCCTACAGATACCAAAGTCAATGAAGGAGTGGGATGAAGTGCTCCAGGTGCTGGAGCAGAGGGAACCCACAGAAGCATCCTGTTCCTAAAGAACTGTACTCTGTACTCTCATGCTGGAGCAGTTCATGGAGATCAGCGGCCTGTGGGAAGGAGTCATGTTGGAGAAGTTCACAGAGAACTGTCTCCCATGGGAGAGGTTCCACGTTGGAGCAGGAGATGGGTGTGAGGAGCCAGCCCTATCCCTGTCTTCCTATGCTGCTGGAGGGGAGCAGGTCAATAAAATCTACAATGAAATTGAGCACAGAAAGATGAGAGGGGTTGGGGGAAAATTTCTGAAGACTTAGTTTTATGTCTTATTATCCTGCTCTGCTCTGATTGGTTTCCCTTAGTTTCTTTTGCCCATGATAGTAATTGGTGAGAGATCTCTCCCTGCCCTTATCTTGATGCATTAACCTTTTGTTAAATTCCCTCTCCCATTCCCAGCTGAGGAGGGGAGTTATAGGGAGACTTTGGTGGGCACCTGATGTCTAGCCCACCACATATGCCCACCACAGAAGGACATATTCCCTATTTCAGTTTAGGCTAGAAAATTATGTTTGGAGTTTGTAAGGGAACACACATGAGAATTGCAGTTCTAGATCTTCACAGAAATCTAAATATTCTTCATAAAAGTAGCAGTATCTGTGGTAATGAAGGGCCCCATTACAGCATTAAAAGCAGAAAGCTGTTCCAGTAGCAGTTCATTCATAAAATGTTATTGGCAGTTCTGGAGGGTGGATAGATGAAGTGATCAACTGATTCATATCAATGCATAGATTCAGTACAAGACTATGGTCCTCTTAATTTATCCATATAAAAATAGTGGAATGGACTTCATAGGCAGCATTTTAATTAAAAAACAAACAAAAAACCCACCCTCATCTTCTGCTAAAATACCAACAAAAAGGTTTTAGCTTGGTATATCTTTTAAGAACTTTATTTATAGTATACTATTTGTAGCTTAGTTGAACTTTCTATTAAAAAAATCAATTTCACATTAGGAATCATTTAAATTAAACACATTTTTCAATGACTACTAGCTCTTATTTCCAAATGTCACAGTCAAAATCAAACACTGAGGGCAAAAGGTCCATGCCTACAAAATAATGGATTTCTTCATGTATATTTCCAATAACATTGAACAGAAATCAATGTCCATGGTGATTGTTTAGAGATTGAAAGAAATAATACATTGTTCATACTTCAGTAATCAAAATTATTCTCCTAAATCTCAAAAGAATTCTGTGTTTTTTATTTTACTTATAACGCAGTTTTATTCTTAGTTGTATAATGAAAAGAAAATTAAAATGTAAAGTACCAGAAGATTTCTGAGTCTGGTGAAATGAAGTACTTATGCTAACAGTCAGTTAAAAGGAACATAAATCTAAATTTACAGTGGCTGACACCTGAGCCTTGGCGAGGGATTCAATTTATGTATACTCACTATGCATTTCATTACTGTAAGCTTTCTTTATAAAAGACTTCACCAAACAAAAGGCAATCTTTTCTCTCTGACTTAGTAAACAGCCGCATCTAACTCCTCCTTTCAAAAGCACTGGCCAAGCCCATGGAAATTGCTGTTCTCTGCTTAATCACTGGCTCATGCTAAAGATCCATGCTTCTTTGTGATAATGCTTCTTGCATTATCAAACCATGTGATATGACAGGATGTGTGTCATCTTGCCTCAGGTGGCCTATTAAGTTTAAAGCTGAAGGCCAAGTGACACAGGCAAGAGTGCATTGGCACTGTTTCTGTCTGATACTTTCCTCCATGCCTCAAGTCTAAGGACTTATCTTGGTTACCAAATGTCCCTGAATAATATATGTATAATTAAAAATAAAATGGAAAGTGGTGTATTAAACGTATCACAGCAACTCCCAGAGGTTGAACAGACTTGATGCCTATACATAAACTCGCAATTTTCTTGAATTGTGCATAGCCTCAAGGTCTACAGGCCTTAAATGCAAACTGTAATATTTAATACATATATAACAGAAACTCTAACATCTAATTAGTTTTGTTTTCTTTATATATCTTACCTACTTACATAAGTACAATTTGGGGGTTTTGCTAACTGAACAGAAAAAAAGAGGTTAGATGGATGAGACAGAAAAAAAATTATTTTATTTATTCCTTTTTTTCTTTTTTTACCTTATAATTATCCATTCTTATTACCAAAATATCTCACAAGCATGGAGTGAATCAAATGCAGGTTACAACGAACAAACTCCTCAGGATTCAGTGACTGAATCCCACTCATCATTTTGCTCCCAATGGGAATATATTAGCCATGCACGTAAGATGATGTGCACTGTTACTCCAGGCAAAAATGAAAACATACCACAAGCATCATTCATCCACCCATCCCAGTGCATCTTCTATCCAGCCTGATGACTAAAACAGTCAAGTAAGACTTTTGGGTTTTTTTCACAGGGACCCAAACATTTCCAAGAGAACAAGTGAACTGAATGTGAATCTCACGCAGTCTCAGAGAGTGTATCAACCACAGGTCTACTGTAAGAACAATAAATTCTTAAAAATGAGACTGCCTCTCAGTCTTTCGCAAGTACAACTTGACAAGTAGAATTTCCCAACATCCAGACACTGGCAAAATCCCAAAATGTTTTTCAGTTATATGCATATTGAACAACCCTGGAGGTAAAGCTAAATTTCTGTTGAGCACACCAGGATCTCATTCATGTGCCTACTTATCCTATGAAAAATGTATACATTTGCCTAATCATTGGGAAAGGGAAAACATAGTATTACTTTACTGCATGGGTGAACACTCTAAAAGCACTTTGCCAGCTTTCTGTGGTATCTAAGTCATTCCTAGGGTAAGTGAAAGGACCTGATTTTTAGCCAGCCAGGGTTTAAATAAATACAATAGGCACAGCACAACCTTTTATTTCTTTGGCCCTTGTGATCCAAGGGGAGTTGCAAAATCTGGTCTAGTTCCTTCTTAACAATCCTTTGAGTGATCTCCCTTTTACTTTTTACCTTGATTATTTAGACCCTTGTTCAAAATTCATTTATCAGGCAAATTTGTGCTTCTTACCATGAGAAAATACGTTTCTTTGCAAGAATAGATGTCTTTTTATGTTACAGTTCTTATTTTATACTCTATTTAGTCTTCTGTTATCTTCATTCATAGAACATTTTATCTGGAAGATTTAGTGTCAGGCAGAAAAAAAAGCTTCCAAAAGTGTATAGTGCAATGCTTATTTTAAAAATTATAGTAATCCCTATTCTATTGTGATACTGTGGGTTTCAGTCTTCAACACTGACAAAAACAACATTTAAACAGCCCTTAGATGAGAGAGCTGTTCTCACATATGCTTCCCTGACATATTTCTCTCTCTTTTTTTTTTTTTTTTTTGGTAGAAATAGCACCCAATCTCAAGTCAAATTTAATGACAAAATGTCATACATGAAGCCATAAAAACTTAGCCAAAGGGACTTCTTTCCTTGCAAAATGTCAGAAATGAAAGTCTGTAGCCTCAAATCTGATTTCCTGTTCATACCACCTGTCTCATTCTACTCACATAAAGTTCCCCAGCTAACAGAAACACAATGAAACATTTTTTTGCATGTGCTTTGGGAATAAAAGACTAATAAAGACAGATAGAAAGAGCTAATATCATCAACATTTTATTGAGGACACCAAGGAATAGTTTGTGAAGCAATTTTTGTCTTGTTTGTTGGGGAGAAGTGTAGTATGGTACAAATGTTACCTGTTAGAGTTCCTGCCTCAGCTGCAGATCTCCCCAGGCATCAGAGAACTTGTGCTGAAAAGAGAAAATCTGAAGCTTTGCTTATTGCCATTGTACAGCACAGTGCTGTAAATCACAGTCTTAATGTTTCCTTTCTCTGCCTTGACCACATAACCTCAAAGAAACAATCTGAAAAAGAGCTGGAGGATTTTTTTTTTTTTTTTTTTAAGAGATATGACTTAAGAAATAGTCTGTAAAAAAAACCCAGGCCCTCAAAAGTAAAAATCACATACAAGAAGTGAGGGAATGTTTGTAATAGACATATAATAGGCTCATTAAGCTGTACCTCTACTGCAGGAAGACAGGTAAGACCCTTTTCCCCCCAGGCCACCACTAGTAGAGAAGAGAGAGGAAGCCCCAGAGAACTTCAGGAATTGCAGAATAACTGTTTAGGGAGGAAAGAAAATAAGGACATGATGGTGTCATAAAAGGCTAACAAAGGTACATGGTGCAGGTCGCAGGAAAGTAATAGACTCATGTAGACACAGATAATATTTATCCATGTTACAGCCAAAGTGAGATCAGTCCTGGAATATTTGTTGTTGTCCTTTTCATTCACTATGTTTATATGGTAACTGCAGTTTGTACACTTGGGGATTTTTTGTTCAGACCACTCATATCATAGCAAAGTCATATATTCAGTTCCTGCTGCTATATTACTAGGACATCTGCAGACATAGGCTACAGATAATATCTACAGATATATGGCTACACCCACAGACATGGAATGAAGTCTCCCTTTCACAGAATCAGAATCTTGAAGGCTGGAACAGACCTCCAGGATCATTGAGTTCAACCTTTCACTGACCATCACCTTGTCAACAAGCCCACTGAACTAAGTGCCACATCCAGTCATTTCTTGAACACCTCCACAGGTGATGATTCTACCACCTCCCTTGGCAGTCCATTCCAATGCTTGACGACCCTTTCAGTGAAGAAATTCTTTCTGATGTCCACTAAACCTTCCCCAGTGCAGGTTAAAGACATGTCCTCCTGCTCTGTCGCTGATTGCCTGGGAGAAGAGACCCTACCTGGCTACAGCCTCCTTTCAGGGAGTTGTAGAGAGTGATAAGGTTCCTCCTGAGCTTCCTCTTCTCCAGGCTAAACAACTCTAGTTCCCTCAACTGCATCTCACAGGACTTACTCTCTAGGCCCTCTATCAGTTCCATTGCCCTTCTCTGGACACGCTCCAGCCCCTCAATGTCCTTTTGAAGGGAGGGGTCCAGAACTGAACACAGCCCTCAAGGTGCAGCCTCACCCGTGCCAAGTACAAGGGGGAGGAGGATTACTGCCCTGGTCCTGCTGCCCACACTACTCCTGGCACAGACCAGGATGCAACTGGCATTCTTGGCCAGCTGGGCACATGTCTGAATCATGTTCAGCCAGCCACTGACCAGCAACCCCAGGTCCTTTTCCTCTGGGCAGTTTTCCAGCTGCTATTCCCCTGGCCTGTAGCTCTGCATGGGGTTGTTGTGACCCAAGTGCAGGACCCAGCACTGGGCCTTGTTGAACCTCATAAAGTTGGCCTTGGCTTATCAATCCATATTTCTTTGTTTCTTTCCCAATACGCCTTCTTTTTCAACACACTTTATGAAGGCATTCTTCTCGTTTACATTTAGCAACCTTAAGTTAATTGTTTAATTAATTAATTAATTAATTAATTAGTTAATTGTTTACGCAGCCAAGAAGGGAAAGGGGAGAGTGAGGAAAGAAAGAGGCAAACAACTATTCTTATCCTAAAAATGTGCATAAAATGGATATTGCAAGTCATTCTCTTATGGGTCTTTTCTATGCTAAGTGTTCTATGTCTTATGAATAACATATGGATTATTTGTGTTTTCTACTGGTCTTTGATACTTTCAGCCAGACAAATAAGAAGAAAAAAATTTCCCACAATAAGACAAGCATGGTGATGTTTTGAATGTATTATTCTCTATGAATTCTTGTATTTTTAATAGATAATCTAGGAGGTGAGTGTCATGTGAGTCAGAGCCCATGCATGGGTGAGCAAAGATTTTGCAGTCATAGTGAAATGCAAAAGGATGGTATTGATAGGTTTGCTGTTCACATGTGGATAGATCTCTAAGTATTACTTCAAGATTAATTCTAATTATCTGTCCAGTGTTGAAATATCTCCAGAGAGTCAAAAGCAACTGATTTGCAGGTGTTAACTACATAGAATTTCAGTGTAAATACAATCAATCTGTGTTACAGTCATTTTCCCTTTCTAAATGAATAAGAGGAATGGAAAATGGAAAATTAGGGTACATTAACAAGTTTAGGTTAGGAGATTAGAATGATCTTTAAAGCTTTGTAGTGCGATAGCAAAAAATATCACTAACAACTTGCTATTATAGCACATCTGTATCTTGATTCACTAAGGAACTTTATCAGATCTTAATTTTGTAATTGTAACAGAACAATATTATTTGTGCACCTTATTATTCTGGTGCAGCTCTTTGCCTCCTGCACTACTTACAACTCAAGCAGTAAAGCTAAAAATTATGTATTTGGAAAAATTGAATCTCTGAGTCACTCCAAGGTACTAAAGCAAATTAAATGAAAATTGGAAGAGCTAGAATTTTTTTTCACATGAGTGAATAGTTTCTTACAGAATAAATACAAGGTTGTTTGAGTGGAAAAAACCCTGATTGCCAAAAGACAGGAGAAAAGCTGTTCTATTTTACATATAAATGAAACAGAGTAAATAAAAAAAAAATATTTAAGTCACAGAAACAAATTGAAACCTGGTTTTAAAAATGCAAATAAACAAAACCAAAAAAACTCTCAAAAGCAACATTTGATCTAAATAACCTGTGTCCTGTTCAGTTTGTTACAGTGAAGGATTCTGTATAAAGACAATCTAATACACATCAAATCAAACTTCCTCTGAAGTCAATAGAAAGATTCCCAGTTTTCCTTGTTTTTATTTAAGACTAAAGCTTTAGGGTTTTAGCCGACACCTTATTCAAACTTTTTTTAAAGAGAGTTAGAATCTACTTTACCTTTCTGGTCTTTAGACTAAATCTTCTAAAATACTGAGGTTATCTAAAATAAGAAGTGGAAAAATTACATTTCTAAATGTGATAAGTGTTTTATCTGTGATACATATTTTACTCCTACCAACATTTTTTTTTCCCTTGAAATTGATTGATATCTTATTTCTACATTATTTTATAAGTTTTTATCCAACACCTGTATCAAATCAGTTACCACATGCTGCCATTTTCCAGTGCATTTGTCTCAGAGCATCTTTGTGACAGTTACATGTTTCTTTTGATCCATGACAGTAATGTTAGGAACATTCAGGTGTGTTATTGTATTTGTGCAGAGCTGAATTGTGAGATTGATGCAGGGGTTTGTGCTTCGCTTTTACGTTCTTTGCTCTTTTTGTGCTGAGGGTGATGTCCAGCTGAGTTTTTGTGATTATGATTACGTTATCAGTATGCTGCAATTCTGGAGTTATTTGAAAAGTTAGCAACATAGTGAGTGATTTAGAAGGAAGAAGAAGGAGGTGGTCCATTATCTCCCAGGCAGAGCAGTTCTTCTGAAGTATTTTTTTTTCCAAATTTTCAACATGCCACAAACCTTTTACACCATGTTTTGCTGAATTATGCTAATATATATCCAGTCATATGACACAAAATACAAGCTAATGTGATAATTCATGGGATAGTAGAATGAACCTTTCCAGAGTTTTGAATTACATTTTTTTACTTTTAATCCACTGCCCCAAAACAAAGGCTGGTCAAAACTACCTTGCCACAGTCTAGATCTGATGCACATAAAAACTTTTTACAAAAATTGCAAAGTTTCACTTGTCATCTCTTGCACATTTCTTCATTGGAACTTTATTCCCCTCTCATACTGTAAGATGTTTACCTTTAATTAAAAAGAACAAATGGAAGATTTAATCTTCCAGTTTTAAAGTTGTACTGCAGAAATCATTTTTGCATTCTGCCTCTTAGACCTTTCTGCCCAAATTTGCATTTAGATTCAACAGTCAGTGAAATGAATCCAGAGCCTCAACATCTCCAAATAGCATTTCCTATTGCTATTAAGGCTCTTACTGTTTGCAGGGCAAATTTTTTATCTCATCTGCACTTTTGAAAGCATGTTCAGTTTCTATCAGATAATATTTTGAAAGAGATTTTTCTATAATTAATTAAATTATGTCTTATTAACTGATATTGAAATGATAGAGACCAAACTGTGACCAGCCTGTGAATACATTTTATTCCAACTTCACATACAGTCCAAGATGCTTGCCATCTCAAATTTTCCTGGTTTTTCTAGGAAACAGCTACAGATTTGTCACATTTCTCAGGCAGAAGGAAGTATTTTCCCCTTTTCTTTGTATACTTCCCTATATTGGAAGATACCACTTCCTCTTGAAATAAATTAAAATTATCTAGAAGATGTCAGCAAAAGTAAACTAAGGAGAGTTGAGTTAAAATAATTCAATTTTTTAAACTGATATATACTTTTATGCACTTTTATAAATTGATAATGATTATAAGAAGTTTATGAGAAAACAGAAGCTTAAGTCTTTTTTAAAGCACAATGAATGAGAACAACCTAAAAGTCTTTTCATAAATGTTGTTCTTCCGACTTGTTCAGATCAGGCATCTGATATTTCTTTTTCAAGCTCCTCAACCAGGGAAGGTCTAGATTAGATAATAGGAAAAATTTCTTCATTGGGAGAGTAGTCAGGCACTGGAACAGACTGCCCAGGGAAGAGCAATCACCACCCCTGGAAGTATTCAAGAAACATGTGGATATGGCAAATGGTGGGGCTCATTAGTCTCTGAACTCCCTTCAGCCAGGCAGAACAATAAATATCAAGGTATTTTCTCCACAGATCTCTATTTTTAACACAATTAAAATACTGGAAAATCACCAAAAATAATCCAAAAATAGGCCCCAAAACCTTCCCTCCCCTCCTCCCCCACCAAGTCTGGAGGCTTCAGTGAACTAATTATTATTATGTTTAAAATAGAAGGCCAGGCATTTCCAATTTTATGAACTGTCTTGTTTTTGCTATTCAAGTTGTGTAATCTTCAAAGCACTTTGCCTGTGAGGTCAAAGTGACTAATTTTTACTCCTCAAAAGTTATAGAGCCTGAAATTTGTTGGGTTTTGACAAAACAAAATCACTGTCTAACAAAGTATTTTGACCATTGGTAGCAATGGATATAAAGAAGGGAAGCTGGGTGGGGAGAGAAAATGGCAACTTAGGCCACAAAGCTTGAAGGAATCAATTTTTCAGTTCATCTCTTCCCATTATTCAAAGGTCTCCTAACTCTGCAATCTCTTTGGTTCATACTCCAACAAAACCGTGTTAAACTAAAAAGTGCAAAGGCCAGAACCCAAAACAGGAGTTAGAGAAAAGGTTTATGAAATCAGTCCTGTTCTCAGGCATTGGCTTGGGCTGCATTCCTCTCCAGTTTTAGTGTTTAGTGTTTAGTCTTCAATTCAGTGTTTTAGTCTCTGATCTGCAGCGGCATATTAGGAGTTCCTACAGAAGTGGCCCTGTGAAAATGCCCTACTGAGATACTTTGTGTACATTTATATGCTTCTGAAGCCTAACCATTGGAAAAAAATTAATTATGTTTCTTCTCTGTGTTTGTCAGGCATTAATGAAGGAACAGGCAATAAAGAGGCATTAAGAAAAACTCAAGGGTGGTTATGTTAATCAATAGGTGCCACAAGTTCAGACGTAAGTATTGCCCCCTGCAAAGCTGTGTTTTTCCAACTTTGCAGCCTGTGATACCAAGACTGAACCTTCTTTAAAACATTCCCACAGTCAAGGGAAAAGAGCAGAAGAAAGAAGACTTCCCCAATTTCAGGAGTGTAAGTCCCTTTTGGGATATTACTGGACTGTCCCTGCACCTATAGGACTCTTCAGATGTACAGCTGTTTCTATAAATTTCCTGATTAGTTTTTTTAGTGTGTCATATGGCTTAAATGTTCTCCAATTAAATCAGTGAAAATATTGATATTGATTCCACTGGAGAGATGTCAAGCTCATACACAGTTTCTCCTTCAAGTCCTAGAGAAATTTAATTAAAGGGCAAGTTGGCATCAAGGGAACTTGAGAGGACAAGCAGACTTGAGGCACTTACAGGGTTTGCATCAACAACACAATAATTTCTACAAGTAAATTGCAATATACTTCCTACTTTCAGCTCTGGGGCAGATGATGGCACCTTTTTGCCTTCCTGAATGTGAACTTTGCAATCGATGTTCTCTTGTCTTCTAAAAGTAAAAATAGTTCATCTTAATACCTTAATTTAATATTAATTTCTACTGATTTGCTTAGTTTTGGTGAGACTTTAAAATATTACAGAGTAGAGTTGTTAGAAACTTTTAATGGCTTTCACAGGACCAAATAAACTCCTTGGCTTTTATTTTTTTTTTCGAAGGAGTGTTTGTGCATTTCTATACCCCAGTTTAATGCAGCAAGGTAAGCCTGCTTATTAGCCATCAACTTGTTACATATCAGCCTGTGATCCAAACAGCAGGAGTAGCAATGCTGCTAGAAATAGTTACACAAATTCTTTCTGTGAAGGAGATATTTTCAATACAGATTTAATATCATGCCTAGTTTGAACTGGGATTTGCAAGGAATGGCTTGAGCAGCCTTCATCTGCATCTGTTATGCTTGCTAGGCTTGTAGGTGACTTAACTGTTGGCACGCTTGTGTGTGTGTTTGTGTGTGTGTGTGTGTAGCTTTAAGTATATAGGGGTAATTTAAATTTAGCAGGCAAAGGATTTAAACATGTAAGTGCTTATCAACTGGGCTGGCAGAACTGTTCCACTAGCACATCTGGTAGAGCTGCTGCTTTGAGATGTGATGTGGAGATGGATGAGCTCCAGAGTAACCCCACTTCCCACAGGCTGCATGAGCCAGCAGGACTGCCTGCCAAGCCCACTAGGTTCATTAAGCTCAGTAGAACCCTGCAGGAAAAACCAATTTTAAAAATAGCTTTCAAAGGCTCCCTGGGTTTAAAAGTTCTGGATTCTTTTCCATTGCACCATGCAGAGAAATCTTTGCTTCCAAAGCACAATTTACATTCCCTGAATAAAGAGAAAGTACCTTTCTGGTCTGTTTGATGCACATTATCTGGCACTTCTGTTGGAAGTAATTTGCGCTATTTTTTCAGCTTTGGTCACCTAATCCTTGACAGGAGACTTATGAGTGACCAAATGGTGGTTACTTTGTTGAAAAAATCTCTTTCCCTCTGCTGTTCCAGAAATGCTTCATTTCCACATTTTAAAATGCCAGGCTGGATTTCCAGGGGTATACTTTCTCACAGCCCTATTTTTGGAGGTGCTGAGAGCTCAGGATTTTATTGTTGTTGATGCTGTGGTGTTGGGGATGAGAAAGAGGTTATCACCCTGGTGCCAGAAAAAAAAAGTCTCTCTTCAAATTCACAAAATATGTCATCTAAGGTATGCATATCTTTTCTTCTTTTTTACTCTATTTTCTGTGTTGACTACTAAATTCTTCCTGTTCTTCCCCTGTAATGAGGTAAATATTTAGACTTGCTTAGACTAAATATGGAAATGATCCTGTTGTGCTGAGTACCCTTTTATTTTTACTTCCAGGAGGATGCAATTCGATAAATTGCCCAGCTTCTTCACAGAAAAGCAAAATGTCATTGAACACCTCAGGTAATGAAAGATTAAAATCTTTCAGGTAATGAAAGATTAAAGTCGTATTAATAGTTCTAGACCTCACTCTCAATACTACATTGACAGTCTGTGCTATAGAAATTGTTCATGCATATCAGACCAATGATGGCTGAAATTTTTAAAATATACAGATTCTGCTAAAACTCAGTCAATAATATTCCAGTGTGTAAAATCAGTATTTTAACACTGGGGAGTTGCTGTATGCTGGTATGCTGTTGCTAACCACACCCCACTAATTTCTTTTCTAAAAAATATCCTTTGTGATATCTTTTAAAAGATGGCTTTATTTCTTCTTAGTATTTGAGTTTGCTAGATAGGGAAAAAGTTGATTTTAAAAATCTTACTCATTTTAAGACAAAATTTTCTTCTAACACATTACACACTCATAAATATTACATGACACATGTTTTTTATCAACTTCAGTGAAAAGGTATATTTCTGACGAATGAAACATTAAGTAATAGAAATAAAAAACTGAGATGACCTATGACACAGTCATATAAAATCATGATACCTAAAAATGGAGGGGTTTAAAGAAATTTTTAAAAACTCATGTATGGCAATATTGAACCTAGTAATACAACCCTTGGGTTTATTGATCTCAAGAGCAGCAAAAAGAATTGTTGACTAGAAGTACCAGATACCGGGTTTAGAAAATTTTCACTCTTGTAAATTTCATTCCTTTACTCCAAGGTTCTGTGAAAAACTGTGAGTAAAAATCTTGTTTCTTTTAAAGTTAAATCAGTTTTAAGAGGAAGGGAGAAAGGGAGGAAGGGAGGAAGGGAGGAAGGGAGGAAGGGAGGAAGGAAGGAAGGAAGGAAGGAAGGAAGGAAGGAAGGAAGGAAGGAGCA
>VZRH01001689.1:908007-919372 GCA_013397555.1 Urocynchramus pylzowi | reverse complement strand
ATCGGAGTAAAGAGGAAGGGAGGAAGGGAGGAAGGAAGGAAGGAAGGAAGGAAGGAAGGAAGGAAGGAAGGAAGGAAGGAAGGAAGGAAGGAAGGAAGGGAATGAGCTACTTTCATGCAAGTATAAGTGCATTAAAACCCTTAATTTATAAATTTAAAAAAAAATAAAAATTAAGGGCATATGTAAAAGAAGAAGACCCTCATGAAAAATATGACTCACAGAGTTCGCAGCACTACTGGAAGGTGCTGAGATGTTGTAATGATGGCTCTTGCAGAAGCAAATGTATAGGAAAGAACAGAATGGATGTTCAAAGCTGTGTGTGCAAAATAAATCATGTGATCCCCATTAGTGGCATGGAAAATTTTGCTGTGAAAGCCCCATGTATTTTTGAAAGTGTATTTTCAAATGTTTAATACAACACTCATAAGCAAAATTTAGCACAGGCACAGTGAATCTGTGCTAATTCTCTGTACCTTCTCTGTCCTTACACTTTTGTTTGTAGGATTTAAAGCTTCATTACCAGGCCAGATCTTTTGTCTCATCACTCTTGTTTAAGGTTGATGGATTTGTCTGAACTTTGGATACTTTAAAATAGGATTGAATGACAGAACAAGTGTGTGCTATCAAAGATACTATTTCATCCCTGAGAGCTTCTGTTTAAATATCAAATTTTAAAAGTGTTCCTGTCTTATGAAAGAGTTTGACAGCTGTCAGGTCAGAAACTGAGAGACCAAGGAGTAAAATCAAAGCTATCTTCCTTTTCTTTCTCCATAGATTCTATCTGATTAAATGATTCTACCCAGATATGCAGGTAGTACATTGAAGAATGTCTTCTTGTAAGATATATTTTTAGTCAAAATGAAAAAAAAAAAAAAATTGGACTTTCAGATTTCTCAGTTTTGTGCTATAAACCAAATCCCACTTCTTAGCCCAGCATGATGTGAGGGACAATGGTAAGCACAAGGTAAGCACAAGTCTTCACCGAGACCCATGAAATCTGATGCTTACATTTGTGAAATGTAAACCCCTCTGGAATTAGATGGGCTTGTTAAGGATGACAGGATTTACTGACATGCTGAACTGTGCAGGATTAAAGTCAGTTTATAGGTAAAAAATATTGGATGAGATACATTTCTCTCTATTGACAGGAAAGGAAATGCTTAAGCAGACTGTAAGGACTGTACTATATGTGGCTGACAAGGCTTGAGTTAATTAACATGCCAAACCTGGAAAGAGGAAGAGAAGGAGGGGGCAAGAATCATGAGAGAGGTTCATCTTCCAGATTTGGAGCATGGGAGTGATTCAAACAGAAAAAAATAGGTATCAGCAAGGGTCTGTCATTAAATAGATTAAACCAGTATTAGATCACCTGTAAAGACCAAGGAAGGTAAAAGACTGAAGACAGAGTCCTATTAGAGTAACATTATGATTTCTCAGGTAGAGTTCCTTGATACTGCCAGTATTATGCTCTGTCCCTGGAATTGTTCCAGGCAAGGCTGGATGGAACTTCGAGAAATCTGTTCTAGGGGAAGTTGTCCCTGCCCATGGCAGTGGAGTTGGAACTGGATGGTCTGCAGAGATTCTGTTCAACCCAAAACATTCTATGATTTTTTGCCTGGGAGAGGACACTGATGACAAGTTTTTGCCTGTGTGACAAGATAAAGTCAGGCCATATGAAAGTACTTCTACTAGTCCAACAGTAGAGGAAATTTTGTTACTTATGGCCTACTGTGAAGTAGCTCATATGAGAGCTAATGATGAACAGATTAATAATTGACACAGAAAGAAGACTTTTGTCAGATGCCTTTGCTGTAGAGAAGTTTGAAGTGATAGAAGTCTGATTTGATCTACTTTAATATTCAACAAAAAAACAATTTATTTTCTACCAGCAAAAAAGGCATACCAAAAAAATGGAAAAAAGAAATATGGGGGCTGTCCAAGCTTCATTTACCTAGGATATTTTATTCTGAAGAGCATGGTGGGTTTAATAATCTTCATTAAACTCTGGCAGAAAGGGTAAATATAAAAAGATTGCAAATAAGTACGAAAGAAGTACTGTATATTGATGATATATAAATATATAGTTAGAAAGTGGATGCAATGTTGACCAAAAGCAGAAAAAATTCCTGTTACAGTGAGTAGAAAGTTTATTGTTGAACAGAAAATTTCTTTAGTCTTTGAAGTTATAAAATATGTTTTAAAATCTTGAGGGATTAAGGATATAACACAAAGACACCCCATAATCTTTGAGATCCTTGGCTACATCTCACAGGCTGCTGGAAAGACACAGAATTAAACATTAATGGATGATCTTCAGTTACCTGAGAAAAAAAAAGACCACCAGTCTTCTAACTGAAGGATTAAGGAAGAGAAGCAATGGTCTTATACCACTGATGCAACCAACAACAGAAAGGGACTGAAACAGCCAGGAGAGTGGGGCTCTGAGTGTGAACCAATGTGACACCACATAAGTTCATCTGCAGTGGCCATTCTCAAAAGGGAAGTGGGTGCCTGAAATCTGGGAAAAAAATAAAAGAAGAAGGAAAGGCTGCAAGAAGATCTATCAAAAGTAAAATGGGAGCAGGAATTGTCATGTGCCAGAAAACTGTGCACAGTGTGAAGAGAGGATTGCTAACAGCATGATTAGCACAGAGAACCTTTGATGGAACAAGTGAAAAGCACTGCAGCTGAAGATGAATGGGCTACTACTCTGGAAACAAATGGAGCATTTATTAATTAAGTCAGAAACAGGTGCAGTGGAAAGTTTGGTAGTCAAAATCACAATTAGCATTGGCAAAGCAGCCAGATGCACTATTTAAGATACTCTGGATAGAAGAATGGCTTCTGCCCCAAAGCCAAACACATCAGGCAAAAGTGCCACACTTAATTTAAGGCCAGAGGAGGAAAAGAATGTCTTTCAAGTGTATCAGGAGGATGAAGAAACCAAAAATGAATCAAAATGTGTCAGATCTTAAGACTCACCAGGAATGATACTGCAATGAAATAATCAAGAAAATTTTAGGAGATCTCTTACAGGGAAAAGAAAGATTCCTAAAAGAGCAGAGCATTGAGCTGGAAAAAAATTCCCAGTTATCCCAAATTATTCTTATCCTTAGGATTATAGAGTAGGAAATAAAGAGCACAGAAAAATAAACACAAGTAATGCCTGATAGTAGGAAGAAGACATGTTTGGCCAACAAACCTTCAATATCCCTTTCTTTTAGGAAAAAAGGAAGCAAGCTTAATTTATTTATGCCAGAAAAAAAACCCAAAAAAACAAAACCAATAAAACATGACCAGAAAATCCAAGCAGTTCTGAGAATTGTTAGAACTCAAATTCACAACTATAAAATTAATTGGAATTGTGTCCTATGTTATCTGAGGAAGATGGTCAAGCAGAACACAGGCTGCCTGCACGGGGAATAAAATTATAATTAAAAAATATAAAATTAAAAAAAATTATAAAAATATAAAAAACCCCTTATAATATCCATAGAGGGTAGGCTGACTGACCTACCCTGATGGCTGACCAAATGTAGAGAGTATAAAATTATTTGCTTCACAAACACATCCAGCAAACATGTGAATCAAATGTTATTACAGAGCTGAAAGAACTTCTTTCTTTATTCCCAAGAAACACAGCAAGATGCCAGGATATCTTGCCATCAAACATTTGTCCTTTCTGAAATCTTCTACAACATTCCTCTATCTGTTCTTTACAGAAACATTTTCCATCTGTTTTTATTCTATCTCAATTATTACAGTATTTTTTATATGACAGTAGCTTCTATTCAACACATTAGTCATCAAATCCAGATAATCCAGACTAAAATTGATATTTTTGTATTGCATTTTATGTTTTTACCAATGTTGACTCAAGATAGCCATTAATTTTTTTCAGTAAGCCTCTTTTTCAAAGTCAAAACAGCATATGATTGCTGTAAAATGTGTGTAGGTATATTCGTATACATGTATAATTGCTAAAGTTGTAAGGAAAAAATACTTTATCTGCAGTCAGGTCAGAAGATAAAAAAGGTAGATTGTGGGGTGTTGACAACATAAGTGGCAAAATTTGAAGAAGCACGTCACAAGTGTCTGAAGACCTGATTTAAAACCATAATATTAAAACTATTTTATTTTAGTAAGAATATTCTTAAGATTCTATCTATTTTACTTTTTTTTTTTTTTTTTGTCAGCGCTTGGATGAAGGGCTTATATAAAAAAGGTTTTTCCAGAAACTCAATGAATAGAAAGGTATCAAAATGATAATATCATATTAAATGTTGATATGAAATATATTTCCAGAGTCAAAAGCATCCAACCTGAATCTTCGGGCTGGGGTCAATAAATTTTTCTGACAATTTTCAAGGCTGATTTAATGTTCCTACAAGAAGGAATAACAATGAATGTCTGTGTTAACATCTAATACAAATCCAAGCATGACTATTTGTGAGGCGAGATGCTTCCATAAGCTTCAGCAAACTCAAACAGTTGACTTTATCTGTTTATGTAGTCAACAGTAAGCTCTATTCCCTTCCTTCCTGCCCAACTTGACTACTAATTGCTTTCTGAACATTTACACATTGTCAGAAGTTGTGTGAGACTGAAGATGGAGCAATTATTTTCTACAGGTTATTTTCGAGGAAACCTTACAGAGAAATGTCACCCATTAAAGCAGCATGGAAAATATTTTCAGAACCACAGACGCTGTTCAAAAAACACCTGAAATGCACACAGTTATGTCAAACCCAGAAGCTCAAAGGCTTTAGATAATATTTAAAAATGAGAAAGAAACAAATAAAAAACTTTTGGGACTCTCTGAATACACATCTGAGACACAGTGACCACATTAAATGCTATTTATAAAAGTAGATTCATCTCATGAATGAGCTGGTCAAACTAAAGTTACACTGAAGAGACATTTGCTGTTTTAAATCCCTAATTTATTGTGAGCCCATAATTCACTCTTAATCCATTCTGAGACCAATAAAAATGAGTTACAGAACTTGAACAAAAAAGCACCAGTAGGGGTTTATGAGTCAAGTGTCTTCAGCCCACAGAACCCCCTGCAGTCCTGCAATGGATTTTTGTGGTCACCACAACATACTGGGGGCAGCCATAGGGAGACATTAGAGCAGATGCTGGGTGATGTAACCCAGAAGAAAAAAACAAGCCCACAGGATTAAGTGGAAACACAGTTTCATAACTGCTTTGGAAGAAAAAAAATGTCCTCTATCCAAATAAAAATTATGTATTTCAATAGCTTATCTGTTCTAGGGAAGACAGAAAATCCCTGTCAAGAGAAACCCTTACATAGTCAAGAACAGAGGTGGTTACTTCAAACCAGTTCTAATAGCTTGTATCTTATTTAATTATAACATAAAATATTATTATAATTTTAATTTTATTTTAATTATTTATTTATCACATTAAAATAAAATTGCTATTGATATTTAAAAAGAAGACCAGGGACTTGTTTAGTTTATTTTCTAAGAATTTATATGGCATCCACTCTGCATTTCCATCTGAGCCACAACTTCAAAATAAAAGACCATTTGTGTGCACCTTGTGCACATGTTTTCAAAGGCAATTTCAGTGCATTATGTGAAAAAGAACTCCTGCAGTTCCACAGGTTTCTTATGTTGCCAACAGAGCAAAATCTATTGAAAAGAGATGTGAATCATAACTCCCTGGTGAATGACATTCAAACACTGGCACCATTTATGAAATGATGACTGCAAGTTTCAATACTTTTTTAACCACAGGAACGTGGCCTTTATCACTTTCATAAATGTGTACAATGTCTCTACCATTAATATTTCACAAAGAGAGATTTTTCACTCAAACATTACATCCCCATTCTGATTTTGAAGAAAGATGAGGGTTCAAAATTTCAGACAGTGACACAAAGCTTAAAATATTCAATCAATTGATCTCAAACCTTTATTTTGCTATATTCAAATAATTTAGTGGACAATTCATCAGGAAGTTAACTGATGACTTTGTGATGGCATTTCCCATAGCTGAAAAAATCCTTCATCTTTGCTTACATCTTAATTGAAAAAATGGAGGGTTCAAATGCAGATGGGCTAGGAAAAGGGATGGGTCAAGTAATAATGAAGAGTATTTATGTATGGAATTACTATGAATGAAAAACAACAGAATGAGAATTTATGTTTTGTATTTCATCTCAGTTTTCACACTACATACATAAAGGTAAGAGATGAAGGAAAATGCTTTATGTCCAGTAATGCCTTTCTCAGCCAAATAATTTGCAGACTAATTTAGAAATCAGACTTTAAGTTTCATAGGTATAAATCAAATGTAGGTCTGATTATCTTATAAATTGCAACTTTAAAAAATGTACAAGTGACTGGAATTGTGTTTACTGTAATTGTGATTAAATCCTTTTTTGTTCTGAAGTTATTTGGCAGTGTGCATAAACTTGACTAGGAATTCCACCCCCTTCATTTGGGAACCATCTGCAGCCTGTATAAAGAGCATTAACAAATTAGTACTGCTCTGGAAAGTCTCAGCCAACAATAGAGAAGCATTTAAAAATTTTTAGGGCTGAAACATCATAGCATAACTCTGGAAGAAAATCAGGGGGATTGGTGGTGATTCTGGCAATCACCGCCTGGTGCTATGTGTTTTTCTGGACTGGTGCTATGTGTTTTTCTTCTTGCCATTAAAGAGCTGTAGAAACCTTTCACTCAACCTAACCTGAGACAAGAAGGCCAGTGGTATCCTGAAATGTACTAGGAACAGCATTTCTGGAGCATTGTGTCTACTTCAGTGTTTCTCAGTACAAGAGACATGGAGATTCTTGATTTGCTAACACATGTATATGAAGATGACTGGAGACTGAAACACTTCATTTATGAGAAAAAATCTGAGGGAAATTGTCCTGTTTAGCCTGGAAAATACCAAGAGAAGAGGATTTCTCAGTGGTGCCAAGCAGTAGGACAGAGGCAACAGGCAGAAAATGATGCTCAGGAAGTTTCACCAGAATACGAGGAAGGACTTCTTTGCTGTGCAAGTGACAGTAAACTGGAACAAATTGTCCAGAGAGGCTGTGAAGTCTCCCTCACTGAAGATATTCAAAAGCTGCCTGGACAAAATACTGAGCACTCTCTATGGGATTTTGCTTGCACAGGGAGGTTGGACCAGATGAGTTTCTGTGGTCCCTTCCAACCTTACCTGTTCTGTGGTTTTGTGTATTCTGTGACTGTCATATACACAAACGCCTTTAAAATTAAATGTCAGCTAAAAGGCTGACAGGATACTCAAAGCACTTTGACCTGGGATAGGAATCAGGTAACTGTCTACCAACTTTTTTTTAAAACCCTGTCACTAGACTTCACTCAAACTGTTCTCTTTCCCAAGGTGCTGGTGGAGCTGCAGAGGGGTAAATAAACACAAAAGGGACAAAAGCTGGTTTTCTTCATTATAAAATATGGCACAGCCTGGCAGGATAATGAATATGTTATTGTTTCATCAAGAACAACCAAATGTATCTGATTTAAAGGGGATGGAGGGGAATAGGGGAAGAATCAGCTTTTTGTAATATTAAGCCCATGAGAGTTTTTCCTTGTAAAAGTCATTTCTTCATTAAAACTGTAATTGAAATGGGACGTGCTGTTCAACAAGTTCAGTGTTTTATATATGCCATAGAAATCCCACGACGTGTCTAAAAATGAAATTCATATTAATCACTGACGTCCTAATCCTCCTGATATAAGATCTATATTCAGGGATATGTTCTCTTCTGAAACACCAGAATCAATTCTGAAAATGAGATTTTAGATTAGCTCTTTAGGTAGTCTACTCATAGGCTCATCCATATGAAATTTGTTATGTGCTTTCACAGCATCTGGGGATAAAGAGCTTCTCACAGTGCCCGCATTTGTCATACATGGTTAGAAACCTAAGGTACCATTCATACACTTCACTTTGTAGTTCTTCTGAAAACATCAATCACAATCTGCCACCCTTTCCTACAGTGATTGGACAAGTCACTGTTCTGAACACAGCATAAACCCCAAGGTCATTTTTCCCTAATTATTTTGGTCTGCTCTAGAAACTTCATAAAAAGTTCATAAAAAGGATTGTGAAAAAGACAGGCATTTAAAAAGAGACATTTTACTATCTGACATCTTTACTTTCTATGCATTGCTCTTTATTTGTTCTTTGGACTGCATTTTACAGCAAGGTGAAGATTCCAGTAATAAATCTGCATTAGAATTCCATCAAAACTACCACATTTATGTGTTTCACTATAAGCAGTAAAGGTACCAGAGCCTGCCTTATTTTCTAATTCCTTTCTCTTTCAGTCCACATTCTTTTAAAAGGAATTTTTGATACAGTTTCTCCTCACAATTCACAGTGACAATACAAGTAATAAGAATGTGTAATATGTGAAAGGGTCTTTCATAGGTAATATTGCAATACTAATTTCAAATACATGTCAGAGATAGTCAAACCAAGGAACATGGTTTCTTTTCAAAGGAACAAGATAGGCTAATAAAATACAAATATTTCAATCCATTAAAACCCATGAGGTATACTTGATTGGATGGAAAATTCATAGCATTCCAAACTTCTTAATCATGTCTTAAGGTCAAAATAATTCTATCCAAGTTTTACAAAGCAGAAATAGGTATGATGGCATTTCTGTTGTTTTCATATTTCTTTTGAAAGTAAATTCTTCTGCACTCTTTGCAGACAAAGCAGAAATGTGAATAATAAGATGCAAATGTACTTCCAAGATGTTTTAGCACCTTCAGTATGGCATTTGCAAAATCTGTATTGTCTTAATCACTTACTTTACAGGCTTGCAAAAAATACAAAGTTCCATGCTTTCCACAAACGGAGAAAACGAATCAAATACAAAACCACACTGTGCACTGTATGGTTCCAATCTTGTTTGTAGTTTAAAGGATCAACTTGAACAAATATCAGCCCCATTTTGGCAGGATTTAGAAGCTAACTCTCTCATGCATCTTTTAGGAAACTTAATAGCGTGTGGATTTACAGATATTCCAGGTAAACTGCCAACATCTGGGGATAAAGAGATTTTTCTTTGTTAAATATAATAGACACTATGTACAAATATAGTCTCTACATCCCTCCAGAGACACAAATTAGAGAAAATTTACTTATTCTGTAAAACTGAGGTTTTTCTAATAAATTGCAAAGTACTTTTTATATGTTTTGTTCTTCAGCTGCCTTCAGTTTATTATAAAAATGTAATTTATTATTATGAGGTATTTACCTGATTGCAATGAATCTTTGAGCTGAAGACAGAACTGGAACCTCAGATGCTAAAAAAACCCAAAAAAGCCTCAAATCAAAACAAACAAAATAACGACAAACAAAATTCCACTAGCCAAATTAATTTATTTTTATTTTCCTTTACTGAAAATTATAGTTTCATTTCTCCATTTTAAATAATTTCTCAGAAACAGTGGCTAGAAATTTTCAGCAGATATATTTCTTTGCATAAGAGGCATTACATGCTAAACAGAGTGTTTCATTCATGTTCCTACCATCAAAAAATATTTTCTTTTGTGCTTGCACAGTCCTGTACTATTATTTCTGGGTGGTCTCTCTAAAATGAGAACCGAAAGATACACAAGACAGAAAAAAAAAGAGATCTCCTGATCGTCAGTGATTTCAGAGAAGCATGGTGGACATTTAAAGTAAAAAACTTTTATAGCAACAAAAAGCCATCTTTTGCCCCATGCTGTCAATTTAAAGAACAATGCAGCAATGTCAGATGATTCTAGGCCACAAAATCCAAGATAACAGTCCATTAAACTGTGAATTTCCTTCTCCCCACATACCTAAGTTAATTTATCCTGAATTTCTGAGAATTTATACTCTGTCTTTCTACCTTCCTTTTCCATTTACATCACCATGAATACTTAGTGCCTCCACTGCAGGGTGTCACAGGGTATAAGAGCAGAAGGTAAGCATAACAAAGAAGGGACTAAGTTAAAGAGAACACCAGAGCTTTATTGAGGGACTAGCAATCCATCTTGCTTCACAAACCACAGCCAGGGGTAGATATTTTTCTCTTGAAATTACATGTGTATGTGCCTGAAATAAGTAATTCAAAACCTGCTCCCCCTGAACTAATCTTAATTGGAAAAGGGCATTGTTCAGACTGCTGCCACATAAAACACACCAACAGAATCCCTCTTGATCCAGGCTGTCTTTGCCATGTCTTGCTCTGTATTTCAGTTTTGTCCATGGAAGAGTCTTCCTAAAAGAAACTCATTCAAGCGCATACTTAAGTTTTCACACCCTCTTAAACCATAATGGGAAAGCTTAAAATTAAGCTCTAAAGGTCAGATTTTTAAAGGAATCAATACGAGTTAGGCATCTCACCTTATTAAGCATTATTTGAAAATTCCATCTGTGCATTTTGGCAGCTAATTTTTTATCTGTGAGGATCTAGACCTAATTATTTTCTTGCTCATGGACGACCTCAAAAACTCTAGTGGTTAATTGTTTTCCTGATTTAGGGCATGAGCATTGTGACCCCTACATGATACTGAAACATTCTAGCAGAGTTAAGGACACTTTTGTGGATTTATGATGCTTAAAACATAAATGTCAAATCTATTACAGAGATCTAGAGGCTGCAAAGAGGGTAAATAGTCATAGTTCCTTCAGTTGTGGTAGAAAAGCATTGATTTTCATGAGTTGAAGGTCTGATTCAAATCCTTTAAGGCTGAATTAGTTATCATTGTATTTGCTAGCTGTGAGAATGTCACACAACTGGCTATACAACTGCAGCACATCTCGACATTTAGCTTTTGCCAGAAGTGTTGCTAATAAAAAGTATGCATGCATGGTAGACCTGCTTCCCTGATGACAGGCTCACGTGAAATAAGACATTCTGAAGGCAGAGGAAGGAACGTGAGGGACATCAACAATCATAATTTCACAAGGAAGAGAAGCGACTGAGTTAAAATAGCCTCCAATGAAACATTTAAAAAGTATTAATTATTATTTGTTGTGGACAGGGAATACTAATTCAACTCACTATAATCTAGCTGATACACTTTTTGCACAAGAAATGTTGTGTGATGGCTTTGCACAGACCTGCAAATACAAAAAATACAGGCTGTCTGTATGCAGCTCTGAATTCTGTTGGAAGTGGTTGGTTTGTTCCTAAGCTGTGACATTGTCCTCTCCTTACTCACCCCCCTCTTGGGAAGAAGCAGTCTGGGTTTTCGCTATGCTTATGCATCTGCACAGCTTGAGTTTGACCTGATTCTTCAAACCCATGAGTGTGTGAGGAGCTGAGAGGATCCAGTAACCTATGCAGTAGGCAGATGAGCACTGTGTAAAGTCA
>VZRH01001689.1:887956-907952 GCA_013397555.1 Urocynchramus pylzowi | reverse complement strand
AGAAAAAAAAAAAAAAAAAAAAAAAAAAAATAGGACAGGGGGATTTGCCAACTGAAGCTGTTGAAATGTAACATAAGGTGACTGAATCCCTAAAGGATGTGCAGCTCTTAGTTTTACACCACCTTATCCACATCCTCAGAAAATTAAGTCGTCATGGAAGCAGAGGTGGACCCCCAATCATACCACCTCTCCTGGCAGAGACCTGGCCCAGTGCCATAGAACCAGGCCTTAAAAATCACCTCCATCACTAGGCTGTCTCTGAAGAACACATCCAGTGAGTTGTTCATCCCTGCATGTTTATCTAGTGCTTCATTTGCTCCACTTCGTTCAGAGGCAGTCATTGTCATCCTTAGAGGGGGAGTGAGTGCACAGGTGAGACCTTTAGCACTCTGCCCTCCCCTACCTCAGAAAGTATACACTGCCATTCAGGGTAGTTACTTTGAGAAGAGCTGTTAAGTTTTCTTAACAATCTGTTGTCTTATAAGTCTTTCACATCAAAAGTCTTTAAAAATTTAACCAAAAATAGATCTTATTTTTCTTTTCTTGCTAAGACAACAGTGACTGCACAATTGAACACTTCTCCAGTGGGTTACAATTTTAATTCTGAGAAACTGTGTGACAATGACAATAAAAAGAAAAAAAACACTAGCACATTTATATAATTAAGAACAAATAATAACAGAGAATCTTTAAAGAATCAGTAATGTAACCAAATAGGCTGAAAAATATATTTACACATCAAAAGGAATTATCTAAGTGTTCAAGGCACTCTGAAGACCCAGTATAAAAGAAACAAATGTAAATTCCCCTCTAACATACTCTGGTTAAGATAATAGAAAAGTAATCAAGGACATGGACCTTGTTGTGTGAACAGGTACATTGGAAATACAAAATTAACCACATGAAATCATGAGGTAGAGCATGTGAAAATTCTCAGCAGCTTCTGCCTTCTGTTTATAAACTTCTTACAGCTTGGACACTTCTCCAGCTCCTTCAAAATGAAAACTAATCAAAATCTCAACTTATTCTTTTGATGTTGCAACAAAAACTTCAAACCATGACTTACAAACCAGAAGGCAAATGATGCTTCTCCAAATATACCATTAAATATGAAAAAAGGAGACTTCTATAAGCTCCTTTTTCCAAGAAGAGGAAAAAAGAGATAATTTTTTCATTACAATTCTTATAGGGGTTGCAATTAGAAGGGCTGCCTGAAGTTAGCAAAGCAGTGAAGGAAATATGCCCAGTACTGCAGGACTTTAATGGAAGTATTCATACCTCTTGCTGCTCTTTCCCTAGAAAATCATATGAATGAGAGCAGAAGAAACAAGATTTGGGCACCTGAATCACTCTCTGTGCTAGACTGATCCCATGACTCACTCTCAGCCTTTATGTTCTCTTTTTTTTTTAAAGATTGTTCAACAGGTCCATTAAAATTCTTTGCTTCAAGGGAATATTCTCATTGGCTTGCCAGAAACTAGGGATTTACATGAGAAAATAGTCACAAAAGCATTCTGATCTGAATGCTAAACATGCATATAGTTATTCCAGGTATTAATATTTTAAGATTCTTTTTCCTAGTAAAGCATTAATTAATTAGTTCCTTGACAAGGCTTTTGATGATCAGATAATGGTGATATGTCTGGTTCCAGCTGATGCAGTAAGACACTGTTAGTTTCCAGTAGAAGGGTTTGGGGTCTGTGAGGTCTTTTTTCCCTATTTCTCTTCCTCAGTGTGCAGCTGGGTGACTGATAGAACATACTGAGCTGCTAAAAGGATGCATTTCCCTGGGTCATCTAAGCAGCATCACTATTAGCATGATGGGGCCGGCCCAGTGCTTGGGCGTAAAGATGAGACACGTTTCATTTTGGAAAACATGCAAGAAGAATACTAATAATGCCCTACAGAAACACATAATGTGATCTTCATGAATCACACCTAGCAACTTATTGTGAGTTTGTACTAGATGGATTTCTAATTAGGTTTCAGCTAATTTAGGAACCTCTCTACACTAAGAGATGTCCATTTAAAGCCTGATGAAATATACATGGGATGATCAAGTGCCAGGTGATACCAACAGCTCTTGTAATTTTCCAAGTATTTCAGATGACCCAGAAGCAAGACCTTTACAGCAAGTGCCTTCTTTCTGCTTAAGAAATTTTACACTGCTTTTCTGTTTCACCAGCTTCCCTGCTGGTTGCACGGTTAATCAGAGACAAATTCCTAGAATATTACCCTAGAGGTATCTGCTGTCCTCCCCACAGAAGGATAAAATCTTTTCAATAAAGGGACTCAGTACAGATTGCAGATGGATAGATAAGCAACACCATCTTTATTCCAAGAAAAATTGATGCCTCATGAAAAAAATCAAATAAGTCATCCATTGTAAGTTAGTGGTGTCCTTTCAAAGCACAGGACCAAACCAGCTTAACAGCATTTAAAAATTACTGCATGCTCCCAAGGTTTCCACATGGCATTTGCAAGAGCATTTACCAGTTTTCTAATTGTAGCAAATTTAGTGGCTTTTTTGTCTTCTTGCCTCACACTATAAAAAACTTTCTATTTTTAACTCTGGATAATTTCTCTTCTAGTCTGTTCTTTCATATGCACTCCTATTTTAATCTATTACTCTGATACTTTCTAAATTACTGTTAAATCCCAATATGCAATTCACATACTTCTAAGTAAATTACTTGCCTTAAAAATACAGATTTCCCTTGGTGCTTCAACACAGGAGCATCTCAAACGCATAAAGATGACAAAGAACTCCAGTGCCCAAATTACCAGACTACAGGTGATATGCACAGCATTAAAAGCCTTGAATTTGTAGTTATATTTTATTCTGAATAGAGGAATAAAAACTGGCTGGCATCATCAAGCCTGAGAGTTATTGTGAGCATGAAGTGAGTTTTGAAACCTCAAGATAGAGAGTTTCCACAATTCCATTAAACTAGGGAATTGACTCAAAGATGTTCCCATTACTACTGCACTGATACAACAAAATGAAATATGGAGCTATTTCCACATATCTCTGCCATGATGAATGACAATATAAACGCAGATGTACCTAGAAAAACACAAAGTATTGGAGTTATACACCAGATAGAAGTTATGGGAAAACTCTGATTCTTTTAGACAAGAAGTTTAAAAAAATAAGAAAGGGGGAAATAATTATTTACCAGAATGTTCTTAATAAATTCCAAGGGATAGCAGATTGAAGCTGAAGATGTGTATTGCTCTACAAAGTCTCATAGTACAGATAAAGAAGTCTGGGTGAAATTGCAATAAGTCATTGACTTAACCATTTCACTTCCCAACTGGAATTCGTTAAGCATTCTCAATATACCAAACAATGCCCTATTAAAACTTAGATATTACATTTATTCAGGGGACTGGTTATCCAGATTAATGTCGATTGGTTTAAGAACAGAAAAAATGGCACAAAAGCTCAAGTTAATTTAATGTTAAACATGAAAAATTGAGCTCTCTAAGGGAAATGAGCTTTTAAAGAAAGAGATTTCTCCTCAGGCATTAGCTTGGCCATATTGCAAGCAATATCGTATTAAGATTGCATTTATGATATTAAAAAAAAAATCTAAAGCAATTTAAATTTAATTTGAAGCATAAGAAATAAAGCCCGTCACATTACTATTCATTGATTCATTGATTTTAATGCCTGAAGAAAAATTTCTGATCACTTGTACTAACATCACAGGACACAGAACTGTGCGCAATAATTTCTGCATCAAGTTTTCAATTTATAATAGAGCATTATAGGTATTATTTTGTATAAATCTGTTTTATTCTATCTCTACAAAAAGGACCTCTAAAATTCTCAAATGATGAAACTGCATTCCAAATCATAAATGTGATCCTATTATTTTTATTCATGCAGTGGTCAGTGGCCTGGGTTGAACTCATACTGTGACTGCGGTCAGCACAGTGCAAACATGCTACATGATACCAATTTCTTTTTCAAAGGGAAGATTGGTATTCAGTGACAGACAAAATAGAAGCATATGATTTACCTGAAGGTCAGAACCAGAACTGGAGACGTGCTCCTGTGTCCTAGCTATAGAATTACACTGGCATGAAGCAGAGTCATGTTCTCTTAAACGTTACCCATGTTTTCTTCAATTTATTGACTCTTCAGGGCTTTTTTCCATTTACTGAATATTTACTGCTGTTAATTATAAGCTCTCCCAAAAATTGCTGTTGTGGTTCTGTTTTCTAAAAGAATCGTGAAAATATCAAAAATCTGCAAATTATGGGCAGTCTGAAGTGGCAGGCTGGACAAATGTAACCTTAGAGGTAAATTTATGAGAGGCCCAGCCTCTTTTATTAACACTGCTTGGTGAGCTCTGTTCCAATGCTGACAGAGAATTTTGGTATGGCACTTTATGTGCCTTCATCAGATTTATGGTTGTATCAATTACTATTGCAGAAGTAGCTGACAATTAGCTATACTGGTTTTCTTCTTGTTTTCAGTGTTATTGCTCATCCTATTTCACATTTTCAATAAGATGTTAAAAATTTTGAATATCATACATCCACTTCATGAATCAGTCACCCTGAACCAGCCTACAACAGTTGCCTCAACAAGAAATAGTTCAGCCTAAATTGTATTTCTATAACAAAAAAATCATTAATAAGTCATTATATACACTGAGCAGGAAATAAAGGGAGAGAAGAATAATCACATTTGTTTCAATTATTCATATTTGTATGACATGAAAAGATTGTGCACTGCTGAAACATAATAAGGCCTGACAAAAGGCAGCCTAGTGCTCAGGCAGCAGCTTTCCAATCAGGAGAGTATATCCAGGTCTCCCTGTTGGCTACAGATACAAGTTATGTCAGTTTTGTTTCTGTACATCTGTGACAACTGCCACAGTGTACAGTGTGTGTACATCTATGTGGTTCCCCCTGGAGCCACATGTTTGGGGACAAATGAGTGACTGGACAAGAGGTAATGTCTTAAAACTGAAAAAGAGCAGATCTAGATTAGGTATTAGGAAGGAATTCTTTATTTTGAGGGTGGTGAAATGCAGAAATAGGTTGTCCAGAGAAGCTGTGGATGTCCCAGCACTGAAAATGTTCAAGGCCTGGCTGGCTGGAGCTCTGAGCAGCTGGAATGTGCTGCTGCCCATGGTAGGGAGCTGGAACTAGATAACCTTACAAGTTCCATCCAACCTACACTATTCTATCAATCTATGAAAGATGAGCAAAAGAATGCTAAAAACTGCAATAGAAGTCTGTACTTTAACATTCCTAAGGAACAGCACATAAAAGACTATTGTAATGGGGTAAAATAATTATTTTAAGGATTACTTAAACTGATAATCACATGAAAATGTAGAATGAATTTTTATGTTTCAAACTATTAGATATGTGATCGTGGTAGAGTAAAACTAGGTAATATGTCACACTGAATTATTTCATTATTATATCATAAGAAGAGAGAACATAAGGAAAATATATTATTACCTAACTCAATGAATATTTAAAGCATATATAAATTAATTTTAAGGGCTTAGAGGTTAGTAAGTAAGTAAAAGAACTTCCAGAAATTGTGTATTTTGTCAAAATTATTCTGCAGAAGTAGAATGAACAATTCAAGTCATGTAATGTGGTGTTAAATATAGGAAATGGCGGGGGCTGAGGGTACTTCATATTGTATATTTTTGCATGTATGCCTATGCTTACAAGCTCTGTGCATGTATCTGTGTGGTTTTGTGTGGGTACACTTTACAGATGAGTGATTTAGGTTTTCTTCTTAGTATGCAACCCATATTTGCTAAGAGTGACCAATTCTGATACACAAAGGATCGTGTATCGTACTTACACAAAAGTTGCTAATTTCTTCAATTTCTTACATGGTGAAATTCTGAGCCTGGAACTTCCATAGTATCTCAATTCAGATGGAATATGGATACTCAATTTTGGGGTAAAGTTGAGGCTCTGAAATCAGTAGGCCTAAAACTTTATTACTTGTACTCAGTTCCTACCTCAGGCTGGTATTTTACAGCAGCTAATGGCTGAGATGATTGAATTGAAAAGCAATTCTCCTTCAACACATAATTCATGTGGGATTTTATACACATCCATTTTTAACAAACGGAAACCAATTACTGAGTGCATTATTATTTTGTAAAGCACAGCATATATTAGGAGAAAAACTAAACAGATTTACAATGCTTCAGATGGGAAAAAATATGTCTACTAGTGAGGGATTTCAAAACTTTCCCATTACTTTCCTTTATAGTCCAGTTAAACTCAGTGGAAAGAAATGAACCAATCTTTATGGTAACTGTCTATGAGCAGCATATGCTTATTAACTCTTTAGAGTATTGGCAATTTTTAACTTGTTTCTTTCTTCAAATTAAATATATATTTAAAAAAAATATATATCCTCTCTGTCTCTCTTTCTGTCCCACTATGACACAGTGAATACTGTGAATAACGAAAACTGAATTTGCATCGTCTCCCACTTTCCTCATCTGTGGAGAGTGAATGCATGATCAGTGACAGCAGGTGCAGTGGAAGTGGGCTGGGTTTTGAGGAAATGTAAATCAGGTGCAAATCAACTTAAATCAATACAGCTATGCCAATTTATACCAGCTGAAAAGTGCTGCCATATTTTTAAATTATTACAAAGAAATCAAAAGTAATTTCTGAAAAAATGGATAAACAATAACTACACTATGCTCAGATTTTAATTAATATAAAAATATGACTTGCAGATTAATTTAATCAATGCTTTTATTTGACATTGCAGTGTTTTGGGATATACTAGCTGCTTTCCTGTCAGTTCTTATGCAAATTTACCAGGCAGGCTACAAGAGAACCTCAGAATATAATGATTCAAAAGTACATATATATATATATATACACACACATATAGGACATTTTTTCACTAGTTTCTATTGTATAGTGAAAATGTAATTTTCTGGCATTTAGACTATTTCATAGAATCATAGAACTGCTAAGACTGGAAAAAACCTCCAAGATCATTGACTCTAATTACTTAAATTGCTCTCTAGAGTACAAAGCCGAAGTTTGCTGATATGACAAAGGAGGAAAGAATATGAAAACAATTATACAGGAAGGTTTGAGGATATAATCCCCATAATCTACATGATAATTATGTTGACATCTTACTCCCCATTAATAAAAACTAGAATAATTTATTTTATTGAAATGATATCTCTAAAACTGTTTGTAAATGTATTACCAAAGAAAATGTATCTTTCTTTTAGTGCTAGTTTTTGAGACTGAATTATCTTCCAGGTTACCACAACTACTTTAATAACAATGACCTTCTTTCTGTATCATGATAAAACAATAATTCTTTTCATAGTCAACTGTTCATTTTGGATAAGTTGTTCATTATAAAACTGAGGAAAACATATATTACTGAGAAAGTAAGAAATAAAATACTTGTCAAATGTAAAACCTTACAAATTTTCTTTTGGGAAAGTATATAAAGGATTTTCAGAATGTTGGATTCTTAGCTGTAGGTAAAAAAAGTAACTCATTCTGTTTTAAGAGTGGTGGCATACGCTGCATAGACAATCAATTATAATTGGCTTTTGGTTAGGAGTTTCTACAGAGTAGAAGATGAGCACTTTCCACTGTCAGCTGCTGATCAATTCTTTCTGTGAATCTAACTCGAAGATTGTATTTTTGTTCTAACTTTCTTCTAGATGCAAGCAGCTTACTATAATTAAAATGAAGCAGCATTCCTAATTATTGCCCCCTATTATTAATGCAGTGGAGTTTTTTTGGTTCACTTCCATGTCAGTGACTGTGCTCTCAGTGGTGTGACGAAAGTATAGACTTTCACAAGTACATAAAAACTTTCAGAATTTGACTGTATAATGACAGAATGCAGCTCTTATGAAATGACAAAAAATCAAGATTTTTCAGCTATGTTTCAGATCAGTAGTGTCAGTATGAACAAGGCACATAGAGGAAAATATTCAAACTTAAATGTCAACGAAGTAATGCTGGCCACTGCTGTAACTTTCTGTTAGGTATTTTGGTGCCTGCATTTAGACATTCTGGTTTGAAAAGGTTGTCTTTAACCTCCAGCTATTGTAAATTCACCTTTCATCTGAGTTTGCCTTCACAGAAGTAAATAAGAATGTTTCTGTTGATATAAGGACATCAAGAGCAGTCCATGTATAAGATAGATTTCATTTCATTGCCTGTTTTTTTCCAATTAAAAATAATATTATAATAGGAAGAGTAACATTTTCCTGCCCTTCATTACAAGATATGAACTGACAGAGAAATCCAAAAGAAACATTACAGATCTATTAATAATAAAACTGGTGTTTTGAACTCTGATTGTGATCTTAATGAACTTCATCAACCTGCGTCTTAAAAAAATGACAAGTTTTATCCACATTGTTTTGGTGTGTATCCTGATGAGACACAGCTCCTGCTGCTTTCTTCCAGCTTGTTTTAGCTGGAAACTTGTTTTAGCTATTTTTTTTTACCACAGAATAGTCCATTTGCCATATCTGGTATTAATCTCCTGTATGTCCGCTCAAGTTTCATTTTGCTTCATTTTCTACCATAAGATTAGCTTTTCTTCTTGTGTTACAGCCTCAAAATGCACAAAACTGCTGAGGAAGTCTTAGCACATCTTCGCACAAGGCAGGATACTTGTTGTGTTGGGAACAATAACAGGCTACATCCCAGATTTCCATTTGTCTGTTTCACCTTTGGAACATGGACTGCTTTGCTTACACATATTGTAATGAAGAAATTTAACCCTAGAAGAACAAAATTTTAGCATAAAAAATATTTTGATACAGAACTAGTATAATAAATTATTTTGATTGAAAAGTTACGTTCTTGAAAAACATAAAGGTCAATATTTTTAGTCTGTTTTATACAGAAAGATCACATATGCTCCAACATTACCCCCTCCAGTTACAGAATAGCATTTTTCATTAAGTTTACTCCAAAGATTGCAATCCTTTTTCAAGCACTGGTTTGATATATAATGATAGCCAGTGAAAAAAATTAATTTTTAAAGGAAAACAGAACAAATTACACTTTTCAACAAATCACATGTTTTGTCATCAAAAGACAGCAGTAGTTGTATCCCACAAGTGGATGCTATAGCAGGACTGGAATGTGAATGTACTCCAGCAAACAAGGCAAAAGAAAGGAACTTTTTCTCAGACCAGTTTGTTAGCTGCCATTCCCTTCCATAAAAACTCAAACTTAGGCTGGAAAGCAGCACAACTGCAGTATAAAGGACTTTAATGTGTTACTGAGAACAGAGTAGAAGAGGAAAATCACCTCTCTTGACCCACTGGTCACATTTTGGATGCAGCCCAGGACACAGTTGGCTTTCTGGGCCACCAGCACACATTTCTGGCTCATGTCAAACTTCTTATCAACCAACAACCTCAAGTCTTTTGCCTCAGGGCTGCTCTTATCAGCACACCAAAGTCCTTTCCACTCACAAGCAGTAACATTCCTAGCTGCTTTACATACCTTCCTGAATAAGAGGTCTAAAGGAGTAGATTCTCAGCATCAGCAGCACCTGTGAGGACAGAAAGCTGCTTGATATTGCTTTCTGTCTCTTCTAGAAAATAGTGAGCCTGAGTTTGAGGTCGAAGTTTTTGTAGCATGAAGGTAATTGGAGGTAGTAAGTAAAAACTGCTGCATGATTAAAATATTCAGTGAATGCATTTATTTTTAGTCCAGGATTTAGGCTGTGACTAGAGTGGTAAATTAAACATGTTTGGCATAATTTCCTGGCACTGAAGAGAGCTGGGCATGGATGGACTCTGTCTATACTATTAAACTCTCTTTTCCTTACCATTTTCCAGCCGTGCTCAGGATTTGCACAGAAAGTGTTATCTGGTCCATGACAGAGCCATACAAGGGATTTTTCCAACAGCTAAACAGTATAAACAATCAAGTTCCAATGTCCAAGAACTATTCACTTTCTTAGCACTTTACCATATTAGTTTGACTTTATTGTATGTATTTACTATAAAGGGTCAAAATCCTCTTGTGTTCCTGCTCTGCACAGGAGCTGGGAATAAGAGCTAACAACTTTAGGGGGTTTAGTTTAGGTCAGGAAGCCAACTGGGTTTGTTTTTCCAGGTTCTTTGTAAAGGTGGCAAAGAAATGGCAACAGAAATATAGGGATTTAGCCTCTTTATTTTAGGTACAACAAAAAATAACGACACACAAAACTTAGGCCTGACCAAAAGATGATACAGCTCAGTATCCTTCCTGCAACAGTGACTGACAGCTGACATCTGTGAAATGGGATGAGAAATAAGAATAAAATAATGATGGTTATTTTTGGCATATATTTTCATATTCTGGTACCAAAAAAAAAAAAAAAAAAAATTACAGCATGGAAATTAAAAAGGTTAAATTAAGGAAATTTTTTTTCTTAATGAACATTGTACATTATGCCCCCACTTGAATCATCCCAAGCTATGGAAGGGCAAAGACCCTCTCATACAGAAATTATGTATGCTTCCCAGATTCTCCAAAGCATTCTCCTGTGATATGCTTTGTCTCTTTCTATGCTATGTGTTTACCAGTTGATTGGTTCATGGTGAGCCAGCCTTGCAGGGACAGATGTTGTGTTCTCTGTCAATGAGGATACTAATTTCTTCTTTTCAATACCAATTTTTACTAATCTTGCAATTTGCTTGACACCTCTGTTAAATTATATTGGGATTTAACCCTAAATTCAAAATGTCTTTGGAAAAGATTGACTGTCAGAGGAACAGATGGACTGCAATTCAGGCAAAAAGTATCATCTTCAAAAAAGCTAATTGAACATTACCAGCTAGATGTAGTCATATTCCCTTCCCTTTATATAAACATATCCAGAAATAATTTTTATAGGTACTTCTATTTGCATACAATCCATTAGGTTAGTATGTTCAATAAAGATTCTTCATAGCTTTAAAAATGATATCTGTGACTTCAAGCTAATAAATAATCAACTTACCAAAAAAATAAAATAGAGAAACAGCCATTATTTTTTCTGTGTATGACAGGTTGAAAAGAGAGTTAATAGGCTGCCATGCTTGGTATTTTGGGAGACAGTAATAGGGTCACATATGTCCTGTCAAGCAAGTTTTCCTTCAGTTGCAACTGATATGCCTAGCAGTCTTGTGAAAAGAAAGCAACTGTCGTCCCCCTGATACCCACTTCAATATTGCTGAAGTGAATGGGAAAACTACTACTACCTTCAAAATTGTCTGAATTTTGGCACATTTTCAAAGCTTTTTTTTCTCATCAAATAATAAAGTTGTAGGATCAAGTTAGCTCTTACTTCTGCTCAGGAATTACCCCTCCAAGTCCTGCTTGCTCTTTAATTAATTGGGCTTCCTTGTCACATCCTTCCCAGTGTGGCAATGAGAACTCAGTTAAAATTCTCCTTCCATGTACTTCCTTGGAAAGGAATGCAGGGGCTGGGAGGTTACTGGGGTGTGCTCCAGTATGTCTGGATGACCAGAGAATAAGGACTGGCACATGTATTGCAGGAAGCAGAGAATTGCTGCCAGCTGCTATAGACACAGCCCAGGGATGGACTTACACCTCACTTACTCTTAGAGGCACAGGCTGGACCTTTGCACTGAGAAACAATTCAAATTATCTTCTCATTAAAAATACCATTCATATCACCTCTTTATTATTTTTCCAACCAATTTTACATCCATATGTAGCGAATATATTAGAGTATTGAGTTCTTATTGACCACAACACAGCTGCCTAACTTAAATGTATATCCAGTTTACAACGGCACTTACTGTTTTATTTCTAAAACCAAAATATCCAGAATACATAATACACAATCTGCATATTCAAAACTAATAAACTATTACATTTTCCCCAGCTAATAAAACAGTGCTATAGTGTCTATGGGTTTACCATACAAAAATGGAGAATCTTTGACTCAAATATTGACTTAGTCACAGTTCATTCATTAGGTAGCTTGCTCAGGCTTAATTTTTTCCTGCTTGCAGTTCCGGAGAGCTGAACACCTTAATTTAGCAAACACCATGGATTTTGGTGAAGGGGGATTACACTTAAGAGAAGAAACCATTCATACTTACATGGGAAAACACTGTAAGAGACCATTAGTTAGGTATTCCTTCAAAGAAATACATTTTTAATATAATTATGACACACAAGATATTAAAAGACAAGGCATTGCAAACGTGAGTACATGAGACTGAAAAACTTTTTCAGGAATGTTTTGTGCACTTTGAACATTTTGCATTAGCTGCACAATGATTTTTTCCATCCTGATAAACTCTTTAATAGACTGCAAAGTTCCCACCTCATTTACTTATCTTCTCAACTGAACTGAAGAAGAAAAATAATTTAAAGACCAGTAAACTTTGAAAATATACTTTATTGAATTTACTGCCATTTTAAATAGAAAGGAATTAAGGCAATGTGTGTCCTGGCTAGATTGCTAATCACCATGAGAGCATGCATGTAGGTGCAGGCAGAACTTTTCCTGTCAGAGGTGTTATCACAAGGACACTAGATTACCTTTTTTTCAGCCCTCTTGGAAATAAATTATCAGAACCAGGTACCACTACTTTATTGCTCAGTGTGTCCTGAGAAGCAGATGCAGTAAATTCTACTTCTGTGACCTTTTCAGTATTCTGTGTTTTGACTGAGTGTCCATTCTAGTCACAGGTTGCTGAGGTCACAAACAGAAGAAGATAGGAATGGCAAGCGAATCAAATTACAGAATACTAAAAAGGTCAGAGTAGTACCATTTATATTACCCTTCACAGAAAAGATGAGGCAGAAAAAGTTTTACCTCTGTCTCACAACAGAAATTATAATGATTCAGTAAATAGCCCCAGTGACAAATTCTCATTTGTGCCAAGGAGCTGCACTGCAAAGAAATAGCTATAATATCCAATGTTCATATTTGGAAGTATGATCCTGTTATATTTAAAAATTGAGGTTTTTGGAAATTCTGTTTTGCAATAGCATCTTTCATTTCAGAAATAAACATGAATAAAATTATTCTGAAAAAATTAAAAAATTATATTCAACTAAACCAAATAAATTGGTGTTTCTATATCCATGTCATGACTTTCTCCAACTTTATTCTACACATACTGCAGTTGGATGCACCATGTTTTATAAAAGGTTGTGGATTTTGATTGAAATCCTCGGGTAGCAAATATTCCTCTTAGAATTTAAAAAAAAAAAAAATCACTGAAAAATTTTTCTAGTGTACTGTTGGATTTATATTGACCAGTACATCTAATTAGGACTTTGTATGCAGTTGGCAAATCTCTCCTCTTTTAGTTTAAAACCATTCTTCCTTGCACTATCACTACTCACCCATGTTAAAAGTTGTTCTTCCTGTTTTCTATAAGTCCAATCCATCAGAATGAATCATGCAAGACTTCATTTTCTTCATTCAGAAAACCCCCTCTTTATTCACACAATTCATTTTTATACAGTTTTTACAGACCTCGTGTGCAACTTTAATTGGTTAATAGTTTCCTTGCCAATTACTCTATTAGTTAGTAAAAGGTATTTTACTTGTCCATCAAATCTCTCTATTCTTAAATTGTTTACATATTTTCTTCACTGATTCTCATGGGATAGATTTAATGTTTATGCAGGTGATAGTTGTTTTTTACCCAGGAATAGACTTTTATGTTAATGAACTATTCACACCAAGATTGTTTTCACATGGGAACTTGCAAAGTGCTAGCTGCACTCAGAAAAAGTGACAGGCCAGATATTGATCTAACAGAGAAGGCCTGATTTTATGAGGCCTTTCTTTTACAATTTTTCTACCTGACTGCAACATCATCTAAGTTTTGAAAGACCATAATATATTCTCCAGGCTGAAGAACACCAACCCTCTCAGCTTGTCATTGTAGGAGAAGTGTTCCATCCCTCTCATTGTCTTCATGGCCATACTCTGGACCTGCTGCAAGAGGTCCACATCTCTTTTGTGCTGAGGGCCCCAGACTTGGACACAACATTCCAGGTGGGGTCTCACAAGGGCAGAATAGAGCAGGAAGAATCATCTCCCTGGACCTGCTGGTCACTCCTCTTTTGATGCAGCCCAGGATGTGGTTGGCCTTTTGGACTGCAAGTGCACATTATTACATTTCCTGTTTGCCACCTACTTTCTTGAAAGCAGCTGATAAGTTAGATATGGAAAAAAAACAACCAAAAAAACCCACCAAACCTGCCTTTGGCATGCAGTGAGCATCAGCTATGAAGGCTTAACAGACTTAATGTCCAGGTAGTCTTACTTAAAAGATTGTGCTTTAAATTGCGATAGTGGTTACTATCCAAATAATGATAATGAAAAAGAAAATTCTCTTACCAGGATAGTAAATTTTTCTTAAACATTCTCAAGAATTTACTCAGCCACTTATATCTAGTGAGTGTAATTTAAGATTGACTTAAATGATCAACAAATTTAACTTAATAAGTAGTTTTCTACATAAAGCAGTTGACTGCTTGACATAATGAATATACAAAAGTAAAAAAAAAAAATAAGTCTTCTTGTTTTTTGGTTATTATTGTTTGACATTTATATTCACCACTGCTTTTCAACCAGTAAGTCTTGGCATCCAGGGTGTTTAGGGTGGGGGGTGGGGGGGGAAGCAATCAGAATCAGTGGGCTCCCAAGAGGTTGAGAATGTTATTATAATCCATAACAAAGAAAAACTCACACCACAATCCCCACATAGCCCCTTTCTTCAAGGTCAAATATTCTTTGCCATAAATAAATTCTAAAGGCTTCTAAGAAATTCTGGGTTTGTCCACAGTTTTCTTGTAAAAATAAGAATGTCAGAATAAAATGTAAGAATAATTGTATTTATTTCAATTTCATTTCAAACTGAGAAGATTATACTTTACTTAAGAATCAGTTTATCTGCAATTCTACACTGTCAAAATATTATGGCATACCCACAGGGTGAGATGATCCTGGAAGAAATTTCAGTCCACTGAAAGCTAAACCTATATGAACACATATTAACACTCTTCCCAAGTAATGTCTGCGAATGCTTTTTGTATCTCTGTCTATGCTGGTTTTTGTTTTCGTTTTCCCTTATTTCATCCTTCTTATGAAGTCTCCAGTTATGGCTGGAACGTTGTATATGTAGTAAAGAGTTTTCATTTTTTCATGAGACATATTAAATCTTTTTTTTCTCCATGCAAAACAACCATCTCTTTCGGGTTTTTTTTTGTTCATATTACTTATAATAAATAAGTACCATTAATTTATTTTCAAATCATGTTTCTCACTTTGTTTTATAATTGTTATGACCATATATTTTTCAATCTGTGTTACTCGACAACTGTAAATAGGGAAAATTTTTTTCAGAGGGGAAACAAAAAGCAATTTTCCTGTACAAGAGCTTCCATGTTATGTGATTCATAAACCTATCCCATAGCAACTGACATCAAGATTTATCACAGCCAAATGAAACATGGCTAGATGTACCAAATCTTCTTTGTATGTTATTCAGAATTTTAAACAAAATAATGTACTTATATTGGAGAATTTCTGACATATGATCACGTACCCAAACTGAATTACTAGGTAGTTGCAAGAGCAGGTCATGAAGTAGCTCATGAAAGCACATAAATAGGTAGTTTGTTTGCACCTCAGTTTGGAAATCTAGTCACGTACCTTGACAGCTACTGATTAAATATCACAATGTTTTTAGATTCTGAAGATGCTATAGATTAATTTAACCAGCTTTAGTTGGTTTAACAATGACTAGAGAAAAAAAAAAAGCCTTTAAAAAAATAAAAGCCTTCCAGACTATTTACCCCGTGCATGTAAGTGGGTGTATTTGACATCTATGCACTGAAATAGAGATCCTGAAGAACAATTTATAGCACAGCAATTCCAATTTCCCACTACCCAGGAGATATATCACTACTATACAAACATATTCACCTGAAAATCTGAAGTTCATTACCTTTACAAATATAAACTAGAAACAAACCAGTTAATTTTACTGGTTTTGCTTTGCACACTGATCACTCAGCAATGTTTGAAACCATGTAGAAGATCAGGGTGGATACACAAAACAAGATATCTAATTGTTGACTGTGCCTGGCTTTTCAAATGTCACAGTCCAGCCATTTTAGCATTCATAAAACAAAACTAATCTGGGGGGATGATATTTTTCTCCTGATTATCCTGAAATCCTCTTAAAGTCAAATCCCGTCTCAGGTAAAATGTCACTGAAAGTAATATCATTATAACATGATTTGTAATTTCATGAAAAGTCTCTGATTTAGACTAAATAGATTTAATAGAACTAAACTGATGCGGAGGTCACAGCAAGTAAATACCTGTGCTGGCATGGAGGCAAGGGTGGAAATAGAGCATGACCCCAAAACTCTGATATAACAATTGGACTGTGCAAGAAATCTAAGGACACAAATCAGCACCTGGTGCTTCTGGTCAGTACCTCAGGTATATTTGAAATTCTGACTGAATTGAGCTGGAATTACAATATGGTAGATTTCTCTGGTTTCTCCACTCTGCGCTGAGTTGCTTGCACCGCTGATCTGTATTTCTACGTCCCAGTTTCAACGAGCAGGTAGGAAGTCTAGTATTCACCCTGACAGAGCTAGCATCTCTAGATATATAACCATGATTTTACATGCCCAGCTTCCCAAATCACTACCAGTAAAGGAGATGTTTGAGAGCAGATGCAACCATGGCCCTATGTTCCTCCCAGTGGTGACATGTCTTGAGTAGCATCTGGTCTTCACAAAAAAATGTCAGTCTTCTGTCTCTGGAGGAGCAGAGATATAACAATTTGGGGATTACAGGCTGGGGATCAGAAGCTACCAGCGAAACACCTGCAGGGATGCAAAGCAGTGGAATGTATTGACTGCTCAGAAAATGAAGCATGCTTTTCTCCATTCATCTAGTGTCAAATATTTTTACCCCATATTGGGGGTAATTTTCCATCTCTCCAGTACTCTCTGAAGCAACATAAGACTGATTCTTATTGAAGAATATATATGGAAAGCCAAGATATTATTTTGACAAAGAAATACAAAGCAATATTTTATCTAGTTGCATGATTTAATTGAAGTGGGGTTTTTTTAAGATTACATTGTTCATATTGGAGGAATGCCTGAGATTTAGAGACTGACATCCACACTGCCCTGTTACACTATGCTGGTATTTAAGTCTCTTGTTAAAATCCAGTGAAGCTGAAAAATGAGAGAAATAAAAGAAAATTACAACATAGTCTAAAATTCCTTACTGATTTCAGAGGCCATTTGAAGTTATGTTGTGCAGCTCATATGTATATTTAAAAGCCCTACAGTCATTTCTTAAAATAAAATATACAGTAAAATGGATAGAAAAGGAAGAGAAGATACAGCTTTTCAAGGCTTCTATTTTATGGATTCAGATGAGTTTATCCTTTAAAGAAAACACAAAAAGTAATTCTCCTGACTGACATGTTATTATTCTCAGGTTCATGTGAATTTCTGTAAATGAAAAGTAGTAGTGCTCCTACTATTTTTTATTAGCTGCTTTTCCTTTACTCATGAGTTTTGGTATTTAATTCCCTTTAGTGTTCTCTTCAGTCTTGCTTGTGGCCATTGTCCAGGTTCACTGGACACACATTTGTTCACTGATGCAGTCACTCCATCATGGTCTTCTATGATGGAGTGGCTACATCAGTGGACAAAGTCCTTTATTTGGATTTCTGCGTAGCTTTTTTTTTTTTTGTTTGTTTGTTTGATTTTTTTTTGGTTTTTTTTTGTTCTCCACATCATCCTTCTCTCTAAATTAGATAGAGATGGATTTGAGCATTGGACTGTTAGATGGATAATAAAATGGTTGGACGATATTGCAGATATTGCATCCAGGGGGGAGTGGTCAATGGCTCAGAGTCCCAGTGAACATCAGTGACAGGTGGTGTCTGTGTTGGCGTCAGTGCTATTTAATATATTCATTAATGACGTACAAGATCGAGTGCATCCTTAAGGAATTTGGAGATGACACCAAGCTAAGATATCCATTTGACACACCTGAAGGGCCAAAGCCATCCGGAGGGATCTAGATAAGCTTGAGAAGTGGGCCCATGGGAATCTCTTGAGGCTTGAATAAGACCAAGTGCACTGTCTTGCACCTGGTCAAGGCCGCTCTCAGTATCAGTAAAGGCTGGGGGATGAGCATGTTGAGAGCAACCTGGTTGAGAAGGACTTGGAGGTGCTGGTGGATGAGAAGCTGGACATGACCAGGCAACATGAGCTTGGAGCCAAAAAGGCCAAATGTGTCCTGGGCTGCATCAAAAGCAACATGGCCAGCAGGGTGAAGGAGAGGATTCTGCTCCTCTGCTCTGGTGAAACCCCATCTAGACTACTGCATCCAGCTCTGGAGTCCCCAGCACATGAAAAATATTGACTTTTCAGAGTCTTTGTCGTACACTTCAATAGTTTTTGTACCTAATCCTCTTTTTACTTTGCACTGTACAGCTTTCCTGCACCAATTTTAGCCATGCTGGCCACTTTTGTGGGAAGAGTGAGATGTAAAAAGCCATTCCCTCATTCCTGATTTCTCACTGGTAAATATCTGGAAATGCCAAACCAATATCCAGTATATTTGTCACTCTATGGCAGTTTTCCTGCAAACTGTACAAAGAAGCATAAAAGAAAACCTCACTAGTTTCTTTTACCTTCTCTTTGGTTGCATTCCAATCTTTGATTGTTCTCTCTCTCTCATTTTTGTTCTTCTGTTTGCACTCCTTTCAAAAACTTTTGTTCTTCCTCCTTTTCTCTCCATTTTGCACTTGAGATTTTAATTCTTCTTTCCCCACTTATATTCTGCCACTTTTCTTACATTTTTTTCTTTCTACCTATCAGCATTTCTTCTTTATATCTTTCACTTAAAAGGTTCCTTTTAAGTATTATTTTTACATTTTGATAAGAATTTATTTTCACGGTATTATGTGATCACATAAAAGAGTGTTGTGAATTTTCATGTAATTATTCCATGGGTTCGAATTTAAAATTTTTCCTCCTACAAATTAAAAAGATAATTTAAAACAACTAAAAATGGACAAATACAAATTATTTTTTTTCCTTCATTAGGAGATACTGTCATAACCAATTCTGACTTAAAGGACAAGGAGGATGAAATATATAAATAAATCCCTTCAGCTATTTATCTGCTATTTTTTTTTCCACCAGGATCAAACTGTCAATACTTTAATTCTTAATAAGGCATTAGAATATTAGTCTAACCGAGACCTTGATCTCTTTACAACTGTAGCTAAATTGGAGAAAATATTTTCCGGTTGTAGAGCTTTTCTTCCCCACAAACCCCAGGACTCAGTAATTTGTTTGCAGTTGTATAAACATAAATAATGATTTTATAAACAGTAAGCGACCTTCTCTTCTACATTTTCATGTCAAACTCTGTAAGTGAATGCTTTAGTCCTTTAGCTTTTGTAGCAAAAATATTACCTTGAAATTGGCATTTTGAAATGCTTGCAGATACATTCTGATCTGGGGGAAATTCATAACTAACAGTTATTTTTCATCCACTATATAGCTCCATTATACTATAGATAGCTTTAACAAAGTAAACCATAACACACATAAAAGGAGATAGGACTGCAGTAATGATTCAAAAAGTGACTGGAGCATGGACTGTACAGAAACTTTCCATCATTCTTGAATGTCAACACTGTGCTGCAGTCATGCTTAGTACCACAATAATATTAGCGCTCTCTGCAAAATATATTACTTTTACCTAACAATGTAAAATGTCATAGTGTATGAGAGACAGTCTAGGTGCAGCCTGAAATGGTTGTGAAGATAACTTCAGGCAGATTTGTAAATAAGAAAAGGAAAAAGACCCAGTTCCACACCTTCCCATTAGTGTGGTGTCATTTGCAAGAAAAGATCAAGTACAACACAGGTAATCTGTGATTCTATCGGGTAGAAAGTA
>VZRH01001689.1:854774-887933 GCA_013397555.1 Urocynchramus pylzowi | reverse complement strand
CCCCACACAAACAAACCAGAAAAAACAAACAAACAAAACCTCCCAAAATTCCCAAAAAACTCAAACCCAAAGAAAAGCATGAGGAACTCCCTTTGGCTAGAGTCACAATGAGAGTTGATAATGAGTACTGAATATTCTTTCTCTTTTGTGTTAATTTAATTGGGCTTTTCCTCAATGAATTTCTAGTTATATGGAGATCACAAACCAGTCCAAGGACTGGTTGTGTCATACAATATAATTTAATTTAGTTAGCATACAAGAATCTAAAAGGTAAAACCTGTGCTTTAAAATATGGCATCATGAAATAGAGAGGAACTAATCTCTACTTTTCCACCAACATATGCTGTGAGCAGGGGTTGTGTAAATTTATGTCACGTTGGCACCATTTTGTTTCCATAAAAGCTGACAGAAAAAGCTTAGTCAGTAGGTGCAAAGAACCCTGCTTTACCTCTATTGACTACAGGGAGCTTGCATCGAGGAAGAATTTGAAGTTAATAAGAGCTACATGCACATATCAAAGAGAGACCCCCTTAAGCACACTGCTAAGGCAAGAGTGTGCTCAACTATAATGGTATTATAAAGCTAAGCCATAAAAGCAGTCACCCCACTGACTAACATGAAATATTAGGTTGGTGGGATAAATCACATCTTATGCTTAATTCACTGGTAAATTGTATTAGAGGTGTACAGTGTGGGAGCAGAGAATGCACACTGAGTATAAAGCCTTGTTCTATCACTTAATTTCCTGGAATACAGAAAACAGTTCTTTGAAATTTGCTGGTGTGTGAAATCCTCATACCTACACAATACTATGGCCTATTACAAAAAGAGCACCTCATTATCACATCACAAAGTATGCTAGCAGAAGAAAACCATCGTCCTCTCGCCTTTCACGCAGCCGCCCCATTTGTTTAGACATATTCAATGCCAACATTTCTGAGTCAATGTCTGGAAATGTTTCTAATTGAATGACCACCAATTTTGTACAAAGGGCTCTGAGAGGGCAGCCATGCTGGGATAAAACCAAGTGTTTAGAACAGTGTTCAGAAATCTGTCAAGCCAACATGTTCAGCTTAGTTAAGGTCAGTTGTATTTATTTGTCTTCCCCCGCCCCTCTTTTTTCCCCCCTTCCATCTCTCACTGATAAGGTCTGAGCACTGTGGCAATGGTTCAGAAACCAAAACTGAGGGCCCCACCATGTCTGCTCTGGATTTAAATTAGAATCTATTCCAGCTCTAAATGGCTTTCAATTGCAGCAGTGCTTAAAGTCCACATTATCTATAGCTTTGTCATCTAATGGGTGTTTTATCTGAAGTTGTTCTAAGAATAGCAAAAAGTGAGTAATGTCCAGGGCAGAAGAGGTCCTAAAAGTGCTTAAAGTCCACATTATCTATAGCTTTGTCATCTAATGGGTGTTTTATCTGAAGTTGTTCTAAGAATAGCAAAAAGTGAGTAATGTCCAGGGCAGAAGAGGTCCTAAAATGCAAGTTGTAAATCCCACAGTTTAGGAATGCAAGTAGGAAGACAAGACTGATAATGCTGTGACCCTGAGATCATCAGCATTCACATCAAAAACTGAATGGTGCCATCAAAATTTCAGACTCTCAGCTTCTGTTTGGTTTAAAAACCTTGTATGTCTTCCTTTTTATTTCCTTGTTTGCTGTTGCCCCAAACTCTTTGCATTTTTTTTGCTTCTTGCAGTAAATACCAGGACCAGAATCAGCAGCATGGGACTCTTCAACTTCTGCTCTCTAAATTTCATGCTTTGTACCGGACAATGACTAAAGATGACAAATATTTTCTAAGTTGTCACATACAATCACCCATCTTCATACACTGGTTTTATATTTTTCTAAGGACTGTGGCAACAGATGTTAATGTAGTATAAATGAACACATCAATTTTCTCACACCTGTGATGACAAGGATTAGCAAAAAGTTTACTTATATTTGGCTTGATACATGACCTCTACCTGTCATTCTCTATTACATCAAGTTACTGTACTTCCATATCAGTTTTCCTAGATTTTATTATAATCCATTGTATGGCATATTTCTTGAGAAAGATTAAAAGCTTCTCTTCTATATTTAACTTTATTTTACAATGATGCTACAAATTTGATCTTTCACTAGCCCTTAATATTATTTTCTTTAAAGCAGGAAGATGCGAACATTCAAGTAGTTTTACATTAAAAAACATTTATATATCATCTATTTTAAAGCAAAGACCCTATTAATGGTGTTGAAGCATCAACTTTACAACTGGAATACTAGCTAAGTCAACAGTGTTTGTATAGACTATTGTGGATATAATACACTGGCTTCTAAGCATATTAGTATAATATTAGCACTGATTTATAATAATCCTTCCTGTTGCTTCCTACGTCACCATTGCATAAACTCAGCTGATCAGAACAGTGAGAGACTTAATGAAAAAAAAGTAATATTTTGTTAATGAGTTTATCATGTTCCTCCCCCACCCACCTCCCCAAATTTTTTTCTTCATTGACCTGTTCCTGGCAGTTGAAACCTCCTCACAGGGGTAATGTCTTCTGTGTATTCCTTGTTAAAGCTAACACAGACAAAGACACAGACAAAGCACCTTTGGAGGGGGTTCACAGCTCCATCTTGTTTGGCTTGATGGGCAAATGGCTTACAACCTCTATGTATTAGAGGTTGAACACAGCAGCACTAAGAGGTTCAGCAGCAGCAGTTTGGCCAATCAATACGTGTGGATGGGCCAGGTAATCAGCTCAGGTGTAGCTCCAAACCAGTCTCCGCATTTCACATCTCCTTGTTGATACATGCCATGTGGAAGGAGAAGAATCTGGTTACTTCATGGTCTGCTTCAGTTAGATGCAGAACTTCACTATATACACTGCTAGAAAGCAAACACTTTTTGAGAAAGAGACAGGAAACTGTAGGCATCAGAACTGCATAATTCAGTAGCTTTTTTAGGAATAAGTAATGAAGATACACTCAAAAATAAATTTCAGGCAGTAAATTATTGTTGGTTTTTTGAAAGATACAGTTTTCAGCATGCCTTCCATGTATGTCCCAGCATTGTTGATCCACTCCAATACAAATGCACGACTTTATCCAGTGGAAATTTTTGAAAACACATCTTAGTATGTACTCTGCTATATACAGTGGTAACATCATTTTGAGACTGGACTGACTGACAGGCTTTCCTAAGACACTGTATTTTGTTTTGTTCAGATCCCATGGTTTGGAGCCCTCAGTACAATCAAAGGTAGTGCCTGCACAGAGCTAAATACAGTCACTTCTACCTCTAGAAGCTTCCAGAATGCTGTAAGAGTCATCAAAGAATGCAGGACACACTGGGAAATTAGCAGCTCCCTTTCTCCAGCAGTGGGGTCATTATCATATCAATTAATAGAAGCCTGCCAAAGACTCTGCAGTAAAAATAAAATTACCTGGGAAAAAGTTTGTTCCCAGATTCTGCATGAATGTCTCAGTATCCCAAATGATTATAGTAATATTTTTCAGTTTCTTTTTCAGTTACACAAAAATTGATGTGCTGTTTGGAGGGGAAGAAATAGAATCTCCCACTGAGCTTGTCACCCTGGTCTCTCAACTTCTCTTTGAAATACAACAAGTAATAGCACTGACAGTCTTAACTTTACATCTCTCCTTTGAGATTCTTTTAAATGTTAGTTTGCTGGTTTACATTTCCTCCGCTGAATCCGTTGTTTGCAGCCAACTTCTGTCTTCTGTTTGGAGATTTCTGCTTAATTTTGCATCTAAGTTTCACTTCTAATTTATTTCTATATAGCTCTAACTCCCTAGTGCTGCCTGAGGACATGAAAAGATGATACAGTACCATTAGTGTATTAATGTACAATAATACTGAGCTTATGGTATCAAAGTAATCCTCATTGATTGGTGTCTCCAAAGACACGAAACAGAGAATAACAACATTAAGCAGTACAGTTTGCCTCCAGCAGGAGTTTTAGCTGCAATTACATTGCCAGGGACCACCTCAGTAGCTGCATTTTGGAGGGCAAGGGACATCAGAATAGCTTCTTGTTCAGGGAAAAGTAGTTACTTTTTTTTTGTGTCTACATAAGTGTAGCCATGGCAGCTCACGGAATATATTCATTACATTAGCACAGCTTATTGACCATGGCTAGGGTTTTTTTTGGTTTGTTTTTGACTTTTTCTCACATGTTTATTCCTTTCTATTCTTTCTCATCTATTTTCTATTTATATTTGCCCTTTGTCCCTCCCTTTTTGTCCCTCTCTCAGCCCACAAGAAACACTTTGTTTACAGCTGCAATAAAAGACAGCAGTATCAACCATATCTTCAATCTCTTGGGCATCTATAGATTTTGATCACCCAAAATTAGCCATAAAGATAATCCCAAAGAAGTCCCATTCTTTTTACTCCTGCATAAGATAGGGAACCGAAAGAAATGGCTACAAGATATGCAAGATTTTTATAGGAAAAGGAGAGACCTTTAGAACCTATTCGATTTTAGAGAAAGGAGACAACTTTCATTTTCAGAGCAGAACTATGTCAGGACAAAATCCCTAGAGAATGTGGTTGACAACAAGGTATACATCACACTAGGGAGCAGTGGGACTGGCTGCATCACAGGTTTCAAGAATCTGGGAATCCAGGGTGACAAAACATCTGGCATCCTTCATCCCCACAGGAAGCAGCCCTATGATATACTTCAGCAGGAAGGGCAGAGCAGATACAGTGGTGGTACCAGGGTCACCAACAACCCAGTGATTTCTTGGTAAATCCACAGGAATGAGGCAGGCCCGAGGTCATGCTGGAAAGTCAAGTCAGAAGGTAAGGATGAGCAAGAAAATTGGCAAGCATAACTACAGCATGGGCCCTTTAGGACCAAGGGAAGTACCTGTATATCAATGCAGCTCCCAAGAGATGGGGAGTGATGGGGACCAGCAAGGCTTATCCCAGCTCACCCTGCAGACATGCCTAGCAACTACCTGATTGCTATGCCCTACTACAAGAGCTATGCCCTGCCAAAGTTTCTATGGCACACTGATATCTCCCCTTTTTTTTAAACTACTTCCATTTGGGAACACCTGAATATAGACTGAGTATAGACTTTATTATTTCATACAGCTAAAGATGTAAATCAAAATGGAATGTCAAATGTGTTTATCAACATGACTGTCTATAACAATCAGACTTATATAGTCTTGTCAGTAGGAAAGGGAATTGTATGAAAAACTTCAATTTCTTGAAACCATGTTGACTGATATTAAAATAATGTTTTCAATTTCCAATTATTTTGAGTCAGAGTCCTTAATTTATACCTCCACTATTTTTCACAATTTTCATTAATTTTCCATTACTGATGTCAATATACAGAGCTCTAGGTCACCACTTTTCCCAATCTCATGTTGGAATTATGTTGATCACTCCCTAATACCCTTAAATTCTGACAGCTTTCCAGGACTTTCAAAGGTAACAGTAGGAAGAGCTCCTGTGCAAAAATCATCTAGTTTTTGGGAAAGAATAAAAGAGCTCTTAAACCAGCTAATTTTCCCCACACAGAGTGTGCTCCCACATCACACGCTGCATCATATGCTACAGCTGGTCAGCTTAAATCTTTCCAACATTCCTTCCATTCATCCACAGTTATTTCCACTGATAAGTGAAAGCTTAACAGTTTCTTTTGTAGAGAGAAGTTCTGATGTTGACTTCTGCTTCCTGCCTTTTAGTCTGCACTCTGGAAAGTTATTACTTGTTGATTACATATTCAGTCTATTGCAGGTGGGATCCTTTCCACGGGATCCCAAACAGGATGATCATGATTAGCAGAGCTCTTCTACATTGGGATGCTGTATTTTGAGAAGTTTTTTTTGCCACCTTTCTCTTCAAGCATTTTTACTTACTTGTCTATATGAGTGCCAGGACTTCATAATTCACATGAAAAAAATCAGCAAATTACAGCCTCTGCATGCAGCCAATACTCTGTCCAACACTCAAATCTCTTATCATCCTTGTTCTAGACATTCTTTTAAGAATCAGCTGATGCTTTGTTTCCTCTCTTTCTCACAGCCTATCTCGAAGCATGTTTTGTGTTTCAGTAGCCTGCAATCCTCATTTCTTTTTCAGTTCTACTGGAAAGAGACTAGCATGCTTTTCTTGTTCCAAAGGTCTTACTTATTTCAATCTTTCAGAAATTCAGCTGGCTTCTAGAATTTCACATGGCTAGCATTAGGTGTACTAGTCCAAATCACAGTTACCTTTGTCTGCCATCTCACTCTCTGAAGACAACTGTCTGCTCTGTCCTAAGTACTTGCCATCTGATGAGTCTTCTCTAGATTTTTATCCATGGCAAGTGAGCAGACCTTCACAAGCTTGAAAAAAGCGCTGCAGTGATAAAGAAGGAAGGAATGGTGTTTTCTGTACTTTTCCTTTGTGCAGCCTTGTTTGGCTGTGCTCTAAAAGCTGACATCTGTTACCTCAGGTAATTTCATAACCTTGATGTCCTGATTATTTAGGGAATAGATCTTTTATCCTGTTATTCCTCTCACAACACTGTCAAGAATTGTACTCATCTGCCTTGTGCCTGAATTGGTGCTGGATGATTCATTTTTTGTCTTCTGTGAGGTTCATCTTTTATCTCAGTCCATTCAAATGATTCATCATCATGACTTTGTGAAGTGCTAAGAGGTGATTCAGAACTGAGAGATCTGGGTTTCCCAATGAAGAAGCTGCTCTTACTTCAGAGTCTGATTCTATCTTTAAGACCACAAGCTTGAGATGTAACTAGCCAAGAGACAAATGCATATTACTAAGTAACAGTAACAAGAAGCAAATAAACCAATTCTAAAATCTATATCTTAAATAATAAATGCATTACTATTTCTAAACTTCAGTTAGTAGTTTTTCATACCATAAGAAAATTTTAAATGTATTAATTATTTTTATGAACCATAATTACTACTGAATTAAAAACTCATCAACCTTCCCTTCTACATTTCTTAGTACTGGGGTTCAAATCTGTCCATCAATTACAAACTCATCAACCTTTCCTTCTACATTTCTTAGTACTGGGGTTCAAATCTATCCATCTTCACTCCATCCTTCCACTCCAAGTTACTTGGGCATAAGCTTAATGGAGTGGATGGCTAAAGGAATTTTCCCTTTGGTGCTCCAAAGATGTACATGTTCAAATCAGCATACGTGTAAAGCCTAAAAAGTGCCCCTCAATGACTCCAAAGATTGTCATCTTTGGGTTTCAGCAGCTGTCCTTCCCTGCTGCTCAACAACTTTGATCTGATCCTGTGATAGAAGTCTGAACTTCTCAGCCATGTTTAAGATGTGGAGGGAAAGTGGCTAAAGGGATTAAATTGCTTTATTTTTTTTATCAGTCAGTTTATGTCAGCTGTCTCAAGGGGAGTCTTATCTGAAAGGTTCCATGTTCCTCCACTAATCTCAGCCTTTGTTTGCTGCTGTAGGAAAGGTGCCAGCTTAAAGCTCTCCATCTATCAGTTGCCTCAGACAACTCTTACCAGCATCTTCTAAAATAATTTGCAAATACATTGTCCCTCTCTTTCACATTATCTGGAAAATATGTTTCCTTACTGCTTTCCTCCATGCACCTTTGTCCTCAGGAGGTAGGTCCCTCTGCAGCTACTCCCTAATTGCTGCCACTATGAACCATGCAGCTTTGCTGGTCCATGGAGCTCAAATCCACATGAGACAATTCAATTATGACATTTGCTTCTGGGGAGCCTCACTTCGTCCAAGTAATTTGAAATGGGAGACCTAAAATCAACATTGACAAGTTAATTGATAATTTGTATTGACAATGAAATAGTCACTTTTCAGGTATTTCTAACAGTTTTCTGTTAGCACTTAATAGTAGGAAAATGTAAGCACACTTATATGAGTACAGAAAACAGATAAGCAAAAGAGATTTTTTTAAAGTCCAAGCTCAGGAGACAGAAGATGCCATTACAGAATCTATGAAATCATGTCCCCTCTAAATTGCCCTGAACCATGAACAGCTTTAATAATCTAAAATGCTTCCATTATATGGCATGGACTAATAATAATGTGGAGTCTTCTCAGGTCACTCAAGTACACTATGGACACAGGCAGGAGAATACTGTCCATATATTTCCTGTGTGCATATTGATTTATCTATCTTTAGTACCTGATTACCAAACCATTAGCTGAAATCTATTCAGGAAAAAACTAAGATGTCTGATAACATAAAGTAACTGAAAGAGATAACAGGAATGATATCAATTCCCTTGTCTGAATTACCTCAGGCAGCCAACTATATTATGCTCTGGTAGTACCTGTGGTCACAACCACCCTTCACATGCATCTTTCAAAGTGGATTTCACCAGGATTAAGAGTAAGGAGAAACTCTTTGGGGAGTTTTTTGATTCTTCTCAGTTGACTCAGTTCCTATTTTACTGACACAATTTTTTTTTTTAAAATGATTTTTTTATCATACTAAAGATTTTTTTATCATACTAAAAAATTATGTTTCCTGACCTTGCCCATTCTGTGTAGAGCTTGATTTGAACATAACTTCTTGTGGCACAGGCAGTCTTCTGATTTTTTTATTCCATGTTGACTCAACTGAGACTGTTACCGTGTGCAAAACTGTATTTTGTCAACATGGCAAGGAGATGCTGGTAAATGTTGTGTAAGCTGAATTATTTATGGTAAGGAGTACCTTTGGTCTTTCATAAAAGGAATAGTATTGACAAACAGCTCTAGCAGTTCTAATATAAACAAGATTTATATTAGGATATAGCTCTCAGATTACTGCCAGCAGAATTTAGAGTCCATTAATATGTAGACTAATAAACAAATCTTATCAGAATTAAACCTGCATAGCATTAATCGAATTTTAAGAGGGATGTTAAGGGTGAGTGATATTAACTTTAGAGTGAGATTATAGAAGAGAAGACCATAGGCTGTTACATAAAGAAGTAAATAGTTTGAAACCACAAAAGAAAATGTCTAAATTAAACAATATATTACTGTATAATATTGTATCTGATTACACTTCTCCATAAATTGATTGTTATTTAAATTTGTGTTCACAAACTTGAACAATGAATAATTGTCTTAATAAGACATATGATATGTCTCATGTGAAATCTTTCCTGTCCTGTAATATTATGTCCATGAACATCTTACTGAAATTTCCGTGCCATTTGACACCAGATGGTCAGGCAGGGATGCATCCAGAACTGTTTCTGACAGGTCTACCAGGCCCATGACGTGTTTCCACTACAGCAAAAACAAGGAATGTGTCTTTGGAATTGACTCATTAAAGTTCATCCAGAGTTATATGCAGGAGCTACAGTGAATTTGGTGACAATTGCCCAAGCAAAAAGAGAAAAAATATATAGAAAATGCTATAAGTTTATATCCTTACTTCATCATAGGAAAGAGAGAAACATGAGAAGGATGAAAAAGCAGATTTTACTAGTATGTTTTACTTCTGAATCTTTATGCAAATCCGAATAAAAGTAATTTTTTCCTAGAGGGATGATTTTCTGTGTGATCACTAATTCTCTGTGCTGATTTACAGGACAGAACATGTCAATCCAATCAGCAAGTCACTTTGGTGTGTATGCACTCTACAAGCTGTCTGTGAAGTGATGCCTGTTCCACTGGATTTAAAAGGCAGAGCAGCTTCAGGAGTTTTTATCTCTGCATGACTGCTGGCTAGGGATTTGAACAGAAAAGAAAACTGCAAGAGGAAATTGGTTTGGACAAGAAGAGCTTCTGTACATAATTCTTATTAATTTGAAGATGAAATGCAGTCTCTTAGAAACAAAAAAAGATAGTGTGATGGCTTACTCAATATGGTTATTGCTATGGGATTCAGCCCCATTTTCTAAGTATTAGAACTGACTTCCCAGCATTGCCTATTTATGGGGAGCAGAATTACTGGAATTCTTCCTTTTAGAGACAAGGCACATAAAGCACAAAAGGAATCTCAGAAGAGGGAAGCTCACTGTTTCCCAGTACACAGAAGACATGCATGAGAGCTCCAAGAGTGGAAGAGTGGCTCCATTTCAATGTTGTGGAACCTTTACTTTGCATTTGAATGGGGTTTTGGTCAGAAAATTTAAATTTTATATTGAAGGAAAGAGAGTACAAGGTATTGACATTTATATTTAGTACAGGACATATGATTTTACTAAAATAAAAATAACTGCTAAAACCCACCAAAATAAAATTTGTACTCTGGGACGGTGTTCGAAGTTTTTGTTTCTTTCTCTTCTCAGTTAATGAATCACAGTATGCATTTGCCTCTGTATCTCAATAAAAACTCATGGTTTCTAAACTCAGGGTGCAGAAAGGCCTCATTGCCAACTTCTGTGTCAGAGGAAAGCAAGAAATCTTTATATGTTATAGACTTTGGGACAACGTTTCTATACCATTTATGTATATTTACCCTTGACTTCTTTGGCCCAGCTTGTCAGTAGCTTTTGCAGGTGGCTGGGTGAGAAAAGTTTCCAAGACTTTGATTATATAATTAAATGTAGCAAAGGATTTTCTTTTAAAAGTGAAATTTCTCTCTCTCCTTCTTTTATTTTGTGTTTTCTCCCTCATTAATTTTAAATATACTTATGAATAGCAAGACTTGGCACAATATTCAAATATTTTTTTCTTTTGCCTGGTCATACAGATATTAGTTTTAGATTAAAATACTTTCTTTTAACTGTATACTGCTAATCTTAGTCTTATGGGTGATTCACTCTCTTCAAGTGCTATTAGCTACTGCTCAAATGCAAAGATCATAAAAGATTGGAAGCATAACTGTAGCAGACAATACAGGAAAGCAATAAGTATCCCATTTTTGGACCTGGTGGTTATCTAATTTTAAATGTATCTAATTTTAAATGGCTTCACAACCAAGAACGCCATGCAGCCCAGACNTTCAAGTGCTATTAGCTACTGCTCAAATGCAAAGATCATAAAAGATTGGAAGCATAACTGTAGCAGACAATACAGGAAAGCAATAAGTATCCCATTTTTGGACCTGGTGGTTATCTAATTTTAAATGTACATGGCTTCACAACCAAGAAAGCCATGCAGCCCAGATTTACTTAGTACAAAACTCTATTTACTTTCGTAGCATTTTCTGAAGTTTTGTAAAAGAAAGAGCTTCCAGAGCAGTAATTTAGATGAAATTACTTACAAATTGAAAGAACAAAAAAGATAAACCAGAGATATGCAGAAATCACTAAATAGTTTGATACATATGGCAAGCATCATATAGATTGCATGAAATTTGGGGCATAGCTGGCTGCAGCTCCTCATGATTATATGAGTTCTTTTAATTATATTAAGCTTACTGTTCTGTCTACAGATCTAAATTTCCAGTAGTACAGTTCCATTCACTCAGAGAAAACTGCTGAAGAAAATTATAAAATATACACTATATACTACTGATTTTATGCCTACTGATTTTGAACCCAAACAAGTACTTTATGTGATCTGGCAAGAATGCAAGCTGATAATTCCAGAGAATAGAAGAAAACTGTAGTTTATTGATAAAAGTACAAATTGCCCTTCTTTTTAATTTCTGTTTTAAATTATCTAGTGTAATTAAAGGGAATACATGAGTTATCTAAGATTGCTATATTAGCAATATTCTTAATATTACAAGTTTAATGTTTTGAATTTTTTCACAGTTAATATGTTTGATGTTGACCTAAATTTTTATGAGTGATAGTAAGCAAATTTTATGATGACCAAAAAAATGTTCAGAAGGAAAAAGAATCTATAGCATCTGTAAAGAAACACAACATAAACTGACACAAATGTTTGACTAAGAAAATAATGTAAAAGTACCATGAAAATAAGCAAAAAATTTGCTTATCTACAGAATATTAAGTAGAAATTGATACCCCTTTTATAGAGGTTCGATTCTGCAAAAGTTTGAGGAGACAGGTTGTCAGTAAAACTATATTTGCTTACATTGAAACTATAAATTTTATAAAAGAAAAAGAAACTACTGTTCTTAGAAAGACATATAATTCAACCCTCACGTTTTGCAAGACATCTGACAGCAACAAGCTGTGGGATGGTCTCATTCTTGCTTTGTATGTTTGCTTTTGGGGAAAGATCAATAAATAATTTTTTTAAATACTCATGTCCCCATATTCCTCTCTGGATATTCCTCTGTCAAGTACTTTTGGAACCATATTTTCTCCATTACTTCTAGGAGGTTGATGGATTATGTTACTAGCTAAGTTTTTCTTGCACATAGTTTATTAAATTATTGATGATAAAAAGGTTCAGTGTAATAAAAATGTTTCAAAAATGTTTCTCTACTTTGATTACTTGGGAAGAAGCAGATCAATCATTCCTGAACTTTGAAGTTGTTTTTTTAACCCTGGCAGTCCCTAGACTAATGCTACTTATATTGAATACTGATTATTGTTGTAGGGACCAGACTCTGAATATGGCCAAACACTGGCCAGGAAAAGCAGGTTTTAGTGGGCTGAGACACCTCCAAGCCCACAGATGTTGCCAGTTTCCCTCTCAGCAGCAACGGTGTACAACCACATCTGCTGCTTCCTTTGACCTTCCTTCCTCCTTCCTCTCAAGACTGACCATTTGTGATTTTGAGTCAGTAAAATCCTATCTCACAATATGTAAAAAGGCACAGACACAGGTTAAGAGAAGCCTAACAGTAATAATCTCTGGTTTAGATAGGAAGTATTCCTCAGACTGAACGAATCCATAGATATTTTCTACTCATCTGTCTACATATGATTTTTGCCTCCTAATCTCTCAGCCATAAACTGTACAAGGTCAACTTCCCGTCCATACAACAGCTTTTCTTCATAGAATCATAGAATGCTTTGGGTTGGAAGGGAACTTACAGATCATCTGCTGCCTGCTACCTCCTTTCCCCAGTGGGCCAGGGTGCTGATCACTAGACCAGGTTGCTCAGAGCCTCATGTGATGTATAGTCCTTTTCATGAGCATGTGCCAAAAATCCAGATCAGATCTATTTTTCCATTATGATGGAAAAGCTAGGAGAGAATTCTTCCAATCATGTCCTCCTGTTAACTGTGCTCTGTAGCATTTTTCTTAGCCCTGTTATATCTTTGTCTTTTCAAAGTGCCTACCTGCTCCTCAGTCTGGCCTTTATTGTATGTGGAGGAAAGGCTTGACTTTCAGGTGAAAGTAAAATTCTGAAATCTGTAAAAAATTAAATTTCCCTATGTGGATGGAAACCCTTCCTGAATTAGCAGCTCCAACAGAGGAACAACTGCAAAAGTGCTGCTAAACTGGTTTCCTGTCACCTTTTTCTTCAAGTCTTATAATTGGCCAGTGACATTTCTTCATACAAGTAATGTGAGGGGACTCTACAAAAATCTGCTATCAGCAAGTTGATTATTTTGTCCTACAGCACAATATTTTTGTTTGGAAGCACCTGTAATAGCCTACTACAATCAATGCTTGACCAACTGTGCTAGAGAATGCTACCCATACTTTCACCTTCCAAATTAATTTGAAAATATTTTGACCATTGGAAATTTCTGGGGCATATACTTTCTGCCTGACATCACTCAGATATCACTGAATGAAATGAATTTTCACATGTCTGAGAAAGAAAGGTTATCTTGGACCATCCAAAAACCCGGTATTGGGAGAGTACAACATCACGCAGGTGGGTTTCAAATAGGTTATTGGCAAGGATGCAATTAGAAATACGCCAAAGCGGTGAGAATTCAGATGTCGTGGTTTATTTGAGATTGTCACCTCAGAGCTACTGTTTTCTTCACAGCATAATTGTTGGCATGTAGAAGGAGGGGTGTCCCCGTTTTTATTTGAAAAGTCATCGTAAAGTTCTACACTGCTTTGAGATGAAAATTGTTGGAAGAGAAATAAGGTTAATTTTAAAGCTATGTGGAGGACCATAGGCAGCCACGTCTCTGTGGATGTCTCTCTCATGGCTTTCACAGCAGGGATCAATGCTTTTGAGCTTTTCTTCCATTTCACTGAACAATTACAGATTTTTTCTAACTGAAAAATGTGGTGATTTGCTGAAAAATGTAGTGTTGAAGATGAGTTAACCAGGAAGACAAAAAGAAACAGGCAGGGAATTATTGAATAGTAAAGTGTGGTTCAAGAACCAGTTTTGAGTTTCTAGCTTTGCTTCCAGTGAGCTCGTAAGTCTCAACATATGTAGGAACTATTGAATATCTGTCAGGTTCACTACTCTTACCTACACCTTCCAGGATTACCACCTGGGGGAATTACATCTAATTTGGAAACATCTGCTGTAAAGGTTTGTACAGAAAAACTTGACACAAGCTTACCCTCAAAATCCATATATAAAAAAAATCTCCATCTGAAAAGTACTTGTCAGCATTTTGTCTTAGCAGTACAGTAATCCCTAATTTAACAAGTCTCCATTTATTTTGGAGGATGGTTTGCATGTATAAAAATTAGGAAAAAGTACTAACAAAAAATGAGAGGCATAGTTCTACCTAATATTCCTACATATTATAATTAATCATGGTAATAGACTGGAGAATAAGGTTGACATTAGCAAAACAGTGTGAAAGTGGTATGTTATTGGCCAAACCTAATTTCTTCTTATGAAAATGAAGATATTAAATTGTGGAAGAAAGCCTTTTAGATTTTTTAATTTTCCATCATTTTTACTAGATATTGCATTGTATAGCCCAAGAAAAAAAATGGGAAAAAGGACACTTTCTGAAGCAATTAATATAAGAGAGAATCTTGTTGATCCCTGTTTTTTTATGTTGCTGAAAGAAAAATTCTTTCAGCTGTCTTAGTATTAATATTTCACAAATAAAATTTTAAAAATTAAAAGCTCTGCTCCAAAAATGTCACATAGAATATTTAATGAGTCACAAAATACTTTCTATACTTTTAAATGTAGCTTTCATCAACCAGAATATTTTCACAAATACCTCTCTGTGAGCTCCATATTCTTTGTCAAAAAGTGATGGACTGGAAAAGATCTGACCATATCCAGAGAGACAGATTTATAATGAAAGCAAGAAATATTTTGCAACAGCCTCAAAAATCTTGCTTTAAAATTTATTTAAGTTGTATTAAATTATGAACTATATTCCCAATTGATTGCACAGACTGAAAAACCACAAACAAAAGGAAAACAAATTATTTGTTCCATCAAAATCATGTTTTATTCATCTTTTATTAATTATCCAGAAAACAGAATAGACAATAAATTTGTAGATGAAACATTCACATAGAAATGTGTTCCTTAATCAGTTTCCTTACATATAGAACTTTCCCACATCCATTACTTATATTAGTTTTTGCTAATTATGAGGGGTTTGGTACTTAAATATTTAACACCTACAAGGCTGCAAATTCATAAACACCAGCAAAATCCAGAGAACTGGTAAAGTTTTCTGATTTGTCTTTCAAATTATATCTTCCTCTGGGCAATTTTTTTTGTTGATGTTTATGAATATATGTATGCAAGTGTATCTGGAATAGAGTAAACACAGGTTAGAGCTCTTCCATATCCAACATCATCAAAAGCAAAATAAGCTAATAACAGTAATAATAATAAAGATTTCACGGAGTTCAATTCTAGAACAAAACTCATCATAGACCTCATATAAATGAAATAACTTGTTTTTAAAACATTTCTCTTTCTAAAGAAGATGGATCAGATGGATCTGAAAGTTCAATCTTTCAGCAGATAGCTGGTGTGCACAAAGATTTTCAAAACTGAGTTTTTCTACCTCCTGGTATTCTCAGAGTAGGTGTTCAGTGCAGGCACTTCAGATCAAGCAAGCACACTCAAGCTAGTTTTAGAGTAAGTAGTAAGTGTTCTGGCTGCCAACACGGGTCTGCTGCAGATCAGAGATGAGCTCAGGCTAAGCAGTGTGTTGCTATGGCTACACTGATGACAATACCCAACCTAGTAAGTGTAAATCTAACATATGTCTCCTGCTATGAGACAGAGCCTCGGTGACTGCCCTGGAGCCATGCCTGAACACCCGCTCTGTAGGAATTCAATTTTGCAGAGCCACTGAGATGCAATTCAGAATCAATGGTCCCATATGTACTCCTAGGAGCATTATTCCCTGATTTCATCAAGGCTGTGTGTGGGTACATGGTGGGTCGAATATATTTGGGTTGTTTTCTCAGCAGTTTAATAAGAGAAAACGAGATTCTTCATGACTACTCTTTTTAGCTGTCTTGAGCCTCAGAGTATAACTGATTAATGGCTATGCCATCCAGTCTCCTGATTTCGGATATAATAACAAAACTACACAGTGCTCTCCATGGCTCTCCACACCTGCAGGGAAAATTGAGGCCGTTGTCGGCCATCTTCCAGCCAAACAAGTAAAAAGTTACTTTAGTAGGAGTGAAAGACCACAGGGAAAATCCTGATTTTCTCTTTCCTTCTTTAAGGAAAAAAATAAGTTTTTAAAATTACATCATGTGCCTCAGTTCCACTGTTGGAATTGCTTAGCAAACCCATTTAATCCACAGCTTTAAATTGTTATTTTTAAACATTTTAACAGGTGTGAACTGTCCACTTGGAAAGACACACACTGATTTGTGTGTAGAAAATTAAAATCCCCTGAGGGGTGCAAGTACAGAAATCTTTGGGCCAAGCCCTAAATATGCCAATCCTCATGCCAAGATCACTATGACTAATGAACTATTAAGATTTGGTTTCAGTACACTATTAAGATAAGGTTTGAGTGCACTAAAATATCTCATTTTCATCCTTTCTCTTATATTAAGTCCACAAAACTATGATTGGCAACCTGGAAAACTCAGTAATCAAGTACTGGCTAGCAAACAGTGCAGTTTAAACCTTAATTATTTTTCCTTCTTCCTTTTTAATTTTTTTTATCAGTTGTGTTTTTTCTTTTGTTAAATATCGTGTGCAAAAAAAAAAAAAGTCCCATTTTATTTTTTTTTTCCATTTAGGACACTCAATGAAGACATCAGTTTGCAAGCATTAATTTAAATGGGTAGCAATTACTTTATCTAGAATCCCCTCTACTTTCCCAATGAAAGAGAAAAATAATTTACAATGTTAAATATTAAGACATGTATTTAACTTACTACTCTTCAAATTATCTCTATAAAGACTTATAGGAAAGAAGCATCAATTTCATAGTCTTTTTTAGACTGTTAAATAGTATAATGGCTGTCCTTCCAAAAGAAAAGAACAGAAATTATTTGGAGCTTTCTGAAGGAGTAATTTCTTTATCAGTCCCAGTTCCCTGAAAACAGAAAAGGAAGAAAAATACCCATAAGGAAGGAGAAATATGTTTTTCATGGTGCTTACTTCACTTGCAGTTTATCTGTTAAAAAGAAACAAAAAAAAACCTCACAAAAACAAAAGCAACAGCATTTTAACAACAAGTTAAAAAACAAGATGGGAGAGACAAAATAAGGGGAAGGAAATAGATACAAAAAGAAGAGTGTCAGCAAGCATCAGTGTCTTATATTAGCATTGTATTCAGGATTTGATTTTAAATTGCATGTAGCAATTCAAATGTAGAAATAGTTTTCCCTTTAAAAAAAAAATCTCAAAAGCAAACGAGCCTTTTATTTCAGGGTCCAACTACTGGCTTAAGCACATCCTTCCCCTGTAAGAAGAAAGGTTACACATTTAAGCTTCTGTTTTACCTGATCCTGGCAAAAGCCTTCATTTTATCAACCCTGCATCATAGATAAGTCCTTCATATTTGACAACTGGTGCAAATTTTCTCAGAGTGTCTCCTGTCAGAGGTTTTTTCTATTTTAATAAATGACTACTCATTGATGTAGAGAATCTTGAACTCTCACACCCTAATTAAGTGACTCACATTATCTGTCTACCTGTGGCTACCTGTCCACCAAGATACACTATTTGTCTCTTTTTTCTGGATCAAGAGATACTTAATACAAATTACAGAAATCTGTAAAGTGTAAGATCCTCATTCTGCAGACCCATGACAAGATTTCACTCCAGGAATGTAAAATACCTGGTTTCAAAGGGACACTGGATTATTGAACTTGGTCCACTATTTCCAAGGTGGATATAATTCACGACAATGAACATTCCATAACCTACAAAGCATTGTCTCTATCATCTTAGGAGAACAAATCTTACAAATCTCTCTTTCTGAACTCAGATGAGAGTTTTCATTAAATATTCTGATTTCAGTAAATCATCCCTTTCTAACCATAAGTCAGAGCAAGTTCTGTGGTTTGTTTTAGTGGCATCTGATTTACAGATTAGGTCAAGAGATATTTTAGAATCAGTTATCCAATCTCACAGCTGCATCAGTGTATTCCTGTAAATATGTGATAGAAGTAATGATGTGCATTACTGATTATCTGTCTCCACCACCTCCAGCAAAAACATCAAAAACTTACTCTTTGTTAATCAAGCTATAGTTCTGTAGCTTCAGGAATATACCACTTCAATTTCTAGGCCCAGTTTATTTTCTTATCATGTGGTATTTTCAAAGCAAGATAAAAAACTTGCAACATAAAAATAAAAAAAAGTCAAATCCTGTCTGTTTCAAATTTTGCAGTTTTAAAATAATATTTAGCAACAGGATGAGCTGAATTCTAATAATCTTGAGTGACTTAAAATCAACTTGCATTTGGGAACTTGCTTGTGGGATTCCTTAGGCATCTCTAAAGAGAGAAAATTATTATGAAAAATTGGAATAATACTGAGTTTTTAGGAGCAGAACAACATGCAGATTATTTTGTAGAGGATAAAGACCAGTTGTAAGTATTGGAGAAAGAAGATATGAGAGAGCAAAATTAATATATAGATGACTGACAGGAATGAATGAACAGCATTTCAGATTAAAAAAAAAAAAAAATTAATATGAAAGAAAAATCTCACCTTGCTTTATTCACATGTTAAATGTATCATTCATTGCTTTGTTATAAACAATATAGAAGAGCAAGTGGTGTAAAGTATCAAATATTCCAAATCACTTTTTTTTTTAAATATAAATTGATGATTCAGAGATGTTTTCCATAATGTATCTCCAAAAAGGTGGTGCTGTGAAGAAGGTCCTGCAAAACTGAAGATATAAGTGGTAATCTCTGGGGTTTTCTTCTTCTGCATGAATATTGACTTTTTATTTCCATACTACAAATTAAAGGTATTTTGGGAAATGTGGTGTAGAAAGGATGGTCATTAGAAGTCTTGTGACCGTACGGCTGTAAAAGACTTGCATCTACACGGGGTCGTAAAGTTTGAATTGAAAGGAGAAGGAGATTAGACTGGGATGAGTTGTAAAGAATTTTGTCAGGGATTGTGAGAAGCTTTTAAGCTATTTGATCAAAACATGCATCCAGAATGATCTTGGTGAATAAAGCACAAAGGTGATATTCCTCTTCTGGGAAATAATTTTTTTGCTCTTTCCAAAAAAGTTTGTAGAGCACCTCTTTTGGTACTTCTACCCCAAGCAAAAAAGAAAAATTACCTTCAGAAAGCCAAGTATTTTTGAATTCTTTCAAATTAATTTTTAAATGAATATGTCCTAAAGCTGCCAAATTAAGAAAATTAAAGACTGGATTAAGCAGAGAATGTTGAAAGATGTTCACAGCTCTAACAGCAATAATAAGGACTGCTATGCTCTGAGGGAACAACTCCTTACCTTGGTGAGATAAACATGGTGCTTCAGGTGGATAGAAGCAGGTTTTGGTGATTTAAAAGAGGGGTGAATTATTTTTATATGAATTACATTGGAGCTTTTGCTTCCTTTTTTAATCCTAGAAGGTGGCTGATTGTATGTTCTGACTAAAAAGCCTATCAAAAGATGAGACATTTTTCAGAAGGGAAACTGAAACAAGGATTACCACATTAAAAAAGTAAAGTCATATGAAGTTGGAAAACAGTGGGGAATTAATGAACATGTAAAGCAGCAATTCCAGAATGTTTCTGTAAGAACCTGTTGCTCACCCACTGAGAGCTGTAGCACAATTACTTGTACTCCCAAGACAGACCTTGAAAAACTTGAAGGCATCTCTGGAAACTCTCTCGTTATCTGTTATTTTCAGACATAGGACTGGATTTACAAATTATATAGAAAGTAACAGCTTTAGTGAATCCTGGAAGGAACTGTTTTGACTAAGTGAACACAGCATGAGCAAAATCCAGGAGGAGGTAGAAGCAACTGTGCAGCAGGAAAACAATGATATAGTTGCCATCTTGAGAACTTTAGCTGACTTACACAATTGCTGCACTGGATGGCTATAAAACTCTCCAGAAGGAGTAGGCAAGAAAGGAGGGTCTTGATTGTCTGGGTCTGAGTGATGGTGATGATATGGTTGAGTGTTCATGAATAAAAAATGAGGGAAAAGGCCAACAAGGCAGGTATCATGGTGGAAATGTTTTATTAATTACTCCATCAGGATGAAGAGGCAGACAAAATATTCTAAAAGCGCCTGGGAGAAGTCTCACATTCACTAGCTCTTGTTCTTGGGGATACTTCAGTTTTCCAAGGTGCCAGTTGCAAATGCAATACAGAAGAGAGGAAAGAGTCTAGGAGGTTTCTGCAGTGTCATAAAGAGACTTTTCAGGCACAGATGTTGATTGTTCCCCACTGAATCTGTAGTTTTCAAACAGAACAGGACTTATGGTATGTAGGCCAACTTGGGTATGTATGAATAGATTTTGATGTCAGAGAAGTGAGGAGTGGTGATCAGCATTGGTGGACATTCTTCAAAAACAGAACTCTTAAAAGTGCATCCAGGCCATCCCCCATGTACCAAAAGTCAAACAAGTGAGGAAGACCACTGACCAGGCTGAAAGGAGAATTTGGCTGGAATTCAAGAAAACAGAGAGAATTATGGCCTTTGGAAGAAGCAATAAGCAATTCAGGAGGACTACAAGTATATTGTGAGGTTATGCAAGGAGAAAATTAGAAAGTCCAAAGTCTAACTATAAATTAATCTGGCTGCTGCCTTCAGAGAAAATAAAAAATGTTTCTATAAATTCATTAGCAATAAGTGGAGGGTTAAGGAATAATGCCATCTTTTATTGGATGTGGGGGGAAATGGATGATAAAGAGACTACATATTTAATGCCATTTTTGATCAGTTTTTATTGGACAGACAGACTATTCTCAGACTACCTAGTCCCTGAGCTGGAAGACATCAGTAGGGAGCAGAGTGAAGTCTTGATAATCCAAGTGGAAATAGTCAGTTACCTGCTATACCACTGAGAGAGGCACAAGCATATGAGGGCAAATAGGATTCCCTCAAGAGAACTGAGGGAGCTGGAAGTATTCACTGAGCCACTCTCCATCCTTTTTCAGCAGTCCTGGATGACCAGGGAGGTGCCAGCTGACTGGAGATTAGGAAATGTGACAATTCATTGGTGGCTGGTCACAAGTGGTATTTCCCTGGGTTTATTATTGGGCGAGTTCTGTCTAATATCTTTATCAATGATTTGGATGTGGTGATTGAGTGCACAGTCAGTTTGCAGACAACTCTGTGTTTGGTAGGAGAGTTGATCTAATGAAAGCTCTGCAGAGACTTCTGGAAAGGCTGGATTGATGGTCCAAGACCAATTGTATGACACTGAAAAAGGCAAAGTGCTGGATCTTGCACATGAGGCACAACAACCCCAGGGAGCTCCACAGGCTGGGGCAGAGGTCTGGAAAGTTGATGGATAGAAAAGGATCGGGGCTTTCTGGTCAACAGCATCTGAACATGAGCCAGCATGTGCCCAAAGTGCCAAGAAAGGCAATGGCATCCTGGCCTGTATCAGAAATAGTGTGGCCAGCAGGTTTTGGGAAAGGATCATCTTCCTCTGTTTGGGACTGTTGAGGCCACACATTGAATCCTGAGTTCAGTTCTGGGTCCCTCACTACAAGAAAGACGTTGGTGTACTGGAGTGTGTCCAGAGAATGGCAGTGGAGATGGTGAAGGGTCTGGAGTACAAATCCTGTGAGGAGTGGCTGGGGGAGCTGTAGTTGTTTAGAATGGAGGAAAGAATGCTTTAGGCAAAATCCATGGGAAATCAATAGCCAAGCCAACTTGCTGCAGAAAGTATATTTGTCAGTGATGAAGGTAAAAAAAAACAGGGATGAGAAGCTAACTGAGCTGTGAGGGTGCAAAGCAAAATTAGTATAATTAAGATGCTTTTGTAGGTTATGAACTTAAAATTTACAGGTGATTATGTGTTTCCAGTGATGTATCTCCTGGGCAGGAGCAGAGTCAAATTGCCATTCTTCAAATTACCCTCTAGGATCTGTATTTCAGAGGACAGTTGTCAAATAACACCTTCATACACATAAATAGCTGTGATGTTTTTTTTTAATTTAATAATCTTTAAAAAAACTGATATAGATTAAATTGATCTGTACTATCTCCAGAAACATAAACAAAGGCTGCTTGCAAGAACAGCAGGAATATGTTACCTGTAATTAGCTCATTTGAACAGTAAATCTGAAAGGCAATGTTGGCAAAAAGAGCCCTGCAAGGGAGGTTATGGTTTATGTGTAGTGTTGCTTATGGGGTTAGAGAGATGTCAGGGATTACTGGGAATTTGAAATTAGGGAAAAAGTGGTGAATGATTTTGAACCTCAGGGATAACTTTTCTCTCATTAAACTCACAGGTGCACCAATTTATTCTTGTCTCAATAAAGACAAAGTAGTAAAAAAGTAGTAAATTAATCTGAATTATATAAATAACAGTGACTGCAAGGAACTGTCAAAGTTTTAGAGGGACATGTTTTCCCTTTGATGAGTGTTTCTTAAACTTTCTTGATCTGAAACATCTATTTTTACCACCAAAATAAATAAGGGTCTGGAGTACAAATCCTTCCTACACCCTGTTGCCTGACTGGTGTGATGCACAACTGTACCATTACAAACAAGTACTTATTTTCCAGAAAAAAAATAGCTCCACTGAAGGTAGAAATGGCCCAGCTTACAGAATGAAAATCCGTGGGATACCTCTAACCCTATTGCTTCAAATGTTGCTTGACACAAACTAGCTGTTCTAATAAGAAAAGTACTCTGACCTTTTGAGTCAGATAGTACACCCAGATTGCAGAGAACAGGATAGCTAAACAAGACTGTCAAGCATTGTTCTCTGAAATTTGATCTATATTCTCTTTACATTACATGATGCTTGTTTTTTTAACTCTTAAGATTTGGAGGCAAGCATAGAGAAATTTCCAGCTGGATGGTTTGCCACAAGCTAAAGCAATGGCTTATCTTGATAGGAATATATGGTGTGAGGTTTTTGGTTGGATTTTGGGGTTTTTTGGTTTTCTTTTTGTTTGGTTGTTATTTTTTCTCATGGGATACTGTTTATGCCTGCATTACAGCAACTAGAGATGTCCAGAATCCTTATTCTCTTCATCTGGAATCATGATACTTGATTACACATGAATATTTTAAATGAGTCTGCTAAATAAGAGGCAGAGTAAAACCTTAACTTTATATTTGTCTAAAAAATGACATTTTTTTCCCCAGATTCTCATAATTATACAGACCTGCCTTCCAGTTTCGGGGAGGTAGAGTATTAATTTGGGCAAATTCACGTCAATTACCATTGACTTTTCTGATATTTCTCATTAATTTGAGACTGAAATGATTCATTCAAGGTGTCTTGCTTTTAAAATTTCTGTCCAAACCCATGCATTTATTCCTGCAACCTTAAGAATTCCTGACCTAAGTATCCTACAACACTCCCTTAGGTGGCTAGAAAGTGACATCCCAGAAGCAAAGTTTTGAAAAAATTGGCATTCTTCATTAATACATTAAATGACACAACTGAGGTATATTGGTAAGGTTTTTTTTGGTTTTTTTTTGTTTTTTTTTTTTTCTTTTAATGAAGGGAGGATGAAAAATGTAAAGGAATGGAATCAATTTGTTCTAAGTTACATTTAAAGACAAACTGAAAGAAGAAATTAAAGAAAAAAATGCAAGACTTTTGCCAGAAGCAGTTTCATACCTCATGGAAAATTACAAACATAAACAGGGTTCCATTATGACACCTCTGAATACATCATAGAAAGAGATTCCTGTAGATTTAAATAAGTTCAGAATCTGTTTTCTCATCATGTTGGATCCATTGTTATTGAAGACAACAATGTAATAGGGTGTGAACTATTATTAATTAGAATGGTAAATGTTGCCTTCTATAGCGTTCTATGTAATATGAAGTTCATTTTGTTGAAATAGATGCATACAAGATTTTATTCTGTTATACCTTCTCTGAAGTCAATAAATTTCCTTCAGCTAAGAGCTAGGGTTTTGTAAAATAGCTTTCATTAAAAGATATGGTGTCTTGTATTTCCTCCTGTCTTACAGTGTAATGAGATTTCCATTTTGTCTTGCTTGGTCTTTTCTTTTCTCTGACCTGGGTTCTATTCAGATAAACTTGTTTTCTCTTTTAAAATTCAGTAGCAGTCTGGATTTATTATTCCTACATGTCTGATATTCATTTTCACTTTTTACTTATGCATCTTTCTCGGTACTAAAATATCTTTATTTCCTCTCAACAAATGTCAATTTTTAGATGACCTGATGCTGATCTAAAATCTTTGCTTAGAAATTGTATGTATCTCATTGTTAAGGCAAGCTACCCAAATATATTTGAAAGCAAAATCAGCTGAGAATCCTTTCTAACCATTTTAGCTTCTTGCTTACTTTTACATATATATATATATACAAGTGCATACATTTCTTCTTCTCAGCATTTTTTTTCTTCATTGTACATTTTGATAGAAAATTTCGATGACACTTTCCTTTATAAACAATTATTTCTATTGGCAAGTGATGGAAAAAAAACCTATTTGAAAAAATGCTATGTAGTTTTATTTTAATATAGCATTAAAATTTGACTTTTTAATTACTCTGCACTGTTTAGATGAATAAAGCAATTCAAATACAGGAGAACTCTAAAGTAGTGCTTTGATATCAAATGCAATATATCTATATAATATTTATTCTAAAATACAGTGATTTATTTATTCTAAAATTTAATACACAATTCACCTGTTTTCTAAATCTTCAATATACATAGGCAGGCATTTTTATGGTACAATCTTTCCCTTTATTCTTATTAAATCAAAGCAGGCACTGGGAAAAATGAAAGTAGGGAATGGTCATTATCCAAACACATATTATCTATTTTTCTTTTCTTAAAATATGAGTCTATTTGATCTCAGTAAAAACTTTCTAAACTATTTTGGAATAGAGGCTGCTCAAAAAGGTACCATATTGATTTTGAAAATCAGGAAATTTTAAGATAATAAACTTTAACCAAGATAGTGCTTTTTATTTAAGTCTTTCTATTAAGAGTTTAAAGGATCTTTTAAGTGCAGGAAGAAGGCTTCCTAATTTTTAGTGCATCTTACTGATGCTGATATTGAAATTTTGTTGTCTTCATCAATACCTGCTCTCTTTTACACCTGGTTGAGAAGACTTAGTTGGTGATTTCTAAGGCAGAAGTGAATTGCTACTTTAGGATATCCTTTGAGATTTTATATGGCTGTTCATTCATAATTATGTACTTTCTTAAGCAAAGATTTTGTAAGGTCTTAAGTTAAAGATTTCTATCCCAAATTAATGTTGTGAGCATAGACTATAAAAAAAAAGGGTAAATCTGAATAAAAAAAAATCAAGAATTTATAAAATCAATATCATTAGACAAAATGATATGTAATAATGTTGCTTTATATTGATTTTCTTGTATGATAAATATCAAGGGAAAATTTTAAAAATATTATAGTTAATTGCAAGTTACTTAATCTTCTATTAGTATATATACTCTCTATAGATATACTTAACACATTTTTTTTTATATATACACACAATATATAGAAATTATATAATGGTAAGTTACTTAATAGTAACTTAAACTACTTGAATATATTACAACTGCGTAAGGCAGAAGATTGATAATGTTTTGAGAAGATATTTCCTTATCAGTTGAGGTAGAAATGAAGTGCTAACACCCTAAAATAAACTTAAAAGCCAGTAAATAAAGATTAGAAATAAATACTGATGATTGATTCCAAAATAAAATTTAAAACTGGAGAGTTTAACAATTCATGATCATGCCTTAACTTTTATGGATAATTCCTTCTTATTATGGAAAATAAGAAAACAATAATAATAAACCATAATAATTTTGATCATATAATGCTTTGAAAATATCTTAAGCTACCTAGTTCTCTTACAATGTTGAAGAGTGACATATCACAAAACTTTACAAAAAAGTCTTTTCCATTCCAAAGAAGTTACTCTACAGTTACTTCTACCTAACACTGCACAGACCAGAGACATAGCAATTTATATTTAAAAGTTATATTCAACATTAACTATTACACTGAAAGAAATGTAAATGCTCTTCCTTCAGGAGATAAGCTAACACTTAGGTACATGCTTGAGGGCAAAATGATCATGTGGGGAAAGAATTGTCCCATATGTCCCTATCACTTGTTAATCTCTTTACATCTTCACTGGAAGCATTTGGCACAGGACCAGCAAGATCTGCTGAGAACCACATCGGACTCCAGAGCAAAGAATATGTTTAAGCTTTTATAGCCCTTTTATGATGTAGTTTTCACTCTTCTACCCTCAAATAAAATCTTTGTGTAATTGGATGTATCAAAATAACTCCTGTCTTCTGCCTTGTTCAGTGCTAGCTGTCTTTTGCCTTTTAAAGCCAAAAAGATGTCATTGTCATTGTGAGTTAGATCCAGGCAGATGTTGTATACTGAAGTGGTTTCTAGTGCATGAACATGCAACCCCCTGTACACTAGAAAGATTTTCAAGGTTGTTGAACAATATCAGAATTGAAGCTATTAGTTTTCATGTACTTCTGCAAAAAAACAGCGAAGTTGAGAAGCTCAATTTAAGGAAAAATAGCTCCATATTAGTCTAAATCTGTTCATAACATGGCATTGAATTGAGAGTTAGACCTTCAAATCACTAATTTCTTTCTGATTCATTTACTTTTTATAGGAGGCTACAGATGAGGAATGTTTACATAATTCAAAAAATTATTTAAGAAATCAGGCTGAAAAAATCCACTGGCATTACTGAATACAAGGGTGGCATTTCTGATTGTGATCCCAGACTATCAGTTTGCCATGGCTTGGGAAAGAGGACTACATCCCTTTTTCTCTTTCTTTCCATTTGCTACAGAGCAACTTGGTCTTCTTTTGATATTTTTTTGATATCTACTTGCCAGTTCTTCTGGTAGAGTATTTTTGTTTTCTGACTGAAAAAATGTAAGGAAAGTTACATTTACTTCATTATGGAAAGCTGACCTGCAAAGCTTTTAAGTTGAATAAATGAAACTAAATTAACAGGAAATTTGCTGATTTTAACAAATGTTTCACAAAAAGTATGTGTCATCAAAGAGATTAAAGAAGATAAAGCACAGGGAAGATAAATCATGTAATAAAGCTGGGAAAGGAAAATGGAAGCTAATGAAATTTTGAAATTACAAATTGAGGTTGACTTTTGATATATGTTCAGTTTTTTTCTCTCAATGCAAATTTTAAATTCTGTTCAACGGAGATAAGAAGGACTGTTCCATTTTTAACTTTCAAGTAGAGCACTGATCACACTCAGTTGCCTTTTAAAAATCCATTATTTTGATTGGCACATAAAGAATGACATTTAGCCAGAATATCCCTTCCTGTGAATGTTTGGAACACTCCTCCTCCCATCTTTGAAATCCTGTAGAATGAGATTAATGTGATAACAAGCCATCCATACAATGATTCAGCAGTTCAAGGATTGTCCCTTCCTCTGTCAGAGTCTGTATATCAAAGGTCATGAGATAATTGCATGTACCAGCAGCATGGATCATTCAGCTTCACTGGTCTCAAAATCCTTCCTTGCTTTGGGTTGAATATTAGGAAGCAGACATGGTATTCAGCACTTCTGCAGAGCAGAAACTTTAGTGAAGTGTGGGCATCCATAGAAAATTAATTTAAAAATAAACCTGCTTCCAAAAAGAAAAAAGGAAAGTGTGATCTTTTGTTGAAAAACTTAAATAACTTAACTATGAATTCTTAGCTGGACAGCTACAAACTGTTCTCAACAGTTCAAAGCCTTGCTTAGTATTCTTGTTAAAGGGGAAAAGGGGCTCCATTAGGTGCTGAAAAGGTATAGAAATAGATCATTTGTGTTCAGAATAGGGACATATTTTTTTCCTGTATCAACTCTAAAACTATCATCAGAAAGTGTAGACAGTAATCTAAAATACTCTGCCTCTTCTCTTTATTAAGGTAGTAACCTTCATTCCAAAAAGTCTTTATTTCATTTTTTGCAAGCTGTTATGTTTCTCATTAAATTTATACATTGGGTCAAATTGTGGGAAACTCATAACTCTGTAGTTAGACTTCTGTTAAGAGATATACTAAAAACCACAAATATCTGTTTTTTAAAATATTGTTAAAATTAGTATATGTAGAAGCATGATCTTTCAGCTGACATTATTAACCAAATGAAAATTTTCCACATGATGAATTTTCCTTGAGAAAAAAATGTTTTATGGAAGGCTTGCTAAAACTGATAATAACTTTTTGTTGGTCACTTTTTCATAGTCAATGGATATTTAAAATGAGTAAAATAAACATGTGATAGGAAGTGAGAACTGTAAAAGCACATGTGAATTTGTTTTAAGTTCTTACTTAGGTGCTAGTTTCCTGGCTTATTTTTGGGTGATAACTATTGCCCCCTTCTGATATGAGTTAGAAATAGCCTGCATTTTCTCAGCATGTGGTAGCTCTCAAACTTTTAAGAAAATCTGTTCTGGCTTTCCCTTACATCTGCACACGTAAAGATAGAATAGCTTTCATCAAAATTTAGACCATTGTACATTCAGAAGTGTTCCACTGGAAATGTGGGCTTTTACTTCCACAGATATCTTTATTCCCTGTAGAACATCTTAGACAAAAATGCACTATGCTTTTTTAGGGTGCCCATATTTTTATTTTCTATCTAGCAAGAAAATGTGGTCTTCTCATTAGGTTGTAAGTAGCAAGAGATCATGTGCAAGAAGAAGCATCTATGAGATTAATATTAACCAAGTATCACCTTAAACATTTAGTTTTAAGGAAAGCATAAATAAAACTTCTTATATTGCAACATAACCAATTCTTTTTCCCTAGATCTGATAAAGTACTCTTTATCCTGATTGTTGTTATTAACCTGGAGTCTCAACAGATCAGTGCTCAAAGCCATGAAAATATCTGCAGAAACTGGTACCCTCCCTACGGGCAGCAAGGTTCAGTTGCATCTCATCACATCCCACCTTTGGTGTGTTTTGAGGCATTTGCAAGGGCAAGTGGAGGACAGGGTGGGAGGCTACTTGTGCAAATCTGGTTCCTGTTCTCTGGAACCAGAAATATGAGTATAGCTGCAGTTTGAGTAAAGCTGTGGTCAAAGAGAGTGAACGCAGATTTAATTCAGCTGAGGTTTAAGTAAATATCAAAGATATAATAGTATTAGGAGCATTTATCAAAGATGGCAGGCTGTGAGAGGTACATTTAATATTGTCCTAAAATTAGAACTTGATTTATTGATTCAGTCTGTAGTAGAAGTCAGGAATTTCCTCACTCCAGAATTCAAAAACCGTGGTTTTGGCATTTTCTCACCATGTGTAACTTATTGAAGCAACAGAAGGAAGGATTTGTGCCACTGCACTGTCCTGTTTCCACTGTGCAAGAATCATAAAGCGAGTAGGGAGGTCTGGTCATGTACTGCTCAGTACAGAGCAACATGTTCAGCTCCCATGCCTACTGCTCAGTTGTCAGTTCCCACAGCTTTTGATCAAACCCCGTGTCAACGCCCAGAACATCTGGTATAATTTGAACAAATGATGAAGTTAAAAATGGAATAGCAGGTTAGTCTTTTCAGATCCTCATTCTTAGATGTGTCTTCGTTTCTGTCATTCCATCACTTTCAGTTTTCTTGCCATCACAGCAAGATGACAGGTCTCTGTGATGGCATTGGCATGTTCATACCCTTTATGACAGTTGTTAACAAAATACAGCCTATTAGAAAAAAGATAGATTAATGTTGCAGACTTTTGGCTTTTTGTCCTGATTTTTATTCCACTTACCTAACCTCACACAGAATTTCCTCTGAATTTTTGAGCAATGTTAAGGTCACCAGAATGTCTATTAGCCCATCACAGCTGCTGGTATTAGATATTGGCTTTGTTAATTACATTTCAGGCACACAGAGCCATCCCAGTTCAATCAATTTATTAAGATATTGTGGCACAGTGTGCTCAGTTGCCATGCAGTGCTGTAAGAGAGTGGTTTGCAAACCCTGGAGGTGAGTCTGCAAGCAAGATGAGAGCAAGGGTCCCAGTGGCTTTGTTCAAGAAATGTCCCTTCAATCAGTGTCACAGAGAGCAGCAGCAGGTGAGTCAATATGCCAAGAGGCTGCCTGGAGAGCCCTGTGACACCATGGCCCCATCTCTGACTGGGAGTCTTTACAATTGCTTTGCACAGCTTCCTTTATCTGTGCACGATGAGCAATTGCAGGCTTCTGCACAAAATTTAAAAGAATTACTTTCCCAAGGGGAGCAGACTCTCACTAGGTATCAAATCCCATGATATTAAATTAAACTCAGTCTAATCTGCCTTTCCTCCTAACTTGCTCACCCTAAATTTTTAATTTCATCTAGATTTACCTTTTTATTTTGTGCTGAAGATTACTGGTAGAAACCAGGCTTACTAGGATTGTCAAACATGTGAGAGTATGGTTTTGTTTATCCCATTAATTACGCTTCTTAGTTTGGTCCGTTCAGGGAGAGGACTTGGAGCATTGCAGCACAATGGATATTAATTATTTTAGTTGTTTAATCTTAGACAAATTTTAATACTATTATTAAATATTAAAACAATATTATAGAGAGGGCCAATGTGAAAAGTAACATTGAATTTGAAGATTTTTCTTACTCTGTTGTATTCGAGTCACAAGAAAGCAGATAACATTTCTATAGTTTTTATGTGGCTGTTGGTTTTATCTTGGTTTGGAGTTTTGGGGTATTTTTTTGAGGGGGGAGGTGGCCTTTTTTGTTGGTTAGGTTGGTTATTTTTATTCTTTGTTTCCCCTAAATGAATAAGACAAATTATGGTTATACCTGCAAATGGCTTCAAGAAAGTTTGCTAAACTCTAACCTGTTATTTCAGAATTCCCATCAGTCTGCTGTTAGGATTTATTCTCCTATTTTTTCAAATGAATTTAATAACCATGAAGAAAAGCAAACTAATTGAAATTATTCCCCACAACATTACCTAAATTTAGAGAATGCAATTAACTATGGCATACACATCAACACACTTAATTCTGTAAAACACTTATCTTAGGCAGAAATATTGCCATTACTAATTATAAAAACATAATCTGCAAGAAATAACTAATGTGAATGAAATGAACAAGGAAATTGTATTAAAAAGTTGAAGAAATGTTGCAGAACAGAATTACAGGTAGGAAAAAAGGGGATTCTAGCCTTAAGAGACATGCTCAGTGATGCTTCAGTTTTATTTGTTATGGCATGAGTTGGTCTGTAGTTGATTCAATACAATCTGCTTATCAGAAAATATTAGAAATTTACAATTCTGCCTCCTCTGCTGTAAAGAAATTCTTTTTTAGAATTTCACATAATGGAATACATTCATCTAATGTTCAAGGAAACTTTAAATCTGATACCATATGTGAAATGTACTGCTGTTCAGGTTCAGGATTTCAACTTCTTTTCACACAATTGGTCTTTTGTTCATATAGACTAGAGCATTCAGCTGCAGTCCAAGTAACACCAATTCCAAGCCTGTCTTTGCCATTTACCTGAAGTGTAAAGACAGAGATGGCCACCTCTCCTTTCTCTATGGTTAGTTTCATTTAAAAGCTCCAGAAAATCACCAGACTTTCCCAATGAAGGTACAGAAGACTATTTCTGCAGAGTAAATCACTCTTGCCATACATAACATTGACTGGCTCTGACCATGCCTCCAGACTGGATTTTCTTCTCCATGTAAGATTTCCTCTGCTCAAACTCTTTTTGGACTCTACACAAACTTCATCTTACCACTTTAAATTATGAACTCTTTGGAACAAATCGGCATATAATTTTACAAAAGCTGATAAAATGGAAAATTATCAGGCTCTAAGAAAAACTTGTTTGCTCCCATTCACCTATATTTCATACCAAATTGCTGATGCATGGTTTTGAAGTGGTTCAATTCTCAGACACTAATGAATTTGTTGCACTCTATAGGGCATTCAGAAAATTTCAAAGGATAAAGAAGTTCATTCATTTCAAAAGCACTGACACTCTGCTGTGTATCAACACCATTTACTGCCTTTTTTTAATTTTTTTTAATTTTACACTCAAAATTTTTTTATTCTCAAGCCTTTTTTTAGGGCCCTGGGTTCTCCACCTCCTGTATATACAAATAATACAAATATATATTCAAATACTCTGTATATTGTTGAGCTCCATCTACTTCCTTGATTTTTGTTATTTTCATCAATGTAGAATATCCTGCAACACTTTCACTTACAAATCAATTTTAGAAATAAGTATATAATTGTGATTGAAAATCTGCAAAATCCCTTTGATAGCTTAAGTGGCTTTTTGGTTTTATTTTTCACTTATTTCTCTGATTTGTGAAACTTACTTTGCAGGTACAGAATGGGAGACCCTGGCATCAGAATTTTCTAACATTAACAACTGGAAATCATAGATAAAAGAGATACTAAAAAGAAAGGTGCTTTGCTAGTATCCTCTGTCAACCTGCTGTGTTAAGATAAATATTGTATGAAAGTTTTATACTATATATTCATGCAGTAAAGTACAGTGCCTTAACAGCAATGTAAAGAGAGGCATTATGATTAGGTCTTGATCCTGGTACTTTCTATGTTTTGAGTGATCAAAGGTTATGTTCTACAATAAACATACTAAAATGTTTAAAGTAATTTGGGTAGTGTTAATTGCAGTATGTTAGGGTGCTGACATTTAATGAATTTATTTTTAATTTAATAGTTGTCATTATGTGGAAAAGACAAACTGTTATTTCTAGCAATCATCACCTGAGTGTCTTAAATTTATGCTTGCCCAAAAAAAAAAAAAAAGTCACTTTTCTGATATTTTTCTGCTATAAGTGTGGGGAGAAT
>VZRH01001689.1:775140-854407 GCA_013397555.1 Urocynchramus pylzowi | reverse complement strand
AAAAAAAAAAAAAAGATGTTTTATAAATTTATTTAAATACAATATCTTTAGTCCCAAAAATTCTTTTGAGACATCAAACACTACCAAAAGAAATAGGAGTTGAGGGAGATGCTTCTAGTTGTTTAGATATCAGCTGAGCTTGAAAGTTTGCCCTTCCTCTTTTAAGTGAAGTACTGGGGTTTGCTGCTACTTTGATCATAACAAGAGGCAGGTATGATATTTAAATCCTGTTGTTTGGATATTTATATCTGCTTATAAACTTAGAACAGTCTTTATAACTGCAGGGTCAGGATGCCTGCTAAATTTTCTGATGCTGAGATGCATTGGTCTGTTTTATTATGGCAAGAACCATGAAACATCACCGTAAATTATTTTTACTGACAAAGCACAACTTGCATCACTCGCACTGTAAAAGTGAATTCTTTCAGCCTGTGAATGTCAGTGGCTATTTTCAAGGACACAAATTATCTTCTGGGAAATCTGAGTAATTTATATGACATATTAAATTGTGATGTGGGTTCAGTTAGGTGTTGCTTATTCAAGAAAAATTCTGAACAAATATTAGCATGTCTGTGAGACTATCAGAATAGTAAGCTATATAGTTACTATAGTTCATATAAGAAATAAGAAATATTGTAATATAGCTGGTGGTCAGGACTAAAATCAGGTAATACTGTGAAAGGCACTGTAATCTAGTTTGAAACAGTGCCCTATTTTGGCACTTCAGCATTACTCTCCCAATATACCAGGAAACCCTACAGGTTGCATACTTGTCAACTGGGAGCTCCTAGCCTCAGTAGAGACATTAATCGTTCCTTCCTTATGCATCCTGTGTTTGCCTACTTTCCACCTCTGAAAAGGCAGGCAGAGGGTTTTTTTGTACTAGCTAAAAATCAAAACTAAACTATAAACTGCATTTTCCACTTGTTGTTGAAAACTTCCTTTCATTCTCCATTTTTAATTTTGTCTTTTCTCATTTTCTCATACCAGAGATACTTTATTTCTGGTACATTCATTATCTTCATCTTAGAGTGTTGTACGTTTTTTTGTTTTGTCATTTGCTTTTTTTGGGTGGAGGAGGGGGCTTATCTCTTTATTCCAAATAAATTTCACTGCAATTCATTGCTACACAGTAGAAAAATAAGGAAGGATACGTCAAGTTGACATTGATGATAGGATACCAATCTTTGACTTCACTTGATATGGAATTGCTTGCTACAGGAATAAGAATTAGTTTTCTCTAGTAAAGTCTTTAAATGAAAAACTTATAAGTGAATACGAATTTTTTCAAAATCTGAACATTGCTACAACAGAGTTCAAGTTGAATGTATTCCAAGATCCCTGATCATAGCTGAAGGTCTGAGCCATGGATCTTTGGAACATTCTTTATTTTCTTTATTTCATTATAGTTTTCCATTTAGGAGATGTGGTGTCTATTCACTGAATCTATGTTATTACAGGAAGAATTCTTTCCTTTTCCTGCTGTGTAACATAATATTACCATTTCAACATCTCAGTCCACTCCTCTGAGGTTGCTCTGTAGACTCTGTGTGTGCAGAATCGAGGTACAGATATATAACCTGCTCCTTGTGTTTGCTGGGCAAAAGAAAACAGTAATTGATGTAAACAGCCTCTGTTTACCCTTAGCTCTTTGTTGCTTGCAGTCCTGAAAGAGGAAAGCAATGCAGGGAGGTGAAGCACTGCAGTACAGAGGAATAGTCAATCTGCCCCTTTAAATAAACTTACTTCTGCCAATACATAAACTCAGAGAGCTGGAAGGGACCTTGAGGTCATCTACTGCACTCTCCTGCTTCCCAGCTGCATCTCCTACTGCAAGGAGTTACTCTGAGGAGATGTCTCATTTATCTTGTTCCTAAATACCTCCTGGTGACAGAGTGCACATAGACCTCTAACACTGCTCCTAACCTCTACAGTTTTTCACTAATTTCTAACCTGAAGATCCCAAGTGGAAATTAAGGTCCTTGCAAATTCTTCCATTCAACTGGATTACAGGCAGCAGGTTGTCCTTACAAATTTTTCCCTTTATGAAAAATAAACATTAAAAATTGCATTAAATTTGAGTGTCTAGGTACAGCAAATTCCCAAAAAGTAAAGCTGCCCACAAGAGTTTACTTTTAAAGGGCAACTTCTTTCACAATTTCTTCTGTATGATATTTCTTCTAATGAAGTCCTGAGAAGCAACCCAAAAGGGGAAAGTGCAAGTAATTATTTTTGTAATGATAACTGTGATACAAATTTAGGTGTTGCATGTCCCAAAACAGTCCCATGTTTAATAAGCACTTGGAGAGAGATTCCTCCAATATGTTTAACTGAAAACTGCCTAGATTTTTCATTTGCTAATGTGCTTGCTGCATATAGCATTAAGAAAGCTAGAAAGTTATCTATGACTAACACATTGTACCTTGACCAAGAAATCAACAGCTAATGGAAAATTTATTATATTCAACTAAACAGATGGCTTCCTGGAGCCAATAGTGACATAAAGTTCTCTGTCATGTTATTTTTAAATATCATGTAGAGTCTCTTAATTCCTTACAGTAATTAATAAGATGAGATCCTGATTAAACATAATGACTAGTAAAAGGAATGTGGATAGTATTACTTTAATCAAGTTTATATCTAGAAAGCTTCTATTTTCTTGCTATACTTAGGGTTTGGTTTTTTTTTTTTCCAGTTGAACATTTGGGCAGACTTTCAGAGGACATTGGAAAAGATTAGACTGTAAGATACTAATGCGTGAAGATGTGCCAAATACATGAACATTTTGGACAATAGTAAGTATATTAAATAGCTGTGCTCATTACAAATTACAGGACTGTGTATTTCCAAGAAAAATAGCAAAGTAAGGAAGAAAAGACCCAGCTAAATTCCTTTCTGTTGAGCACCAGATGTAGCTAGCCAGAGAAGGAGCTGTGTGCTTTTCAGTCGTTACAAAGGCTACAATGAAACAATGCCATTTTTGGCATAACAAAACATAATAAATTAAACACTTGGGAACGGGCTAGCTCATTATACAATTCAAATGTAATTACACGTTGCATCCCAAACTTAAAAAGCACAAAAAAATCTTGGATTATTTGACAGATTTAAGAATGCAGGTTTTTGAAATGTTTCTAAGCACCTAAAGGAGGCAGTCCCACAGCTACACTTATAAGGGGGCGTTTTTTCCTCAGGTAATTGGAACTGTAAATCAGAGTATGCTCAAGCTATAGTCTCTTTAATGAAAGCTCCAAATTGACTTCATCTCTTAGGATTAACCCAGTCTTGAGCATGTTGTATGATATATGCAGGGATGGTTCTCAGCTCTTGCAACACTAACCTTTTTAATGTTTCAAGAAAATCTATATGCTTATAGAAGCAAAAATAATTTAAGCATGTTCCAAGGTGGCAGAACTCTCATATGGCAGTTAAACCATATTTCACAGAGCAGGAGCAGATTATTATCAGTTACCCAAGATCAGCAAAGGAAAACTCTAATGGTAGAGTGACAGCAGGCTGTTCAAATATGCATGCAAGCATGCTAACTTGCTTGCCATAGAATTTCTGCTCCATTCTCTTTTGTTCCTCATGTAATAGCTTCTTACTTGCCTGATAGTATATCTTTTATTGGTTTTTTATTCAAGTAAAATTTTCATTGCCTTCAATGAATTCACAGGGCAAAGACATCAGATTTTACATGCAAATGTTAGACCTCAAAATTGCAAAGCAATTTCAGGTGAGGCTGATTCTTACGTATGCTTTCGGGACAATTCCTGTCCAATTTCAGGATATTGATATATATTAATTTTATAATATCAAAATTAATTTTTGCTTCTTCTTGCGGGGAAAGAGAGGATTTTTTTCCATTATATGTGTTTTAAATCTATTTAGGATTTATCATATTTCCGTTGTTACACAATTTTAAAAAACCCTAAAGAATGTTGGACAAAGTAATATTATCTATTCTTCATTAAGAAGGAAACAGCTCACAACAGTCTTCATCAGTAATGATGCCATTGAAAAATGTTGTATAAACCTGGCAATAACCTGTTCTCACCACAGATCTACTTAATTGCTTCTGCATTTATAATAGACACAACAGATGATTAATGCTTGGTGCACTGAGCGGCAATCTTTGGGAATTACTAAAATAACTTTTATATAATACCTTAGGCCATAATTATAAAGGTTTATGTAACTTGTAAATGATGCAAATCATGTTTTCTGCAAATATTTAACAAAACACCAGCAGAACAAACTATGTTTCTGAACAACTATAAACTGCTCTTCATTTATTTGGGGCATTCCATAACTTAAGCTAATTATGGTTGTTAGCTGTAGATAAACACATTACTAAAATACCCTTTAGTGCCTTCAAAAGAAGAAATATGAAAGTTTTACAGTTATTAAATTTCTCATGAAAAAAAGATTGAGAAAATATGTCACTTTCAAAACTTGGAACAGAAGAGATGCCCCCAGCACCTGTAAATTGTCATTTCCAAATTTCTATTTTTAACAAGACAATTATTTGTTTATAGGCCTAGAAATTATTATGAATCTATATTGACACCTTGCGGATAACTTGGTCAAATGCAATGAGCAAGTTTCTGTACTTATTCATCTTGGAATATATTAGTCCTATTAGCTAACTCATAATTAAGCACTGGGCACTGTTTCTCTATGAAGCTCTTATAGTAGTTCTGTATTTTATAAAGGGGCTGCTTCATGAAAACCATATCTAACAATACGGTTTTTAGATGTAAAAAAATCAAAAATAGATGGGAATTGACACCTATAAAATATTGGTCTTGCCAAAACTGTTTAAAATCATATTTCTTTTTAATTACTTAACTTTAGATGGGAAAAAAGGCTTCTAGAGCAATCTACCCTAACCATTGAACTCCTCAGCTTAAATAGAAGGATTTCAAACTTAAAGAGGGAAAATTTAGGTTAGATATACGGAAGAAATTATTTATTGTCAAGGTGGAAGAGGTTGCCCAGAGAACCTGTGGATTTCCCTTCCCTGGCAGTATTCAAGGCCAGGTTGGATGTGTTGTTGAACAGCCTGGTCTAGTGAAAGGTGAATGTATATAAGATAATATTACAATATTTATTTTTCATATCAGATTCTGAAATTCCTTTGCCAAGAAACATTTTTTGTCTACGGAACTGCAGAATCCATTGCACCATGTAGAGATGTGCCATGTGTGTCTAAATGGCTTATAGATCATTTGCAGAGTTTAAGGAATTACCTGTCAAGAACTCAGCCAAAAGGGATGTTTTCTGAAGATAATGACAAGACAAATTCTGACAATGACAAGAAACATGAAGCAATCCACTGAAGAGCAATAGGAGCCAAGACCAAGATCCCCCACTACATTTTTTCTCATTTTCTTTTTCTCTTTTTATTTTCCTTTTCATTTTTATTTATATTTTTGTTCATTTACCATCCTCCAGTTTTCATTTCCTTTTTTTCTTGTTGTTTCTTTAAATAACGTGTTTAGCTATCAAAACATTTTAAACCTCAAGTCTTCTGTATCAAATATATAAGGTATGAGCCATTCACTTAAGAGTTGGACTTGGTTATCCTTGTGGGTTGCTTCCAGCTAAGAATATTCTGTGATTCTCCAGTAATTTTAGCCATATGAGTTAATCTAATCTGTCAAAAAAAGAACTCTTTACATAAACTAAGTAAAATCATGAGATCAGTATTAAGGTTACTTTTATTAAACAAAGAGTTAGAAACAATGAGTAGTCTACCACTTATCACCTCTCTGAGAAGTATAGGCTATTTGCATTCTTCATAAATTTCTAAAAAAAACATTGCTACAGCCAGGAATACTCTAAAATTTTAATCTCAAGTGTCAATGTTTCTTTGAGCAGCATTGTTCTCTGGTTATAGTCGATTAGGATCTGCTTCTCATTTGCTTGACAATGAAACTGGATAGTAGTTTTGAAACTGAGGGACAGAGGGGCTGAGCTAACACTCACTGGACTTCATATCTAGTCTAACCCCATGCTACATGGATTCTGTGCTGGTGCCCTAAGAAAGGCAGGGAGAGGGACAAAGGTATGTTGTGCAGAACTAAGACGTACCTCACATGGGAAAACTGTATCTGAAGTGCCTCATTTTTTGTTTTGTGTTTTCTAACAAAATAAATATACTGATTTATTAAGTAAATGTTAGGTAAAATCTTCATCTGAGTATCCAAATATATTTATGCCTTGTGAAAAAGAATTCATATATGTGTATCATGCACAAACATCAAATAATGGCTTCAGTTTAAGCTGGAATAAAACTTTGGCCATGGATCTTTTTTGGGCAATATAGAATCAGCTATACATCAAGGTAAACATTGAAACTGATATTTTCATGTTAATGTTGGTTTTTACCTTTTTTAATGCACTTCAACAAATTAAAATACATGTTAACTTAGGTCTACCATGTGTTAAGTAGAAGACACTGATCAGCATTTTCTTAAGCAACTGAAAACTTTGCCTGAATTCCTTCGATAGATTAGAAGAAATTGCTGCTGTGAAGCTATGAAAATTGCATATATAGAATGCACTGTTCAAAAAACAACCAGAAGCAACCCAGAAAAATAAATTCAAATATTTGTAAATGTTTTCCAGCAAGGATTTGTGAGTTAGAATTCTTCTGGATAGATATGATTCATATTTGTAAAACTAAATAAATCAATAAAATTTTTCTCTATACAATTACTTAAATAACCAAGAGCAAAGCATCTGCCTCTCTAGGGATGCCATGTGTTGAAGACTAGAAAAACCTGCACAGCAGATAGACTGAGAAAGAGAAGGCAAGTAAGTGATTACTGTATACAATTTCTACTTCTACTCTACATTCAAACCCCTTTCAAACAATTACTTTAGGAAATCTAACTCCTTCTCTCTGTAGTTGAGCTGGTTTACTTCAGTGAGTCAGGCTATATGAGCTTGCAGCAGACGATATGAGCTATCTATTAGATTACTGAACCATGACCAATATCAGTAAATAACAATAGCCAGCAATTAACTTCTCCTCTTAAGTCTTTAATAAGGTCTTCAGATAATGGCCTGGAAAATTTTACATCTTAAAATGTTGACAACAACAACAGCCAAAAAAAAAAAAAAAAACCCAAAAAAAAAAAAAAGNNATTCTAAAAGATTTAAAAAAAAAAAAGCAAAAAAAAAAAAAAAAAACCCAAACAAACACAACAACAACAACAACAACAACAACAACATCTAAAAATAACCCCAAACAAAACCAAAACCAAAACAAAACAAAACAATCACAAAAAATTCTATATTAATGTGATAGCAATTTTTAACTGGTAATTTTTTTCACATTTTTCTTGGATCTATTGAGTATTTAGAGTTTCTGAAATACTTCAGTGCACGTTTCTTGCTTTGACTTTCAAGTGTCAATGCTGTGCAGTAATACCATCTCTCATGTTGTCAGAATACTGTTATTCATCTGCTTGGCTGATAATGACACATGCTGTTGGATAAAATGCTGCTTGGAACATACCTGTGTCTGTCTGACTGCACTCCAGTCTGTTCAGGAGACTATGTTAATTTTTTAATGGAGCCAAACCCGTTGGCTGTCCTTGTGAACATTTGGAAAGGGGGCACAGAATGAACAATGGTATTTGTGTGCATGTCTGGGATCAATGGAATGTGGTACATGACAATGTCTAGACCCAGATGCTATTTTAAGTATTGGTAAGAAGGAATTTTGGGGATGAGAGCTAGACAGAATGGAAAGAAAAATGAAAGGTATGAAACAGAAAGATCGAATGCTGAAATGCAGCATGGTTTTGGTAAATATTTTGGAAGATTTGAGTACAGCATAGAAATGAAACCATGTTAATAAGACGTCACAACATACATAAATATATCATTTAATGTGGGACCTGAGCATAAGAAAATTCCATGGAACATGGGCTGCCTTAGTCTGGCTGTATTGGAGTTAACTTTCTTCACAGCAGTCCATGGTGTTGTGTTTCGTGTCTGTGGCTAAAACAGCGCTGATAAGACTGCAATGTTGTGGCTATTGTCAAACAATGCTTGCACAGTGTCAAGATTTTCTCTCTTTCACATTCTGCCATATTCCCCTCCTCCCAAATGAGTAGGCTGGCACAAGAAGCTTGAACATAGTATAACTAGGATAGTTGACCCAAATAAACCACAAGCATATTCCACACCATGATACCTCATGCTCAGCAAAAAAAATCTCAGAAAGACGAGGATGAGAAAAAAATTAAAAACAACAGAGAGAACTCCAAGGACAGAGAAGGAGGAAGAAGATGGCAGAACAGATGGTCACAGTAGTATAAGAGAGACCCACAATGGAGCAGACTTTAACTGAAGGAATATAGCCCATGAAGAACTCTTAATCAAGGAGATAAAAAGTGTCAGAATGAAGAAGCAACATGGGAAGCTGTTATGTACTGACCATGAGTCCCACCCTCACCATTGTGCCTCTTGGATCAGTGGGACAGGGCATCTATATGTGGACATCTGGATGTGTGACATAAAAATTCATCTCCTGGTTGATGGGGAGACTTGACCACTTATGCAGGTTATCTATGAAACATGCACCATAGCTCTGCAAAAAAAGTATATCTGGATGATGAGTGGAATCAGTATGAGTAGGTCTGGCAGATCAATTGCACTGGACCACTGCACAATCTACAAATTCACTGTATGCTTACTGTGATGGAGACAAATGGCTGAAAGTGGCTGAAAGCAAACCAGGCAATCCATGCCAGTGCCCAAAATATCATTCTGCATAAGTCCTGTGGCAACCTAATATCCCAGAAAGAATTATGATGGGATTCATCTCTGAAATAACCCCTGAGATACCTGGGCCAGGAAACACAGCATTGAGTGTATCACTCTGTCTCCCACCAGGCCCAGAAAGATTGAACAATGTATGGGACTGTTAAGTACCAGGCAGTGAATGATGGAAACTGGGGAATAGAAACCCTAGGGTGCATATTTAGCAGAGCCTCTTGTCTGGTCAGTATAAGAGGATCAGAGAAACCTGGCCCTGGCCAAACAAAGCCTCTATCCCCCTATTCATGTGCCTTTTATCATTAACAGTTCATAAATACATACTTATGTTGTTGGAGATCAGTAGTGAAGGTCATCTTTATTGTTGTGGTTATATTACGATGAGAGGGTTTCAAGAGTTGTGGCAATGTTAATACTGTGGTCAAGCCTGTCACTGTATCATGCCTTACTATAGCTCATCTTCAATAAGTGACACTGCTAGGGGACAGTCATTAATGATTTTAAACCCTATTTTCCTGAATTACCTTGTTTATTTTAATTCTCAAGTGGTTTCGAATTTTACTTTCCTTGTTTCTCTTTTCTGCATAAAGAACAAAATTAGAATGAATAACAAAATGTTCCTTTAGTGTAAAATTTATAAAAATATTCCACTAAGTGATCATTTAGGCCAGTGCTCTCTTATATGTAGAATAAACATATAAATGAAAGAGTACCTCTAAAAGGAAATATAAAAGAAACTATTTATTTTTCTCCTAAAAATCCTCTACAAAGCAAGAATGGGGGCACTATACTTTAACTGTTTAATGAGCTGTTAATGGGAATTCAAATATACTACTCCCAACTTTGAATACAGAATTTTATTATACATCTACATTAAACAACTCTGACTCCTCTGAAATAGTATCTGACACATATAAATATATTTCAATATTATTAAATTCTAAAACAAAATAGTTGTTCCATAGATAGAAAATATTTATAGAAAAATGTAAATTCACTTTTTTTTATGGCATAGCAGAATATTCTCATAAGATGTATGCATATATGTATACTATACATAGGTACACAGATCTATCTTAATAATAAAACATTGCTTTTTTTTTACTGGGTAACTTGTTACTAAGCAAAATAGTAAATGCTTATGATAATATATGTAAATCTATACAATGGAAATATTTTGCTAGTTAAATGTGTTCCTTTCTTCTTGTAATTGTTTCTGAAAATATTTTCATGGCTCCATCAGGACTGGATTTCATATAGTTTTGCCTAGTATTCTTCAAACATTGGTCTTATGGAAAAAAACCAGTACATGACTACATAGTGGTTAAGTATGTTTCCTTAGATTAGTCTTTCATGGGTTTTGTCCATATTTTAAATATCTAGTCAAGGTGGTGACAAGCTTTGATGGTTGTTATATTAGGTCCAGTTTACATAAAGCAAAAGTAACCCAGGCACAGATCAGCCTCACCCCAGATCAGCCTTACTCAATGCTTATAAGCACTTACCTCCTTAGCAAAAAGGCAGTGATCAAAATGCAGATCACTATATAAACTTTTTGATGTATATTTAATTAGCTATTTGATCTCAGTAATGGTTATGGAAATGTCTTGTTTGCTTGTTTATTTCAACTTGTTTCAACTGCCTTACGGGGAGCTTCCACTTGCTGGATGATAGTTGGGAACACCATACAGCTGGCACAAACAGGGCCAGGAGAATCCTAAAACATCTGGATGGTAACTTCATGATATAGGTACTAGGGGTACTAGGAAAGATGCCCTTCTTGATTTGTTGCTTATTAAAAGAGGGTGTCTTAGGAGTGAAGAGGTGATTGGTGGCCACCTCGGCCACAGTGACCACAGAACAATTGATTTTAAATCAAGTCTGTGTGGACAAAAAAGTGGAAGCAAACCTTCAGCCCTGGACATGAGAAGAGCAGACTTCAGGCTCTCAGGTACATAAGGTCTCCTGGGAAAATGCTTCTGAAGGTGCTGGGATCCATCAGTGCTGGTCACTTTTTGAGCACCACATCCTAAGAGAAGAGGAGCAGGCAATTCCAAAATGTCAGAAGTCAAGCAGATGAGGCACAGGGGCAGCCATGGAGCTGTTCTGTGTAGGGACAGGAAATGGACCTCAGTAATCCTTCTGTGTCCATTCCAACTCAGGGTATCTGTTCTAGCTTTACAGACAATGAGGTTTATAAGGTCAAAATCTTGTCAGCTCAAGCTAACTTGTGTATTTTGATGTCTTTGGTCATATGTTCATGTTGGATTTCAAGCAAAAATTAAAACATAAATAACACTAAAATATAATTTAGACAGGTAAGAACGGTCAGTTCTAAAGCTTTTCAATTCCAACAGAATTCGTCTCACTCATTCAGGCCATTCAACAAATCTATTTGTCCTGGATGTTACATAAGAATAGAATATGTCATTTATAGCAGTCACTGCTGGCAGTTTCTGAGGAAAAATTAAATTATTTAACTATTTCTCTGAGTTTCTAGTATGTACTGACTAAATTGCAAGGATTTATCCTTAGCATATTGTAAGATATATATCAGAAAATCAAAGAGCTTTATGTAAGCTGGGAAATAGTCTCACACATTTCCGTGCCTTATGGGGAGTTTTTAATTAACAGATTTTTGATATATTGTCAAATCTCAAACAAGTAAATGTAAATGTGATATTTTCTAATTTTAAAATGAATTATAATGAAATTTATCTCTAATCACAAATTCAAAATTCCACTTCATACAACTGAAGATGGATTTTGATCAAGAAAGTAATAATTCTGGATTTTTCAATACGATATATCTACATCTACTTATATGCAAGTTGCAGTGACCTCTGCTCTCAGAACATTCAATGGTTTAGGGGAAGAGGAATTTTATCAGTAATTCTTAAGATCTGATTCTCTGTGCAGTTTTCAATTCAAGATCTTCCATATCAGAATTGTTATTCATAAAGAATAAATGCAATCAAGCTCTTGCAAACCTCAGTTCTGGCTTGACAGCTGACATGTATTTTTTATCTTATATTGGTCAAATCTTTTTGAAACCAGGGGATTCACATGAATGAAGATGCTATGAGCCATCTCACATAACTAATGCAAAGATTAATTACAGTAGAAGGGGCAAAAGTGAACTGATTTACATACTTCCAAATGTAGTAAGTGTAAAATATTCTTCAAAGTAAATTATCACTTACTTGATGAGCTGAGAGACAGAACTGTATTTGCCATGAATCGCCTTTATCTTCAAGACTGAATATAAGAATGGCACATTTGCATAAAAATCTAAACTGTGGATCTCAACATTAACTTCTAATTGAATATTCCTGATTAAAATTTTAATCCTTGAAAGCAATTACATTTTCTTCTGAAGACATTTTTGATTGATTCCTTCAGTAAAGATGCTGTGAACTCTTTGGAAATCATTTTAACAGTGTTAAACTGGTCCCTCTTCACACATCAGCCTCCTGGGAATGGCTAATTATGGGCACTATCTACAGTCAGGACTTCAGACTGGTTCTACATTTATGTGAACCTATTTCTTCCCAGCACAGAGAACACAGCTGGCAATTGAACAAAATATGCTAATGTGGCAGACCAGAACAAGTCAAAAATCGTGAACTTTCTGAGAAAAACACTATTAATTGTGGAAACAAGTTATTTCTATTTTAGCTGCTGCAAAAAGATAGGCTCCTACTTTCCCCTCACTTTAAAGTGCAAAAGAAAATATGCTGTAGATCATTATATGAGATAAAGCTGAGGGAAAATTTTAGCTATATTTTATCATGAAACTCTAAAATAAATTACTATAAACTAGTAACTGACTTGAAGAATATCACAGATTCTTGGGGGCAGGGGTGGGTGATATGTTTTTGGCAAGTGGTGTTGATCAAATTTTTAATCTGTTTTTTTGGTTTGAGGTGCAGGGGTTTTTTTGTTTGTTGTCTTGTTTGTTTCAACTAGAAAATGGATTGGTTAAAACAGGAACTATCGGCTCATTAGAAGAACACCCTCCACTCTACTCTTACCTTACTCTATTTACATTTTGTGCTTGTGTAATTCTGATAGCAGGGATTTGCTGGATTTTAAAACCAACATTTGATTTGGGTAAAATGAAGAATCTTAGATGTAAGCCTTGTGAGGATGGTCTTGGCACATTACCTCCAGCACGACCAAGAAGGGTTTTCTTCTAAGCATTCTATTTTGATTAAATTTAGTTTATTTTATTATTTTTAATGGCTAGCCTGTCTTTGAACTGATATCTCCCTGTTCTTTTATTGAGAATTCTATATAAGAATTGCAGGAAAAATGGGTTTGTTTGGTGCAATTTTCTTATCACAGCAGAAAACTTTCTCAAATATCAAGGGGTTTTTACTGCCTCTTAAGCTAGTAGTACCTTTATGAAGGGTGACTGCCATTTAAACTGTAATTTCAGAAATTTCACTTAAAGTGATGATATTAGCACTCAGATTATTTGAATGAAATCAGAAATTTTGCCCTTGTTTTTGTCTCCAGCAATATACTTAACTTCCTGTGCTCACTTATATCCTCCAGATCAAGTGCAGCAAATTAAAGGATAGTTCTTTTCATTGCCTTTGATACTCTTGGGGTGTATCTAGAAGTGGTTTTACAATAACGATTTTGGCATCCCCTCTCTTTATTATTTACAAACCCAAATGCTTCTGAGATTCCTCAGTGCACATGGAGTAACTTATTTTATTCTTTTTCCCACAAGCAAAACATTCAATATGAATATGTGCTTTCTTACTACCACCTATTTTTAAATATTTTTAAGAATTTTAATATTAGATGTTTTGTGGTTTGAGCTTGTTCCAATGTATTCAGAGACCAAGTAACAGATTTTCATGCTGAGGGTTTTTCTTTTTCCTTCCTTAATTTTCACTACACAATACAGAACAAAGTAAATGTTACTTTGAGTTCAGTATAGTTATGCAGGATAGCATGTACTGCCACCAAGAGAAGGCCAAACCCTGTCAAACAAGCCTGATCCTGTACTGAGTTTACTCTACAATAAAGTTTGAAGTGTTCTGAAGCCCAGGAAACTCTGAGCAATACAGCATTTTGTGTCTCTAGCCAGGAATATTGCCTCAATTAAATGTTATACAGTCACAAAGGTATGTAACACAAAGAAATGGTTTCATGAAAATCCAAGGGTCTTTATTTTAGTCTTTCTTCCTTTAGAAGTCAGTCTCTTTAATGAATGAACATCAAGGGAATGGATCATTTTAGTTCTTGGTGCCTTACTTTCCAATTCTGATTGTCAGTGACTTCTGGATTTTTTTTTTTTTTTTGTAGCAGATCTGAAAAATATAACAATCCTTCCTCTCTCAAATTTGTGATGATACTTGTATTGTTAATGTTTTAAATTGTTCATTATAGAATAAAACTTTCTTTGCAACACAGAGGGAGTGGTAATAAAAAGCTCATCTCTTTCTTCTGATTGGTTATTCCCTTGAGACCCTTATGCTAATAGTAGTTGAAGTGGAGTATCCACTAAAAGGGATACAGTCTGAATATATGGTTGCTTAGGTTCTCAGTCTTCAGAGGGTCTAAATCAGAAAAAGGAGCATCAGGAGGCTATGTGTTTTGTTCCACTTTCTACCAGTCTGTCTTAGAATACTGGAAATTCTGACTGAGGTGGCCAGCTCTTACTAGAGATTGTGTGAGACAGTAACAGCAGCTGATATTACTACTTGCAGTGATGAATTATGTGAACCTATTATGTATGCTGTTGCCATAGAAATTCCAGAGTTCTTTAATAATTAATGTATTGTTAAAAGTGAAAAGTAGTTAACGCATATGTTTGTTGTGAGGAATTTATTTTCAAGACACTTTTTAAAGCTTTTATAACAACTCAGTTAAAAATAACTATAATATCAAAATTTATCCACTCCCAAGAGTAGATCTTACCAAAAAATATTTCCCACTAAAACAAATACTAATTAGAAAACGTTTTTGCCTTGATATACAGTAAGCACAGAAACAGCAAGGTACATGGTAGTAGTCAATAGAACATAGAATGGAATTTTTTTTTAACATTGCTCCATGAAGTATTATAACTTGCTACTTGACCTATTATTCTCTAGATATTTTCATATACTGTGTCTCTTCTTACATGAGCATCCACTGGAGTCAACTGTAGTATTTATTTATCTTAAGACATTTAATATTTTTTCAGAGTTGTGCTACTCAAAAGATCTATCCATATTAAAATATGATGTCAGATGCAGACTATTATGAATCAATTCACAGTACTATATGTGGAGGAAGAGAATAGCCTTGTGCTGTTACGTGACGTTCAGTACACATTCATTATTTGTGGTGAGGATGAGAACATCATCCCCTGAATCTTCTTTTAAATTTGAAAAGTATATTAAAGGCAGCTGCTGTGGCTGTTTGGAATGAGAGCTGCTCAGTCATAACATCACAGCAGATAAACAAAATTTCACATTGCACCAGGGTATAAAATGGCTTTTGTTCTGCAGGCAACAGAGAACAAGGCAAACAGCTATTTTGGATTATCTAGGACATGTGACAGCAACTGGATTAAAATCTTGCCTTTTTAACTTTATCTGTTCACATCCTTTGCTAAAACAGGTTGTATATTCCAAGAGTGAGCAACAAATTTGATGAAGTACTTTTCAGCCTTCAGTGCCTTGCACCAGTTTTTGTTTAGACACCTCCTGGAGCAGCGTGGCGTTACCATCACCATTCCCCTACATGGCCACCTTTACTGCCTTGGGCAAACCCACGCTGCCTTCAGCCAGCTGTTAGATTCACACAGCACATCATGCCACATTTACCTCCACAGTTCCTGAAACACAAGTGGATGTAGGTCCAACAAACATTTTGTGAAGATGGCACCAGAGGTTTCCTAGGTGTTCATGTCACGTTTCCTGACGGTCTGTTCCAGGCGGCTTGCAGAGATTCAGCCCGAGAGAGAGGATTGAGGCCTTGCGTCTGTTGTGAGGTAGTGCTCTCTGGCACAGATGCAAGGGACACAGAGTCATTTTCTGTTTGCCTTGTTTGCCTCGTTTTTCACTTAAAAGACTAGCAATATTTTGAAAACAGCAATAATGTTGAGAAAAGAATTTACAGGAGTTTTTGGAGATTCAGAATGCTTACTCTTGATAAGACCTTTTCTCATCACTCAAGATTGCAGGTGGAAATCCCTGGCATGTCTCATTTAACCTCACACTCCCTCCCCTTCTGACAGGAAATCCTCTGAATATATACTTCATTTTCATGAAGTATCGAGAAGATCTTACTTAATTCTGGTGTTTTGCTGTATGGTGCTCAGCACTACTTCTTTTGTAAATGGAGATTGAAAGGGCTATAGTTTTCAGATCATTGTGATACCACCAGATTGGGCAATTATATTTTGATCAAAAGGGAAAAACAGTCTTTGATGATTCTGAATAATTTTGTTGTGCATTGTAGGGATGGTATGATAAGGATTTGATCAATATTTTTAGAAGCTCAGTTTATTAAATTCTACAGCATCCACTGTAAACATTTTTTTAATGAAACATTTCTGCTATTTTTCCATGCATTGAAATTGTTATTCTCATTAAGCTTTGTGAATGACACTCTGCAAACAAGAAACATTAATCAAAATGTTTGTTATAATATCAGATCATATATTCACTAATTATTTGCAACATGCCTAAGGCTGATCTCTGAACTTTCTGCATGGGAAAATCCTGTTCATCTGCTCTAGCTTAACCCCTGAGAATTGTTTGTACCTCAGTGTTGAAGCAGCAAGTAAAGGAAAAAGTAGAGGGAAAAAAAAAAAGGAGGACTTGACTGGACAATGATTTGTAGTATAAAACATAGAGAAACAAGATTTTTTTTCTCTTTCAAAAACCTCATTTTCTTTTCATCTACAGAGAGGACAGTGGGCACCTCTAAAACCCAATGGAACAGCTGTACCTATATACTGATACTAACTAAAAGTAAATTGAATCTCTAAACCATTGGCATTTATTTTTATTCCATGACTACACATTTTTTTTTCATAATGGTTCTGCAGGATTCATTCTTGCTCATTACTTGCTTCTGGTCTCAAAAGCTACCCAGTTATCAACACAAAAAAAAAATAAAAATCTTCTTCTATTACTGAATTCACATAGATAAAACAGTCAGTTCTGTGGGCCACAGATAATGTTCTGAGTGTCTTAACTACTCTGTCTTGCAGATTTAGAAACACTGCTTTAAACAAATATGAAATTATACCATATAAAAACTATTAAATAGAGATTTAAAATTCTACCCAATCTGTGTCAGATATGCCACCATATTTTCAGTGTGTGGTTTTACTCTTACAGCAGCATGCATCCTACAAGTGGCCATGTAGGAACTGCTGACAGAGAGCTGCCTCCTGTGCAGGAGAGCAGGATTATTCTCATTTCAGTGTGAAGCCTGCTATTTCTGTATTTTATAGGCACTGCTGCTGACAGGTCCGTGATGAAGGGCTCACCATCTGTGTTTCAAAATCCTTTCCTGAAATTAAACTATTAATCCACAGGGAAACTTCCAAGCAATATTGTGTTGCTTCTTTATTGTCATATTATGCTGCAATACAGAAGGGAAACTCCCGTAAAAGTAAATTTGTTGCTTTGCTCAAAACCTGTCATTTTCACTGGGGAGCAGCTGCTTTGTGGAAATATTTGCTTCAAATAGTCATTCTGCAGAATTTTTTACATTGAAGCTGGACTTGTTGAAATAAAAAAATAGTAAGAGATTTTCACTTGCTGATGAGTATCCAGTGGAGCTGTGGCTTATTGCAATTATTCCCTGCACAAGGACCTTAAAGATCATCTAGTCCAACCATCCTGCCATAGGCAGGCACAGGTCTTTTCCACAAGACCAAGTTGCTCAAAGCCACAACAGAGTCTTGCCTTGAACATTTCCAAGGGCAGGGCATCCACAACTTCTTTGTGCAACCCCTCCCAGTGCTTCAAAAAATATCCTCCTTGAATCTACCCCCTTTCAGCTGGAAGCCATTTTCCCTTGTCTGATCAGTACCCGCCCTTGCCCTATCCTATCCAGCTGTCTTGAGGCCCCCTTTAGGTACTGGAAGGTGTTTTAAGGTCCTCAAAGTCTTTTCCCCTCTAGGCTGAACAACCCCAATTCTCTCAGCCTGTCTTTATGTCTTTATCTGTTTCAGCCTCCTGATCCTTTTCTTGGCCCTCCTCTGGACCCAGTCCAGCAGGTGTCCTTATGTCAGGAGTCCCATAACTGTTTATATATTTATTCAGTTGATCTGTTACCTTTGAGTTAAGTTAAACAAAATTTATAAAAGGAAATATATGAAAATGCATGAAACAGGTTAAACAATGCTATTTTCACTAGAAAAACTGGATTATCAGATTTTTTATTCCCCCAGACCTACCTTGAGTGTCTTAGAGGAATGTATTGAAATCTTTTCACAGAATTAGAAAGAGGATCTATATATTTGAGATGATTACCGACACTCAGTGAAACAGCTGAAATAAAGTGTTGAACCTAACTTCAGTATTGTAACGATATACATGTGGTGGGAGACAGGGATGGTAGTTGAAACCCAAGGAAAATATAATTTGCAATACAATTCCAACATGTGTTGTTTCTATTTAGCTCTTCCACTGTTAAAAATTATATAGAAGTTATAAATTGTATGGCTCCATCTTCTAAAATAAGTTTAAGTTGGAGACACACATTTGATAATTCAATATTTGTGGGCTGAGCAATAAGAATAGGTACTGATTAGTTTCTGAAATATATTTTTGAAACTTTCTGAAACTACTGTAATGATGGAAGAAGTGATAAATACACTGCTGATTTGGCACAATTCCAAAATAGTTTAGAAAATACATGCTAGATTTGAGATGACTGAATAATCTTAAATTTCTCCTGTCCTGGTACCTGGGAGTTGGTTTTATCTTCCAGAATATTGTTCTTCAGTGGAAGTTCATTCCAATCAAATAGAGATGGCCACTGGATCATATCACCCCTTAAATTATCATGAAGAACATATTTGCCCCTGAATACCAGTTTATCATATTTTTTACTCCTTTATTAGGAGATTCTGTTCCATATAGCAAATCTCATGGGTATTTTAATATTAAATGAACAGAAGATACTCTGTTTATGAAGATAAATTTAAAAGATCAGTATCATTTGCTTTGCATAGAGAGATTTGGAGGCAAGAGAAGTAATTATGAAACGCATGGAAAGCACTGAATGGCTGGTAAAACACCCATTTAAAACTGTCAGGATGCAGTACACAGAGAATTCTACTTAGTCCTTAGGTTTCCAAATAGCACAGTATGAATAATAAATATCAAGTTTATCTAACTCTGGAAGGATGAGGAAAATGGAAGCAATCTTTTGTTGCTCACTTGATGAGATGTTATTGAAAGATAAATACTGTTTCGCATCCATGAAACGGAGTGCTCCTGAATTTTTTTTTTAGATTGAGGAAGCAAAACTTGATTTTGGAAAATTTTGACATCTGAATGTATAACAGGAAAATAGTTCTCAAAAGGGAATCTCTTGCTGTGTTCTGAGTTTTTGATTTGTGAAAACCTGAGAATTAAAATGGTCAGAAGTCATGGCAACTCTGTAAAGATATTTTCTTTCTTCAAAGCCTCCAGCCTCTCAGTATGAGATAGTGAGCTGCCAAATAGTGGTTCCCCTTGAGAGAAGCCCTAAACCAAAACATAACAGTCAGTGTCAATCTTTTATTGAGATTAAATAACTTTCTTTTTTTTCAATGCTTGCCAAACAAAGCTTTGACTACCAAATGTGTATGCAAATATATTGCAAAGCAGATTAAAATAATATATTCTCCATACTTCTCTTGCCCTCTATGAAAAATCTTTTTTTTTTTTTCAGCATGAAAGGAGCAAGTTCAGGCTGAGCTCAGCTATCCATCCTCCACTTGCTCAGGTGTGCTGAGTTGGCCCTGGGAGTTGCACTGGCCCAGTAGTGAGGTAGGAGCACATTTAACTGAGAGCTGGGCAGGCTGGCAAGCACATTGCTCATTCCCTCTGCAAAGGAAACATAATACTAAAGGCAAAAGTTAGCCAAAGCTGCTAGGTCACAGTAAATCTGATGTTATCACTTCTCAGGTTGGCATCAAGAAAGAAGGGACAGCAAGTTTGGCATCTTTTCTTCTTCCCTCCTTCCCTCCCTCCCTCCCTCCCTCCCTGCAGAGCGCATAATGCTACGGCTCTCCAGTTTTAGAGAAACTTTACTTTTTTCATCATTCTCTGCCCTGGGATACTGAGGGCATAATCAAGATGTCCTTGTTCTATGATTAGACATGTAGTCTAGTCACAAATGTAAGATGACTTTGGAGGAGGATACTGGAGCTCATGATATAGCAGGATGGTCCTTATCAGAAAACCAGAGCATACATCATGGAAATTCACTTGGTTAGTGCCCAGGAATAGCTGGCTTGTTCCTTTAGAAATAAATACCACTTTAGTTGTTTCTTGATTAAAGCAAGCATAACTTTGTACTTGAGGATGATACATAGTAGATAAAAGTACCATTACAACAATCATGCCCACAACAATGCAAAAGCTCTGCCCTGTTTTTGTGATTATGCTTAGAAAATTTCTGTTCTTGCAATTTTTTCAGCATATTGGTACTGAAGTGTTAAATCATCCTCATGGCCACTCTCACACTGTTATTTGGGCTTTCCATTTATCCTGTCAAGGACTATGCTAGGCTTCCCCACCTAATCATCATCAGGTTGGCACATTAATTTCTTCTGAGATTGCTAGTAACCTCTAGGGGTTTTGCTTTCCTGTAGGGAGTTCCCTCCCTTAAACCATTCTGGACTCAGGGCTGGCATTTTTCTTCTCTGTCTATATCAGTTTGTATTTCATGAAATCAAAATGTTTTCCTGTGGACAGGAAAAACCAAACACACTCCATCATGTTGCATTCCTCATTTATCATAACACCAATGTATGTGTCTTATTAATTTTATGCAAACTACCTCAGCAATATTTACTTCTAAATCATTTTGTTTTCCCTTACTGCTTGTTCATAACTTCAATTTTTTTTTTTTTTTTTAATTTTAGTTTAGATTTTGACTGTATGCGAACAGGAAAACCCAGAAAAAAATTATAATTATTTGGATTTATTCTGTGCGAGCTGTGTGACTATTCCTGTGTAGTAGCTTTTGCATTATAAGGTAGTAGTAGGCAAGAGTTTCTTGCTGTGAATGGTACATGCTGGAAGTCTGTTTTCTTTAATAGAAGACTGCAGCTCATAGAATGGTTTACTACCTGTAGAAAGATTTGTTCAGTAACTGTGTTTTCTTCTGTAGTGATACCTGTGGTGTTCAGTGCATCATCATGTTTTACTAAACTATATTTCTTATTGTGAAAATATTTTTTTTTTTGTGTCTGCCAAAGGATATTTAACATTCTAACTAAGTAATTTTTAAAAGGAGAGGGAAGATTCTCAAAATGGAATTTTGGGTTATTTCTTTCAAAGATTTTGAATTAATGCATTGTTTGATTTCTGGTAATAAAGAATCCAACCTGAACTTCTAAACACATAATTCAAAGAGCTAGTAAAAGATAACTTCAGCATCTGTTGGATAGCTGATGTGTGTCATATATTAGGAAAAAAAATCATAGGACCAGTGATATTTTTTATTTTAATAGGTAGAAATAGATTATGCTTAATTACTCATAATATTCAATGAAGATACAAGCTTTGTGTTCCTAACTGGACCAAAAAGCAAGGAATAAATACAAGTTATTTATTTTAGAAAAAGAGCTCTGGTTTTAAGAACTCTGGTTTTAGGGAAGAAATTCTATCATCACTGTAAGCTCATATTTTGCTTATCAACTTCTGCCAACTCTTTTTCTATAAAGAGAAAGCTCCACCTGTTTGCTTCAAGTCCCTTTGAATCTTCACTTGTGAAAATTCTTTGTGTTGTCTTCAGTTCACAGAAAAGCCTTTTTTTTGCTTCTCCTTTTTTTCTTTTTCTTGTCCTTTTATTGAAATTATTTTTAAAAAATTCTTTCTCTTGGAGATTGGCACTACCATAGTTTATTTCTTATCATCTAAGACTCGAGTTGACCAAATTTTGTCATTTAGCAAGTCTGCAGCTTTTCTAGTGCACACAGAGAACTTGTCAAAGAAGCTGTGTTTTTGTTCATCACACTTTTTTGGAAAGTATCTTGTCTGGCTTTGAAGCCTGCCTCTCCCTGGGTGTTTTTTATAAAAAACTTAGTTTTAAGCAAGTCAACACCAAAAGAAAAGTTTGGAACAGATTTTTTTTTTTTTTTTTTAATCTATTTCCAGTTTTGTGCCTTCAGAAATCAGTAAGGGCTTAACTGAGCCTTGAAGGTACTGGGCCATGCTGGGGAGGGTATGGATTCACATTCCTCCAGCAGGCACTCTGGGAGGCATTCTGCCTCCAGTAAGCACAATACTCCCCTCCGCCATGGAGCACTGCCTGCTGCTCCCTTCCCTAATTGCTGCTTCCTCCCACAGCCAGCAGCTTCTGATGATTACTGAGAGGAGACCGTGACCCCGTTTCATCTACAACCCTTTTGGAGTTGCTGCTGCTAGTAGCACTAAACAGAAGCTTTTTATAGTTTATTTTTATTGTACATATGGTACATGTCAGAGATTCACAGTGTTGTGCTTCCCTAAAAGGCAGTTCCTGAGAGCTTAGCTGATTCATTAGGGCATATATGTATTATTAGAGATTTAACTCTGGTACTAAAATAATTAGAGCTTACCAAACAGGAATGCAAAAGACCCAAAAGATTTATTATTTTCCTTTTCCCTGCTCATTGCCTTGAAAAACTTTAACAGTCTGTGATTTGAAAGGTTTTAGGTTTACTATCTACATTTCTGTGTAGGCGTTGGGGTAACTTCTGAACATTCTCAACTCTTCTGATGGAATTTTCTAGGTGATGTTGCACTTTTTTTTTTTTTTTCCAACAATAATGAATAGGGGTGTCTGTTTTAAGTACTTTAATCACCAGCTGCTAAACAGGAAAAAAAGTAAGATTCAAAAAGAAAGGCTGTGTTTCTCTTTAAAGGAATCAGAATTTAATAATCTTTCAATTCAGAAAATACAGAAATCCACTTCTGCTTAAAGAAAAAAGCTCTATGAAAATTGCTCAGAAAACAGCTGAAAATAACATGATGCTCTGTGAAAATTGCTCTGAAAACAGCTGCCAGATTTGGGTGTTTTGTTTTCCTTAGGTTTTGGGGGGGGGTTTTGGGTTTTTTTGGTGTTTTTTTTTTTTTCTTGATTTGTTTGGGGTTTTTAAAGAGGTTTGGGAATGTTCACAAGCTGGCCTAGTGCTTGCTGTTTATTCATATTCCTTATCTCTTCACACAAAGGTCTATGGCATAGTTCAATTACAAACAAGAAAGAAAGGACTGAGGTACAAGAAAACTTAACAGAGGCAAAATGTGCTTTAAGGGCTTATTTTGTTACAAGGAAGGAAGGACTTAACACACAGCAGTACTGGGAGCATTTCAAAGGGCATAGAAATTTTATGATCAACTTTGGCATGAAAAAGAGATAGATGATAGATAGATAGATTAGATAGATAGATAGATAGATAGATAGATAGATAGATAGATAGATAGATAGATAGATAGATAGATAAAAAAATAGGTTTTTACCACAGAAAATACTGAAACAAATCAGTATAATATTATGCCCTACTGGAAAATCAAATAATAATGAAATCATTTTCCCTGCAAGGAACTGTCTTTGACAGAGGCATTTGTTTCCCATGGGAGATTATTTTTATGTTAAAAAAAACCAAAAAAGGAGAAATAATTGTGAAATATCTCTATCTCAAGGAGCACCTGCAGAGTGGTGGGGGAGGAGGCTGATGATCCAGCATTCATGGAAATGGGGCCAAGGCTCAGAGCTCTGCCCTTGCACAGGTTCCTTCTCAAGGGCTGACAGTGGCTGCAAGCTCATGGTGTACATTGCACCAAGTTTGTGCAAGCAAGCACTTTGTGAATTGATGGCCCAGGGTGAGAAGTGCCCTTATGGAGCTTTGTAGCAGAAGCAGCTCTCTGTCATAGCTCGTGAGTGGCTAAAAACTGACTTTGATCTGTGAAGGGATGTTTGCTTATATAGGGATGATATCCTCAGAGGAGCTGTTCTCTTCAACTGTAAAAGATTGTTTTAATAATAGATTCAAGTTCAGCTCAGAAAAGATGTTTTAGAACAAGTTACCTAGCTTTGAAGTCACAAATAGATACATTTTTGGATCCAGGTGTTTAATATGGAATGCATATTTAGCATGGTAGATGTATAGATAGTTGAAAAAAATAATTCCTACCTTAAATCTTAGGTTTATGAGCAAAGCTGGTCAAACAGTTTTTTTAGCATAATACATCATTTTTAATTTAGTGAGTCACTCTGCAATAATTCATTATGGTTCAGTTAACAATACAGATGATAACCTTCTTCTACCATGTGGCTACTTTACTGCAATGATCAATTTTTCTAGAAACAGACTGATTTCAATGAGAAGCTATCAGATCTAGGATAGACCCTTTTGGGGGAACAGGGAAGGGGAAAGGATGAACAGAAAAAGCAGATCATATGTGTGGCACAGAATGAAGCAATTTCAAGTTCAATTTTCTAGTCCCGTCTCTTTCCCAAGTAATTTTTTAAATGAATAAATATTTATTTATGAACAAATAAACATTTGTTTGTAAAAGGGAGAAAAGAAAGAGAACTAGACCTCGTCTATTACCACAGGAGGATACCAGAGTATGTGTCCAGATTGAAGTTCTTTGCCTCAGAAAAACAGTGAGTATTTGGCTATGAAGGAGTGAAACTCTCTCAGCCAAATTTCCCAGTCTTATCTTCTCATTGAAATTGAAAAATAGTTTCTCATCTTCTTGGTTTCTAACATGTCTATTGGTATTATTTTCTAATATGACAGGATATTTATTGTGGATTTTTAACATCCAGTCATTGCAACGTCAATTTATCAAATATATTTGAGGTTCTTATTTAAAGGCATCATTAGAATTTCTTTGTTAAAAAGTATTAAAAAAAACCCCAAAAACTCAAAATACTTGATCATTCATCAGCACATAGAGCTAATGAAAATAACAAAAAAGGTAATGTTTCCAGATGCATACGTGTCATGAAAATATTTTGCTATTTGGAAATAAAGTTTAAGGACTGGAGGGAGACATGAATAGAAATACTTCTAGATTTTGAGTTATGTGCAGTGTTAAGAAAGCTTAATTTTTTTTCTTTCTAGTGTTTGCTTAAAATACCTGCAAAAATACCCTAGTTTGCTTAATTCTTAGCAACTTGACAATATCTGTAGAGTGGTGAATAAAGATATTCAAAAGGTAGAAGTTATAGAAACATATTATTCTTTTATGTAACAATTATTAAAAAAGAAAAACCCACTTAAATATATAGGAATATATACCTTATTACATATGCACATGTGTATATTTTTTCCTATATGGAGACTACACAAAAGTAAAAAAATATTGAGGGACTGGCTGAACAAAATAGTCCTTTTGTATGGGGATGTAAAACAGTAGGCAGAAAAAGGTGCAGCATTGTACTGAATGTTTCTATCACTATTTTAAATACATATAACTGTAGTATGTGATTAAAGTTCATATAAAACAGCTGTGGAGAAATTAAAAGGGTGTGAGTTTTTGATTTAAATGAGTCTCAAGAGCAGAAGGCCTTGTCTGTGGTGGATGCCATCTTCAAATTAAGATTTGCCACACATGGGTAAGGTGGATTTAGGTGCACACACCATTATCCATCAACATCTCTGCCCTTAGCATCCTATGTCTGCACACTGGAAACCTCTATGTGGAAACCAACTAACAAAAAGATATTTTAGGGTTTTTTAAAATATTGCTGGAAGGAAATGATAAAGAGTTTATGCTGCTATTAAACTGCTTTAAATTTTATTTTGGAATAAATTCCAGAGCTGAGATCTGTCTCCTGGTTTCCTCTGGGATAATACAGTAATTTTCTCCACAACTTAAATTAATGTGACTTTGGAATAGAACCTCCAGTAAATCATCAGAGAAATATTATCTTCAACTGAGGTGAGCCAAATTACCTCAAGCAAGAATCTTTTGCAGAGTGGATGAAGTTACAATTTAAATGCAATATCCTACCAATATTCCCAAACTAAGTATATATAAATTATAGAAATATCAGCTGACATTTAGATCCTTATTTAGGTACGCACTGGAGGCAGGTTGTTCTAATTCTATTTGTTGTAATTGCTGTAATTGACAGTCTTGTGGTTTATGGGTAATGTTTTGTCCTGTGAGAAGCAATGTTTAGTTGGTAAACTAATATATGGTAAACAATATGGTAAACAATATGTCTGTCTGAGTTCATGGAAACCCACACCACCTCCTAGAGCTAGATTAACTTTATTAAATGGTCTTGTATAGCCTGGATGCCACAGTTCTGAGTTGTATTTGGAAGTCATGGAAGTAGCTGATGCCTTCAAAGAACAGGATAAGCTTTATGAATACCAAGGAGAGAGGACACTGAAATGTAAATTAAAAAAAAAAAAATCCAAAAAAACCCAACAAACAAACATAAAAGTAAAACCAACATTTAACAAGCTCCCTCAAACTTACTTAGCAGTATTGAATGTTTTATTTGCATAGCCATCTGCTTTCTGCAGAGACATCTCTGCCCTTAATAGTTCATACAGAAGATCAAAGGGTTAACTGCTGTTACCCCTAGTACATGAAAAGTGCTGGATTTTAAATTATAAGGCATCCCTCCTTAAGAGCTCCATATTTATATGTTGAGATTAAACTAAAGTAGCATCACCATCTGTTACTGTGCTATGTTGTGATTCCACAGCACCAGCGCAATGTCCTAGGGAGCGTCAGATAGGAAAACAGGAGGAGAAAGAGGACAGTTGCAGTCAATAGAGCAAAAGTACAAGTTCAATAAATCCAAAGTGTATTTTAATTTAAAGACAGTCTTATAAACTGAACGTAGAGCATCATGCTTACTGTGCTCTAGACCTTTACTCCCAACCTTTGTAATAGCTGCTTGTCTGCATCAACATAAACATGTCTCTGCCTTGCTCATTGTTCTTAAAACTGATTTTTGTTTGAGGCCAAGTACATGGCAGGTGTCTCAGAAGGCCATGCATGGAAAACTTTCATTCTACTTATTTTAATTGCCTCACCTAAAGCTGCAATACATGTTACTTTAGAATGATGCTGAATTATGTAGAATACTTTATGGTATTCTAAGATTTTGCATTGGATTGCATAATTAGAAAGAAATCATGCAAATATCATCAAAGTCTAATGCTAATCAGATATTGTGGATAAAAAGAAAGTGAACAAAATTACCTGGTTTAATACCATTATGTATATTGTGGCCATAAGGGATGAATAGCATGATATCTTTTTCCCTTTTCTCCAGAATATATTTTAATTTCTTTAAAAATGTAATTTTATGCACATACATTGCATTTCTCTCCCTTTGCATTGATGAAGGTATAAGGCTTCCAGAAATCCTTCGGATAGAGCAGAGTGGCTGAAGATCTGCCCAGTGGAAAAAGACCTTGGGGTGCTGATCAACAGTGTTTGAACACGAGCCAGTGTGTGCCCAGGTGGCCATGAAGGCCAATGGCATCCTGGGCTGGATCAGCAATAGTGTGGCCAGCAGGACCAGGGCAGTGATTGTGTCCCTGTACTCGGCACTGGTGAGGCTGCACCTCCAATTCTGTGTTCAGTTCTGGGCTTCTAACTTTAAGAAAGATATTGAGGTGCTGGGGAAGGGCTTGGAGCACAAATCTTACGAGGAGCGTCTGAGAAAGCTGGGGTTGTTTACCTTGGAGAAAAGGAGGCTCAGGAGAGGTCTTATCACTCTCTACAACCACCAGAAAGGAGGGTGTAGATGGAGGTCAGCATCTTCTTCCAGGACACCAGCAACAGGACAAGAGGACATGGCCTCAAACTGCAATAAGGGAGGTTCAGGCTGGAAGAAGTTCTTCACTGAAAGGGTGATTCAGCACTGGAATGGGCTGCCCAGGGAAGTGGTGGAGTCAATATCCCTGGAGATGCTCAAGAAATGCCTGGACATGGAACTTAGTGCTGTGGTTTAGTTGACATGGTGGCATTCAGTCAAAGGTTGGGCTTGATGATCTTGGACATTTTTTCCAACCTTAATGTTTCTGTGATTCTATAGTACTTAAGACAGATTTGAATGCTGTCTGACTTCAGGTAATATCCTCTGTGTAGAATCCCCAAATGGTCCATAAAAAAGAGTAGAAAGCTTGTTTAGCGCTGAAAGTGGTTACAGTTAATCCTGATTTATAATGTTTCCTATGCCACTCTTTCATGCATTTTATCCAGGGACAGTATACCACAATGAAATGAATGACGTATATGACAGGAGGATATGCGAGTCAGAAGAATCATTCTCAGTTTGGAAAAAAAAATCTCAAATTTAATTAGAGCTTAAAATAGTACGGCAACATGATTTTGCTGGTTTTTTCGTCTTTGTGCTTTAAGCAGTAAGTGATATTTTAAAAAGCATCTAGTGATTGATAAAGGAAATGGTAGTGAAAGTTAGAAGCACATGAAAGCTATCAGGAAGCAAACACGAAGGAAATTATTACAGCAAGCGTTTGCTAATAGCTTTGATGTTAATAGTATTTGAAAAGAAGAAAGTTGCCAGTGTTCAAATTCTTATGTTCACCCTGATTATACTTTTCTAGCGGCCAAAAGGAGCTACATAACAAGCTTTAACAAGCTCTGTGAAGTTTACCTTGAAATACACTACATCTAAATTACCATCAGCTTAGGAACCTGGAATAACTTCTGAAGAGATTTGGATAACAAACCTGGAAGCATTTTCAGCTTTTTTCAGCTTTAAGAGTCTCAGCTGGCACCTGGGCAGGCAGACACAGGAGGAGAAAACACAAGCGTAAATTGTAACAGGATTGCCTACCAGGAAAAGCTGTTTCCACAGGTCACACTTTGCTTAAAGGTGAGGACCTGACAGGAACTCCACATCCTCAGATATTAAAACTAAATAGAAAAAGTTTAGTTTGAAGCATGCTTTACAGTGGGTATCCTTCTGCTCATTTTAGGTGGAATCTAGCAGGTTGCATGTCTGAATCAGCAGGATTTTTTGTCACAAGCATCATCCTGAAATGAAGAGCATTTTCCTTTGGACTCCTACTATGGTGGATTCATCTGATAAAAAGCTTCAGAAGACTCAGTGCAGGCTGTCCTGACACAAGGCCCAGCATGGAGTATTACATCTACTTTGACCTCATCTCCTAACTTTTGGGCTTCTGATGAATATCTGTAGCCATCTGTGAACTCTCCTACTAATCATTCAGAAACTGGAGGAAGAGTAGCTTTTTTTCCTCTTCTTTGATTTTTTTTTCTTTTATATATATATATTTATTTCTTTATTTAACAATGTATCTTTTTTAAAAGTCCCCACCAGCTGCCTAGGGTTTGAATAAATAAATTCAAAATAAATAAATAAATAAACTAAATAAATAAATTCAAAATAGTATGTAAATAGTGAGGAAGAAATGTAGTTGCTCCTCTACTGTTGAGCTCTTCGACCTTTGATTATGTTATTTTAAATAGATATGGGGAAATATCTGTGTTTTAAATTAAAATACCTTATTATTTTCTAGACAAATACTTAGGTTACAATGAACTATCTTGTAGGAAATAAACATTTCCATAGCTTTTCCAAGGAAAAATGGAATTTCTGCTAGGAAATTCAGCAGCCTGCTGCTCTAACTCCTCTGAGATGTCCCTGATTTAAATTTTTTTCCTTCAGTTTTCCCAACAGAATGCATGCCAAATCACAATCAAAGAATTAAGAGATTTTTCTGTTGTGCTCCAGATGCACGTGAGTAAAAGAATGGGGATGCTGCTTCCAGTCTTGATCCTGAACTTCCAGAAAAATCTTTTCCAAAAACTGAGAATCACTGCAACACTTCATAACTCCATTGGAGAAATATGTATTGTGGATGTGTAAAAAAGGAAATGGTAAATATGTACTTGTTTGGCCAATATATCAGGTAGACACAGGAAACAATTATCAGAGCTTTGCTGATGGATAATTTATTCTCTGTGTGCTTTAATGTCAGAGGGTTAAAAATGAAACAGAAGGTATGGCTTTGTGATGTTTTCCTAATGGACATAATACTTCTCTCTCAATTGTAATGTCAGAAAATTAAGCAAGCTGGCAGCCAGTGACCCAGCAAAAAAAGCGATTGGTTTGCCCTCTTGTCCACCACCAAAACAAAGCAAAAAATCTCTCTCTTCTAAAATCTTACCAGCTCTACTGCATTAGTTCACCTCTCCTCAGGTAAGTGTCTGATAAAAAAAATCCTTAATACAAAGAAAGTAATGAAGCAGTCCACACATACACACACACACACAAAAAGTAAATTTAAGGATAATGGCTTTTAAAATATTAAAATATTTGTTTACAGATATTGACTTAGGAACTATAAATCTGTCTCTGTAAGGAGCTGACTATAATCAGGAATAAAAAACCCAAGCCAGAAATCATTTAGTAGATGTCTGGGCTCCAGCAGTTTATTCTGTACGTTATGGAGCAATAATGAGCTGCAGTGAGCCTTTAAAGCATTTGCAGCAGGAGCTGAAGGAATACACTGAAGTTTTTAACATTAATGTATCTGACACTTTGCTTTTTTTAGTTTTCCAAATGATCTTAATGTGTTGTTCTTTAAATATGAACCTTATTTTTCCCTTTATCTTTTTATTTTTGCTTTTTAATATCATGTTAGCAATTTAAAGTGGGTGAAATTTTAGAAGTGTTTTGTTGAAGCATGAGGCCCAGGTGGCACCACTAGCTTTATGTTAGGAATAGATAATTAAAGCAGAACTTTGGTCTGCATAATCTTGTAGAATAACTAAGATATTCCTTGTATGACTCAGGCATTATAATGCATGTGAATGTCTTTATCTGAAGCATATCTTCAAGTAGCTTGACTGGAGTCCAACCTCCTAGTGATTCAGTAGTGAATCCAAGAAAATTTTTACAAAAATATGCTTTTTCCCTATCATCTCCTTCATAAATCAAATAAAAGCAAAGGCAGTGTTTGTCAGAACAGACTTCACTTTATCACGTGTGTTCTAGTTGAACAAACACCACAATTACTTATTCTGCTATGCAGCCTGTTGGTTTGATTGCATATTAAGTTTTAAAGGCTATGTCCGTTATTTTGACCACTTCTGCTATTTCTGAACAGAAACCAGATCTTCCTGTAAGAAACTCAACCCCAGGGAGAAAAAATTATCTGACCAAATCCTGCTACATATTTAAATTCTAACCAGAGAAAAAGACTGCTTTTTCAGACTGTATTTTGCAGTTTTCTTTCTTTTCTGTTTGCAGTAACAAATATATATTTTATTTTTTGTGTCCTGTCTGTCATAGCTTCTCCCTCCATCTCCCAAAAGGAGAACTGCAATCCATCACTTACCTCCAGACCTCCTTGCCATGGGGCTTACACTCAGATTAGCCAGTTCTGATCATTCAACAATGTAAGGCAGTCTTGGTAAAGCAAGTGAGTCTTTGACTGCAGGGAAAATTTTCCTTTTTCATTTTTGTTCCCTAAATGAGGACTTTTTCCTGAGCATCATAAGTTTAATCCTCTCAATTTTAAATTGATATAATGCATTCTATTGATGGTGCAAGTCAGAAGTAATTCCAATTGGAAGTTAATGTTTTTTATATTTACATTTTTTTCATCTGATCATTTGCTTTCTTCTTCCATGAAAAGCTGTTCCTTCAGTGCCATACATCTGACAATCTGCTTAATTGTTCAGTTGAACATGCAGAGGCAACACAAGTAGGGCAGTGGGAGTCGACAGACTTCCACTCATGCCCTGAACAACATATGGAACATACGGATCGTCAAGAGAGTTGAGAAGCTTTCATTATTTCCTGTTATCTGTCAGTTTTCACATTATAGCAACAGCATATATCTAAAGCCTGTTTTGGGGCCTTTTATCAGTTGTGGGATTAAATTCAGGTTGTAGCTCCCATATTTGTCTCCACTCAGCAGAAATGTTTATGTGAAGAGCCCTTTGTGGACTCATCCTGGTTTGACTAGATTGCTACTGGAAGCTATCAAAGAGCCATAAAATCCCCAGCACTGGTTTTACCTTTCCTGTGGGCATTGACCAACATGACAGTTGCTTCACTTCACAGCTGTAGCTACAGCTTTTCCCTTTCAGCTCCTCAAACCACTCAGCCAGGAATGGCAGAGCCTGTCTGTTCTGACCTGCAAAGCCTCTCATTTCTTGCTGTCTTTGTGCCCAGGAGAGGTTCTAACATGGCTACAGCCTCTGATTAGACACAGGGCTCTGGAGAATGGCTGACACCAGAGCAGAAGTGCCCAAGCCAGAAAAACATTGATTTCTAACATGTGGATCTGAAATCTAATCAAATTTCAGTAATATCAGCCCGTGACCTTTTCTCTTATTTGTGAATTTATGCACAGCTTAGTCTCTGTCTCCCTTAGCGCTTTGTGTGTGCCGGTGTTGCCTTCAGCATAATTATTGGAAAATTTTGAGTGCTAATTGAGCATGATTGAATTTTGATATAAATCATGTGTACTGTCTGTGAGAAGAAAAGCATGCTTGTGTTTTTCTCAGAGTGGAAAGGGATTGAGAAAGCAAGATTTACTGCAAGACATAGAATCTTGATTTTTCATGATCTAGTTATTTTTAATACAGTTCCATTACCACGAGTCTGATGACATAGTTCCATGTAGAATAGTACATGTTTCACTTGAAATCCATTAAATGCACAATCATAAGACTCCTTGCAGGACTGAACTGAAGCTCAGATAACACTGTCATTGATAAACCCCTCTATTTTCAGGGGTTTAATGCAGCAATTAAATTTTGCTTCTGGCAGAAGCTTGACTAATGTCCAAACATCAAAAATACATTTTAAAAATTAGTTTTTACACTTTCTGAAAAATCTTGGTTTTCCTTTTAGAAATAATATGAAGGTGATGTCCTAGAATACTTTGCTGAGTATTTTGCTGCTTAATCTGTAATCAAAGCTGTTGCTTTCTTTCATCCTATTAAAAAAAAAAAAAAATCTGTTAAAACTGATTATTTTCACACCTAGTGGTGAAGATGCTTTAGTTTCACCACTGAATGAATGTATTGGTTAAGTAAATTAATGGGATTTCAAACAAAAAAAAATGAGTATGCTTTCTCTCAAGAATTCTCAAGCAAACAAGAACTAGAAATAATAGTATAATTCCCACAAAGTAAAATACTGAAAATAACTTTTGAAAGTACTTGTAAACTAAATTTTTGTCAAAACATTTAGACAAAAATTTAGAAACACATATTGATTCACAAGGTGACTTTTGCCTAGTTTTTTTTTTAATTTTAGCTTATTAGCTTAGCCTGTGCTGGGTGCTCAAAAAGCTCAGTTAATTTTTCCATGTGAACATTCTATTCTGATTTCAGATGTTTTGAAATTTGATATTTTTTTTTCTCTTGAAATAAAGTTACTTTTAATTTGTAATAAGGATGAATGTAGATGATAAATTGTGAAATGCTTGAGCAAGTTTTCTTAGTATAATCAAGCCTGAAGAGTAGATGAAAATCTAAACTTACATCTGTCTTTTCTAACATATATGCTTAATAACTGAATTGGTAGATTTTAAGTTAAAGCAGTAAGTATTATCTGTGATTCAAGATTCCATTTTATCCTCGCAAGTGATTCAAGATTCCCTTTTGTGATTCTTATCTAAGAATGTAGTATTTTTAATGAAAATAATTGCTAAATACTTTATTTTTAAAGGCTATTTTTCTAGCAGACTACAGGTTCATTTAAAAAAATGTACAACTCAATTCTAGGGTATAAAATTTGAAAGATAAAGTTGGCTGAAGCTTAGTCCCTCAAAAATCTGTTTTCTGTTCTTTTTAAGGACAACATATGAATTTTTGTGAGAAAAACAGATGCCTTCTTAAGCAAGTTGCAGAAGAGACCACGATTGTAAGAGAAATTCTCTAAACCAGCTCCTCAGAAATTTAGAGTGGATAAGAACTGCATATATACCTAAAAGTACATATATACTTCTAAAGAAAACTAAGAGCCTGTAATATGAATTTTTAAATTTTATAGCAATTGTAATTAGCAGACTGAAAATTATATAGATAATTCTTTTATAAGGTCAAATTAATCCTAAAGCTTTGTTTGGATTATGAGGAGAAATTTAATAACATCAGCAAACATGAAGAAATGTGAAGGGACAATATTTTCTATTTATTCACTTTTTCTTAGTTTCCACTAAAAACTCTAGAAATACACAGCTCAGGACAGCCTCTTACCTAAGAGGCTGATTGATAAACATCCACTGCTGATGAAGAACCTGTCAATAGAACACTAATACATTCTTTTAACACTTTTTAATCTATTGCTATGTTGCTAAGACTAAGATTTCTGCAGCTTTATTTGTACTCCTTAATTTTCCATTCACAATTCTTACCAGGAGGACATTCAGTGTTTCTGACTCCACAGGATGAAGAAAGTACTGAAGACTAACTAAAATAAAAGGCAGAGATATTTCATGTCATATGTCTCAAGCTCTTCAACTAAGTGTAATGAAATTCTTCAAAAGAACCAAAATACTTTGAATACATAGACAAAATTTCTATAAAAGATTGGAATCAGAAGAACTTAGAAGCATTTTTTGCCACCCAGTAGGAGACTATAGTTTCTGGTCTTTGTTTTTGGTTTTTTGTTTTTTTTATTTTTTTTAACATGTTTATCTTATTTTTAAATATATCATTAATTGATAGTGCTCTGGCAAAACCTGGAAAAAAGATGTAATTTCTCCTTAAGGCCAATTTGTGATAACATCTCACAAATTCTAGCAATGAAGTACCTCTCCAGTGACCATTGCTTGGGGTCTACAACCTGCAGGGTATGAGTATTCACTGGGATGAGCATTTCTATGATTTCACATGGTGAAGAGGCTGAAGCCTGACGGTTTCAAATGCAACAGAACTCAACATTATTTTGCATCTAGCAGAGCTCCAAGGGAAGAGTAATATATCATTCATTAATGAGTAGATGAAAAGGAGAGAAGGCAAAGTAACTATACCCAAATGTAACTATAGAGAGAGTGGGATGAAACAGCATATAGTCATTTTTTTAAGCCCTCAGGGAAAAATCTGAACTTGTATGATGCAATACAAAATATCATTGAGATACAATTGATCCAAAAGCTTTGAGGTTTTGGGAGCATAGTGTTATTAGTAGCAGATAATGATAACATGCATAGTAGTAATATTCAACAGATGCTACAAAAATAACATTTAAAACTCGTCATGCATTATTTGAGAACTTAAAATATGTGACTTTAGGCATGGCCCTTTTCTATAGTGTTTTAGGCATCTAAATTGTGCTGCAGCTGGCTGCTGGATCAGATTGATACTAAGCACATCTGGTAAAACAAATTTTCTTGTTGGGGTACAACTGAACGTAGAATCATAAAATAGTTTCAGTTAGGAGGCACCTTAAAAGACTTTCCACTAAACCAGGTTGATCAAAGTCACATCCAGACAGGCCTTGAACAATTTCAGGGATGAGGCATCCACAAATTATCTGGGCAACCTGTTCCATTGCTTGCCACCTAAATCTTTGAGTTTAAAACCACTGCTCATTGATCTGTTGCTTCAGGCACTAATAAAAAGCCTCTCTCCATCTGTGTTGCAGATGTCCTTTAATAGATTGAAATGCTACATTAAGCTGTCTCTGGAGCTTTCTCTTCTCCAGACAGAACAACCCCAACTTGCTCAACTTTTCTTCACAGGAACAGTGTTCAAACACTCTGCTCTTTCTCGTGGCTCAGCAGGTCCATATCTGCTCTCTATTGGGAACCCCAGTGATCAGCCATTCTAATATATTTATTAGCAGCCTTTCTTTAGTTTGCTAATAGGACAAAGTCAATGTTCTTATGTCATTCAAAAGAAAAACAAAAGGTAAATAAATTTATTTTTATCATAAACTCAGTAGGCTTTTGAAGAAAGATTTTTTTCTAAAAAGACAGAAGCAGAAATTATATCTTTTGAAATATTAAATATTTAGTTTATGTGATATTATCATAAGAACATCTTTAGTTTCCTGTATAAGTAGGGAAAAAAAAACCCAACCAGAAGAATATTGTATGTATAATATTCAAATAACATTATTTGAGCTACATTTTGATATCATGTTAATTAAACATGTTAATTTGGATATCATGTTAAAAGTTGCAGTGTTTCTTCTTTAGGAAGTCTTCTTTTGAAAATTTAAAGAAAAATTCAAGGGAAATTGAAGAGACTTGAAGAGAAAAAGCTCTAGTAGTACTCAGATCTTGTATGATACTTGACAGTTATAAAGAAATTTTAAAAAAAAATGGAAATATTATTTCTCCCCAGTTCACCTTTATCATTGTCCTGGAAAAACCCAGACACAGGGAGATGCTGACCTATCTCAGCAGCTACAGAAGGCTGAACAAGAATGGAAATGGAACCTTGCTGGGCTTCTTTTCCAGAACCCTTTGGGGTCCAAAGAGATTGTGTCCATCAATCCATTAAGGTAGAATTCATATCTGTTCCTGTGTTTTCTTTTAAATCTGAAATTTCTGCAAGAGAATTGAGGGAAAAGTGCTAAAAGAAAGCAGCCCACATTTTCCTAGGCACTGCCCAAAAGGCTGAAATTAACCCCCACGTTACTGGTTGGCAACTGACAGCTGAGAAACTGTGGAGTCAGCCAAAGATTGTTGGTGATACAGCCAAGAATTGCTGGTAATCACACACTCTGAGAGAGAACAGGATGTGGCTGGAGGAGCAGGCCCTGCAGAGGTAGGGCACCATTTTTCTGGGACAAATGTGCTTGTTCTAGTTTCTGAGGATACACAGAAAGCACAACTCACTACTGTGCAAGTGCACACTTGCTCTGAGTTTAGGCCCCGGGACCCTGGATAACCCTGCCTCAGCCAGACTGATTTTTTTATTCTTTCCTTTCTGTCTCCCTCTCTTGAATTAGTCTCTCTCTTTATTCCTATTTACCCTTCCCCTTCATCCAAAATACACTGCCATATGCTTATACCAGGAGGCCAGGGACTAACCATTTTCCATGTCAAGAGTGTAACTGTTTAATAAGACTTCATAAGATTTTGTGGGGGAAAAAATAAAGCCTCTCACTTTTGCTGTTCCCTTCAACCACACACATCCATGAATCTTGAGTGTTCCCTGCCCCAAAAGGGTGGGACACCACAATTTGTGTCATAGAGAATGTCACTGCTTTTGGCAGAGCCTGAATATACCTGAAGGACTCTGCAACACATAGACAGGATATATAGTATATAGTAGTTAGGTACTTTTTGTGTTTCTCCCCTCAGTATGTAAACCTCAAAATCTACAGCATGGATATGGGTATTGAAAAGAGATGAAGTTTTCTTTATTTCAGACTGTACAATTCTGTCTTGCTATGGTGGTTTATTGGCAATGTCCTTCTGAGAAAAAAAAAATTATACAAGAGATATCACATCCAAAACACTTCATTTTTTCACAAGAATTTCAGTTACTCTGGAATAGTTTGATGTCTTAATTTCTGTGACAAGTTGTGCTGCGCTTTCGCAGCAGAAGGAGCAGAAGGTCTGGAGCAACAAGGCTGTCTTTCCTTTTGATTACTCCAAGTACTATATTGAAATACCTTTAATGCTAAGTACACATTTAAAAGTTGTCATTTGAGCTTACTTTGTTGGAAAACAAACAAATCTTTTAAACATCACCTTTGTACATAGGTCAACATGAAATAAATTATGAAGTCCTTTATAATGTAAGGTTGCATAAATTGAATTCCTTGAAAATAAATTTTAAAAAAGAGCTAGGTAAATTAAGATTAATGGGTTAAATCTTTTTACACATTATCACTCCAGAGTCAATCTCCAGTTTTCCCTCTGGCAAAATCACTATTCTTAGCTTGCTTTTCTAAGAGCTGTTGGATTTTTCTCAGTCTGGAGGGAAGTTAAAGGACTAGGTGATGACTAGGATGGTTGACAGATGATACACCTGTTTTACCCTGTTTGAGGCCATCCCCAGTTAGCACAAAAGATTACATATTGCATTTGATGTTATAGAGTAAATTAAAGAGCTGCCAATAAGTTATTAAGAGTTTTCTGAGCTGTTTGGAGAAGTTAGGGTATTTTTTGTCTCTTGTGCTGTTTCAAACAAGCCACTCTCTCCTGGCAGTGTCCCTCCTATATCTATTCCCTCCTGTCAGTGAGCCTTAAATCACTAACAATAAGATCTTATATCCTATTGCCAGTCCTCATTTTCTCATTTCTCATTTCATGATTGTTTTTTTTTTCACTAAGTGCAAATGTCCTTAGGGCATGTTATTTCCTTTCTTTGCTTTCCCCAAGTTTTTTAGCCTTATTACTTCAGTCAAAGATTTTTTTCACACCCTCCTCCTCTAGTTCTGCTTGCTTAAATCATGAAGCTGTATTTTTTCTTTCACAGAGGATGTGCTTACCCTTTCTCTGTCATGAGAAACTGCCCCAGTTAAACATTTATTTGCTTTTTGCAAAATAATTGTTGGATAGTTCATTTTCTTCCAGCACTTTAGAGGGTTAATTTTTTCTCATTAGGGTTTCTGAAGGTTTTTTTTCATTAGGTTTTCCTATATGTTTGATTTGGTATGTTTGGAAAACCAAAGAATTCTTTTTTCCCTGTCTCAATGACATGCAGCCTATCAAACTTGGTACAAATTCATATTAGATTCTGTGTCTGAATGTATTGCACAAGATCTAATTTTTATTCTGTTTTTTTTTTCCTTTTTTATTTTTCACTTTCTTCTTTCAGGAGACTCCTGCATTGCCAGAGTAATATAGGGGAATATATTCCTACATTTTGTGCTTGTTTAGCAGACTACTTCTCAAAAGAAATTTCTTGAAATTATGACTGTTCAGGAAGTGCCTCATTTAATGGTTAAAGTCTTGGAGAAATCTGCAAAGTCTTCTTCTGACTTTTCCCATTCTGAACTCTGGGTCAAAAAATATATAGTTATAAACAGCAATGCACAGATAGTGATATTTGCATGTTCCAACAGTTTCCTTGGGTATCTGATATCATTATGGAGATTAAATGATAACTCTGAGATTTTGTGTAAATGGAAATGTCCTGCTCATTTAATTTCTTTGGTCTATAGTGCTTATAAAAACAAAACAACCAAGCATAAGGATATTTTTAAACCTAAATTTTTTGAAACAGCCAGCTGTATGACATGTCTTAGAAACTTCCAAGACAAAGGCAATATTGTTCAGATGCTTTTAATAATGCCAAGGTGATTATTTCCTTCGGGATTCTGACCATCAGAAAATACATGATTACAAATTAAAGTGTTTTACAGTCTTTACCAGTTTCTGCTGGTTTACACGCAGCAAGCAGTGAATTTTTTCCTAACCAAGTTAACAGTTGTTTAAGGAACAATCCAGACTTTTTAATTCCCTAAATCTTGCCAGTGAGTTGGTCAGAAATGTTGCTGAGCGCCTTCATAAAGTCTGTGTAACAAAACATCACTGGAAGAAGTTCTTCTTCCCCTGCCATGCTGAGTGTAACACTGTCTCCTTTCAACTACATATCTCACAGGTAAGAAAGGTTTCCTCAAATATATTGATGAGGTCAGAAGAGATTCATAAGGGAGAAAAGCTCCCTGGAATAGGCCATAATAGGACAGGAAAGCACAAATGACATGCCACTGTAGTCAGCACTGGATAGAGGATTATGACAGTACTGACTACTTTAAAATATTGTTCCTGTCAGCTCTTCCTGCAGATATGAGAATGAAACTCCAAAAGAAGTGAAATAAGGAAACTTTTTAGGTAACATTCAAGTTCTTTTTTTCTCTTAAATATTTTTTGTTCAAACCTTACATATTTTTTAAAAAGTACTGAAATTAATTCAGAAGCTTTTTTTATCAGGAGAGATAAATGGGAAAAACATCAGAAAGAAAAGAAAAATAGAGCACATAAGAGAAAAAAAATCCCAATTTAAAAGCAGAAGATGGTTTCTTTTCCAATTCTTTGAAATTAAAATAATAATACCAGTTATGCTTCAACATCTCATTTTAAAGAGCTGCTATCTTGGTAGAGTCATGAGCTTTTCCAGGATCATCTGTCTCAAAAGCAAAGGAAATTAAGAATAATTTCTTCACAAATTGCTTGTGCAGTTTAGGTTATCATATTGTACACATTCAGGTTGTCTGTGACTATTCCAAAAGAAGACTTATAAAAAATAGGTAGAATCAGGCTAATTATTTTTTTTTCTTAATCCATGATGACTTTGACACTTTAGTAGTACCTAGTCCATGATGTCATATGCAGCTAGTTGAGTGATTTCATTACAGTGGTTAAAAGACAATTCTGAGTTTTTGTGCAAATGGAAATTTCTTGCTCATTTAATTTCTTTGGTTTGTAGACCAAAGTTAGAGTATTTTTCAAAATTGGCTCTAAGACAACATGTGATATGTCAGCAGTCAGTATTATAAAGTTATTGGAAAGTATCCAAAATAAACTGCCTTGTAACACCAACCTCATATTTGAATTCAAATTAAATCTAATTTGAAAGGAGCCCAAATTAAAAAAAGCTCACTTAATTCCTTCAATTTGCAGAACTATTCCATTCCATTAGGTAGCTAATTTCTACCTGTCAAATATGGAATAAAAGTGGTCCCTCTCTGGAGGAAACTTCTTACTTGTAGTAATTAGGTATGAAGAACTGGGGAAGATGCCCATACTTTGATAGTAGCCCATGCCTGACTCCCAGAGTGCATCATCAGCCCATGAGTAAATGCAATTGAAGTGTCATTTTCAATAGTTTCACACTACAGAAGGCTAAAATGAGGTTACATATTTCATAATTAAATAACAAAATTACTTTAATTTTTGTTAGAGAATCATGCAAAGTTACCATTGTGAAGCCCATGTATATAAATCCCTTTTGTTAGTCTATAATTCTAATAGGCTTTTAGAGATATTATGAAAAGGTCTTGATTACTCTTAGACAATAAGAGCCAGGAGAATGAAAGTAGTAAAAACATCAAGGAAATAATAAACAAGATGAAGCCAACAGAATTCTGCAGACAAAATAAAATTGATTCTCCCACAATTCCCTTTGGATTGCACCTCCATTTATCTTTTTACTTCTTATCTAAGAGCATGTAACAAAATAGGTGAGAAAATAAAACACATGCACAGTTTGCTGGAGGAAATGAAACACCATACTTGTCACTTAAAACTACTTCTCTGTCCTTGCTTAGACACGGTGCAATTTTTAGGAAAAGAAGAAAAAAATATCTTCATCAAAGTTCACATGCTTTTCATCGCCTCTTTTTACATAAAGATAACCCATTTCTGGATGAGGTGGAGTTTGAGTTGACCATCTTTCAGTTTAGAGCAGACAGTATTTTACTCTTTTATAAAATGATATATATTTCATTGTAAGGACAAAGGGGGAAAATAATTACAATGATTTAGTACATTATTTCAATTTAAATCAAAACAAGTGACGTTTGCAATTTTAAAACGTCCAAAGTGTTATAAACTGATTTGGATGTGTATCAGTGACTTATGTGGAAGAAAGTATTGGGAGTAGTGGAAAGATTTGCTTTATTTTATTATCTTGTCCCTGAAGTATCTTCATTTTCTTACAATGTGAGCATTAAGCTGGCTGTAAGTCCCCTTAGGGTTGAACACAATCTTTGCAAAGTTTAAATAGGAAAAGCTCAGTAAATCTCAGTTAAGAAAACAAAAGCACCTTCTAACTGTTTCCATAAAATAGGAGGAAGAGTAATTTTTATATTCCTGCAGAGTTTCTTTTATTAAACTGCATAATTATCTTGAAAGTAAGTTGCTAACAGATGAATGCACACACCAAGAATTCCACTGCATACCTTCAAGAATGGCATATTTGGAAAACAGCAACCTTTGATTTTACATTTTCTGCAATGCCTAAAAGTAATTTTGTTAACATTTTAAAATTCATTCCATCAGTAGGGGGTTATGATCCCACAACATCAAATTAGCATAATCACAACTCTGTTGCATATAGTTGAGGACAGAAAAGCAAGGCCTTGTTAGGAATTTATGTCAGCGAGGAATAATTGTTTTGTCCTAGAGGTGAACAAACTCTCAAAGGTGCACCACAGTTTAGCAGAAAAAGTGGGGTTGCCTATGCCACTTTTACCTGAAATCTTAAGTTTCAGATATTGATAGAGAGGGTTTTAAAAAGCGATGCTGGTTGGGATATAAATATAATCATTGTTCCTTTATGAAACAAATTGTATTGTCATTGTGAGTGCTGAAAGAATACAATTAAATCCTGATACATTGCATACTCTATGTGACTAGATTTTACCAAGTGGGATATTCTTTAATGTAAGCAATGCCTCAACCTTTTTTATTTCTTTTTTCCTCTTTTTTTTTTTTTTGTGGATGATCTTTTCTTACCATGAATATACATGTGTCTGTATCATGTAACTGTGTTGAATACATATTTGTCACTATTTTCTTCCACCAACAGGCTTCTAGTAGGCAGTGAAAAGGGAAATATGCATTAGAAAATGTCTCAGATTTCTAGACTGAATAATATGTCTTTTAAAAGAATTAAGATCATATTTTCTAGGCATGGAATCTGGTCTTGTAGGGAGCTGGAACAGCATTCCTAGGTTCCTGCCTGGAGTCTGAAAAGCAAGTATCATGGGAAGGATATATCCACTAGAACAGCAAGGGGAAGTACTTTCTAGACATGGCTGAAAATATGTTACATATAGTAAAAATACAGCTGTATAGACATCTTTGTTTCAAGAGGTGATTTCAGTCTCCAAAAAAGAATTTTAGAGATATCCCTCTAAAAATAAATCCAGTGTTTCCACATCAGATGAGTATCAGCTTAACCTGATTTGCTTGGCCTTTGAATTTTACCTTATTCATACAACAGGTGAATTTTAATTCATCTGTTGTATGAATATATTTGGTTATCTATATTATATTGAATATTTCTACAGTACAAAATGTTTGTCGTATTTAAACCATATCTACCCTTTAATGAAAACACATAATTTCCCTTTTATGTGCAGAAAATGTCAGTTCTTCATTTTGCCTTGAAGTAAAAACAAATTCCAACACAGTAGAAGATGGAGAAAGAGCTGAAAAGGTGAGACACACCTTGCACCTTTCTTACAGATGATAGACACTAACAATTTGGATATATTCATAAAGACAGCCTAAAAGCTGATGATACCACTGTGAAAAGTAACATGATATGGAAAGACAAAATATAAAGACTGATCTCTATATTTACTTTTTCTCATTTTAGTTGTTTCAATTTAAGGAAATAATAGAAATTGCAATTGATTTCCTACAAATTTAAAACAGAGACTAGACTAAATATCTTTTAATTTTATATACATCAAACTTGTGGAACCAATGAGCACTGTATGTCATCTGAATAAAGATGCCTCAAGTAGTGGGACTAGAAATAAATATTGAAAATTTATAATGAAAACTTCATTTTTCAACTCGTCAGTAAACTAAGTTCAGAGGTTTTTCTCCTTTTGGGATGGGATTTTTGTGTTTCATTTTTTAATTTTGTTTGGGGTTTTGAAGGAGGGTAGAGAGCAGAAGTTGTGGTGTTTTGGGGATTTGGTTGGTTGGTTGGTTTTTGGGGTTTGGTTGATTAGTTGAGTTTGGGTTTGGGGTTTCTTCCCTTAGACTTTGGGAATAATCTTCTGTGAAAGTGATACCAGTCAAAGTCTATTTTCTTGTGTCTTAATAATGATCAGTGTTGAAAAGCCTGCACAATAGTAAATTATCACTGATCTATATTACTTTTTCCATTACTTTCAAAATCTGTGTCAGCACCAAATAGAAGCAAACACTGAGGAAATTCCATCATATGTCCCTCATTTACACCTATCCCATCGTAAAAGGTCGTAAATGCTCTAGTTAGGATTATGCCACGGAGCAGCTTGTCCTCCTTCATGGATATGGGTAGATGACCTGACCTTCTCCCCAAACTTCTTTACTACTTTACTTCTTTACTACTACTATCTCTAGATGATAACTATCAAAAGAAGCAGTTTAGTGGCTAGTTTTAGGGGACAATTAGAAAAAAAGAAGATGAACTAAACTGAGAACTCTTTGCATAATTCACCTGAAAAAAAATGGGGAAAGTATTTTAGGTCTTTGTTTCCTGCCTTGGTCCTTTTCCATTGATTAGTAAGTGACACCCGGTGATAATTCTTTGATACTTTGATTCTTGATTGTAGCCATAATTACATACATTTTCTAGTTCTGTACATTTTTACCTGATATCTCCAAATAAAAATACCTACACATTAATTCCAGTAATCACAATTTACAATGACCATTCATATCCTCTTTAAAGCTGTGTGTATAAAACTTTTTTCCCCACAACTTTATTGTTGCTCATTCAAATAGTAAATATGTTATAAAGATTGGATTTCCATTTTGGGTTCTTCTGACTTGTATAGCAAAAGGGTGGTATTCTTTGTAGTTTTTTAAATGCAAAAATGGCTTACCTTTTATGTTGACTCCTTCCCAGAAATTGGTATAGAGTAATAATGCAGTTAATTTTTAATGCAGCTAAAACTCCTAGTGATTGATGTATTGTACTTGCCACTAAAGTGTTCCTCTCTCAAAATTGGGAAATTTTATTAATTTAATCATGAGTTAGGAAATAATCAAATTGTGTGATGAAAATTAATGGCCCTTGCAATTTAAAATAAAGGTGGGTAAAGGCAAATGATGAGCCAAGAAAATGAACCAACAGCTTCAAATCCCTAACAAGTTTTCAGAGCCAAGTGCCTATTAATATTCTGAATAAAGCGATTAGTTTTATTGAAAGTTAGCTAGCTAAAGCTGTTTGTGAGGATAATCTATGATTAAGTTATACAATATAAAATAAAATCTATTGGCTTTAGTCTCTATTTTGTTAGTGATTTCCTAAATAGATTTTGGGAAAGTCACCTTATGTGTACATTAGTTTTTCTATTCTTTAAAGGACTTAACATCCAGTGATATTAGCTTAGTTCTTTAATTCGTTCAAAATTTCCAAAAAGTTCTTTCATTCAAGAGACAAAAAACCTTAAAATCTCATTCAAGTTTGACTTACAGCATTGAGAAAGAAGTAGGATTTTTTTGAGGCGATTTAAATATTTGTGGCTAGTTAAAAGGTACAAAAAGCTATTTTATATTAGAAATGCCAAATAGATATAAATGTTACTTGAATATACAGAACTGGCATTAAGAAACTAACATGAGATTTTTCCCAAAATAAGTTCAATTTCAATTAAAATTGGAGTATCCCTAAACATATATCATCCTTGTGATATTTGAGTCAGAAGCTATCCAAAACCTGCAAATTTGTCATGTTCCAGCATCATCTCAAGCTACAGACAAATTCACAGAAATTAAATGAAGCTAGATGCCTCTTTTAATTTCAGTTGTGGCAATACTGGAGAAATGGCTACAGCAATATTTAGAGCACTTTAGAGAACCCTGATCATATGCACATTTTATACATGCAACATTTGTTCCAAAGCACCTGGATGCACAATCTGATTTATGTTGGTAAATATTTATGGCAAATCGTTCCTTTAGATAAATGAGATTTTTTGATTGCTAAGCCTTAATTAAAAAACATGATGAATGAATTAGTAAAAAAGTTAGTAAAAGTAGGTCTAAATATGATATTTGACATTTCGGTTACAGAACTGTTGTTGGACCTTCAGTATGCCACCTAGCCTCCCGTGAGTATCATTAGGTTCTGGAGATAGTACATTTATACTCAGGGATTAAATGAACTTTAATAAATCCTCAATTTCCTCCATTCTTTAAATCAGAGTAAAATCATCTATGTCTGTCATGGATTGTGAAATCAATACTATTCTATTTACCATGGCAGTTGTCTTCTGTTAAGTGGGCAGTTTTCCTTATCTCTTCCACAACCACTCCTCCCTCCAGGGAGACATCTGCTGATAACAGGCTATTGAATGTCAATGCATGACTGATTGGAACTTTAACATCCCATTGTGAGATGCTCTGCCCAGAGGGAGGAGCCAAGCATTCCTACACAGATATAGCTGGGTATCTGGAGAGACAGGACAGCTCTTGCTGGGTTTCGCTCAGAAAGAGAACTCCCCCTTTTCAACTGGATCAGCAGAGGAAGATCTTCACCTTTCCTTTGACAGGATTTCCCTGCTCCAACAGAACCACACCTGAGGACTGAGTCCGGGAAGACTGCAGCCACAATTCCAATTGGACTGAGACTACACCCTGACCAACCGGGTGTCAGGTTGAGTTCTGACTCTGTCTGTGTTGTTTTAATCTACTGCATTTGTTTATTTTATATTTTTATATTGTTTTTTGCTTCCCTAATAAAGGACTGCTATCCCTGCTCCCATATTTCTTGCCTGAGAGCCCCTTGATTTAAATTTTATAGCAATTCGGAGGGAGGGGGTTTACATTCTCTATTCCAGGGGAGGCTCTGTCCTTCCTTAGCAGACACCTGTCTTCCCAAACCAAGACAATGTCTAATAAAAATCTTCTTACTGTTAGTAGTCTTGTGATGTGTTGCTTTTTTTATGGATTAATTGTCCTAGGATTTCTGGAAAACCATGTTTGGTAAATAAACTTTAAATATATGTAAACTCACTTGTTTGTAAAGGTTTTAGGCATTGAGCTACAGTAGGATTATGATTACTTCTAAAAGTCAGAGTCTCTTAGCATATGTTAATCATAAATTGATTATATACATTTATGCAAAACAGACTTCTCAGTCCTTGAATGGTTTGAGAATTCTTGCTAAAATACAGAAAGTTCTTATTAGTCCTGTAGGTATGATTTGGGTAAATGCCTGGTTTCACTAACAGGAAGAAAAATGAGAGAAGTTAATCTGTTGGAAAAGTTATGTATGGTCTAACAAAGAGAAGACCAAAAAAGTGTCTTGTTCAGTGGGGATTATTTATTAGTAGAATTATTTATTTATACATTTTCAGGTATAAATAGTGTGAATGATGGGTTTGCAAGTTTTTTTTGCTTATATGATTTAGAGGTAATAAAATTTGAAGACAGAAACAATTATTATATAAAATTTATAATTTAAATTATTTTTAAAAATTAAAAAGGTTTTCTAAAACTCAAAAACCTTGTGCCATTTTCCAGTTTTATAAAGAGTTAGCGAAAAATTGAAAGATGAAGGTAAATAACTTCAGAGAGTATTTTTAATGGAGATACTTTAAATAGTATCTTCAAACTAGCCACAATTAATAGAGAATGCCCATTAAAAATAATTTCTTCATAATGGCCAATATATTTTATATATATATACATCTATGTTGTCCTTGGTTTTGAAAGTACTAGCAAAATGCCAGAAGCCTTCTGTTTTTATAAACTTGTCAGGAGTATAAAACAGTAATTTCAATACTTTTGCAGTAACTGGGAGTACCACTAGTATCCTTCACACAGAAAAGCCTGCTAATTAAGGAATAATCTGGAAGAAGAGCACTTACTGTTGAATGTGATGCTGAGGAAGACTTATTTCACTGCAGTAGCTTGCCATGTTCTGGATCAAAGTTTCAAGTAGAGTTTTGCATTTTAATGTTTATGTATGTATTCCTCTAAGCTAACAAGTAAACATTCAAAATGAATAGCTTTATTTATCTTCTAGCAAATCTATGACGGTCTTAGAACTATTTCTTGCTAAAAAGTGCCATGCTGCTCATACTCAGCTGTCATTTCAGTAAACCATGCTGATGCCATGATTCTTAGTACTTACTTTCCTTAATCACATTAAATTTAAAAATAAAATGCATACATTTAAATGATGTTTTGGAAATGTTTCCTGTTCCAATACAATGATAAAATATGTAAATACTACCAGCACAATCATCTTCAACATAATGGATCACAATGGGTCATAGAATGACAAAGTGGTTTAAATTGGCAGGAACCTTAAATGCTGGCTAGTCTACGTCCTTCCCATGGACAAGTTCACCTTCCACCAGACCAGGTAGCTCAAAGCTTCATCCAGCCTGGTGTTGTCTACTTCCAGGGATGAGGTATGCACAACTTCTCTAGGCAACATGTCCCAGTGCCTCACCACCCTCACAGTAAAGAATTTCTTCCACACATTTGATCTAAATCTAGCCTCTCTCAGTTTAAAACTGCTGTTCCTTCACCTGTTACTTCAGCCACTTTAAAAAACTTTTCTCCATCTTTCTTACAAACCCCCTTTATGTATGTACTGGAAAGCTTCAGTAAGCTCTGCCTTTTCTTCTCCAGGCTGAATAGTCCGAGCTGTTTCAGTCTTTCTTCATAACAGAGATATTTCAGCCCATTGGTTTTCTTTGAGGCCTGGCTCTGGACTCACTCCAACAGAACAATGTCTTTCCTGTGCTAAGAACCCCAGAACTGGATGCAGTACTCAAAGTGAAGTCTCACAAGAGCAGGTAGAGGGGCAGAATCACTTCATCTCACCCAGGACACAGCTGGTTTCCAGGCAACATCCTTATGTTCCTCTTGGGATACATGCCGGTTGTTCCACTGCCTCTAAATTTCCTTCTTGTACTTAATTTGGCCAGGACATCCTTACATGTGCTGGTCTTAGAAAAAAAGTGCTCTTAGAAACAAGTCCTTAAAGAACTGCCAACTCTGTTCTGATCCTTTATCCCTGAGTTTCCCAGGGAGTCTCATCCACTAATTCCTTAAGTAACTGAAAGTTCACTGCTAAAATTCAGAGTCTTGTCTTTATTCATTGCCTGGCCTATATCCTGTGAGATCACAAATCCCACTGGATCATGAGAGCTGCAGCCCAGGCAACCACCAATCCTGACCCCTCTAATTATTTCATCTGTGTTGATAAGCAGCAAGTCTAGCAATGCTTCTCCTCTGGTCAAGCTTTTTATCTCTCAGATTAGGTCCTTATTCCAGACAGAGTCCAGGAGATTCCCAGACTACTTAGAGATTTGTCTGCTTTTCAAGAAGAGGTTAGGGTGAATGAAGCCTCACAGCAGTATCAGAGCTTGCAAGTATGGTGGTACTAACTCCTCCTCTTTGTAATCAGCACTAAATGTACTGGTACAGACTCCAGTACTGTGTCATAGTTTTAGGGGAACAAGTCAAAATTCGTTTGAGACATTTCATGGTTGTTTCTCTGTTGGTTCCCAATATGTCAGCAACTCCAGGATTTTCTGTTACTCAAAGTTCCATCATTTTCCCCATTAAATCTATGTTAAATTTATACTTATAAATCTGTCTAGTTTATTGTAAAAGACCTCTTGCTCCAGTTTTTCATGTCAATTTGATCAGCTCCCAACAAATCTGACTTGTCAAAGGTCAATCCATGATCATTGAAGTCAAAACCATTTAGTATGGCACTAGCCATGCAGCCAAATATTCAGTAGTTTGATTACTCTCCTTCTTCCTGAACCCTCTTCCTCTGATTGTAAAGAAAGAGAGCACCTGTGCTCCAGCTGTAAGGGGCCTGGGACAGTGCATCATATCATGCATAAATCTGCTGTTGAAATTCTCAAATACTGTTTACTGTTTCTTCTTGTTTGATGCAAGTAACCCTTGATGGTTTTAATGTATTAGAATACAATGATGTTCTAATGAAATGTTCCTTGTAGAATGGAATGTAGCTCTTCCCTCATTATTAAGAATTAGGAAAAGGCCTTTCATAAGTAAACTCCTAATAACTATTGTTTATTTAAAAACTTGCATGAAGACTACTCACTTATCACACAGATTCAAAGCAGATTCATGAAACATGTAATAAAGACTCCAGATGACTACTGCAAGTCTGGAATATAAGTTGCAGTAATTTTTATTGATCTAGCAAATTGGTCATGAGACTTAGTCCTGTGCAATGTCATATTTCTTTTTTTTAGTACTCCCAGCATTTTACTTTGTCTTGTGCTCTCTGCAAATGAATGGGCCTTGATGGTTTTAGAACTGAACATGTCTATATGATGCTGGAACAAAGAAGAAGCTCCAGGTTGATACCCTGGAGAGCTGATTTACCCATCACTTTCAACTAGCTAAGAGAAAGCTGTTGACAAAAGAAAATATTTCTGTGAGGAAGAATTCGCAAAACTGTCTATGAAATATTTTTTTCTATTTTTTGGCAAGACATAATACCTCATCTCCTAGATGATAAAATACATTTTTTACCAGGCTAGACACTCAAGAGTTTTTTTGTGCATAAGCTGAATTTTAATAGCTCCCACAGGGAGACCTTGCAGAAATTGTCACACCATGTTTGATCCCTATCTCCATCTGGGTTTGACACCATGAGAAGAAGGAGACATACCTGCTCCTTTAAGGAATGATAAATCCTTCCCATTCTATTCCACATGATCATGTGTAATTATTATCAGACCTGTTTGCATAGAAACTACTCTCTATGGCAACAAGGAGAAGTTACACTTTAAACTGTAAGGTTAGATTCTATTTTATCGGGGGTATATTTTGCTAAGGCAGAAGCTAATAGTCATAAAACTGATAATTCTGTTAAAAAATCAAGTCCTTTTCTTTTCCTTTAATGTCCACTTATGATTGTGAATTTTAGAATTTAGCAGCAGACTGCATAGGGGAATACATACATATCTAGGTCAACAAACAGAAGTAATTTTTTATTAATGAAAACAAAAGAAAAAAGAGCAGTTTATTATGCTTTATTCTTCTTTCAAGTTCTCTAGCTTTAAATTGCAGGAAAGGAGTGTTCCTTTTTGTTTTTCTGTAATACAAGAGATTTATACTATCTCATAAAATTTATGCTGCAAGGCATAACAGCCATAACAGAACTGAGAGTGCTAGGAAGGTCATAGAATGAGTCTTATTTTTTTTTTTTCCCAGTTAGACAGAAACAAAATAATTAGACTTTAAAAGATGGAGGAGGATATTAAAAAGAGCAGGATATTCCTACTCATGCTTCAGATGCAGCTGGGAATGGAGACATATTTCACAGATTTCACAGAATTTTCTGAGCTGAAAGGGACCCACAAGGATCATCGAGTCCAAGTCTTAAGTGAATGGCCCGTACAGTTCTCATCAAAAATATAAAAAAAAAAGAAAAGGTGTTAAAAGAGCAGGAAGATAACAATCTCTTCAATTAAATTAAAACTCTTAAAAGTAAGTTAATTGATTTCAGAAGTCTAGCAGGATGAAAGCTTTTCATTTTCAGTCCTCAAATAAAGTGACTTAACTTACTTAAGTATAATTATTAATTGTAACTGTGGAAATTAAAAAAATGCACCTAATTTAGACATAAAAACTGGGGGGAAAAAAATAGAGATCTCTCTATACAGAGTTCTGCATAGTGGTGAAAGAGCTCTGAGACCATCTGTCCTATAGAACTGTCAAAAAGGAAGAGCAACTTCTATGCAAAGCATAAGCAAAGACTGACTTTATCAAGGAGTTTGTTCTAAACAACATTAAATATTGTGCCCCAGTTGCCTTAATTACGCTGCTGCATCTGAACACTAACTTCCCTGCAGGTTGCAGGGCTCCTGTGGAGCTCTTCTGTAACTCCATTCCTTAGAAGTTTAGCAGCTCTAAAAGATCCTGGCGTTACCTGCGCTACGCCGCTAATGGCTGCCCTGGCTCCCACTGGCTCCAGTGACAGGTTGGGTAAGTGGTGTTACAGCCTCAGTGCAGCTGGTGTCTGCAACTGCAGCCTTGCTGAAGTGAGCCTGACTGCCCTGCACGACCAAGGGTCACCCAAGTCCCTTGGTTCACCAGTGAGGTGAAAGATTAAACATGGGGGTTTGTCTTGTATCACTCTCTGAAAGTGGAATTTCCTCTCAGGAGGCATTTTATCTGTGTGGAGCCTGTGTGCTTGTCTAAATCTCTTTTTCTCTCTCATTTTCATGTGTTGCAATTATGAAGAATTCAATAAAGAAATAAATGAGCATACAGGATATTTGTCCCAGGAGGATACATATCATGTGGATAGGACAGAGAAATCACGCTGTAGACAATTGAAGCATCACTGAGCTTTGAAGGTACATTTATTTGCCTGCTAGGCAGATAAGATACACATCTGAGAAAACTCAAGAACAAAGAAGTTCTTGTTTCTTCGGCTTCTGTTAACATGCTTTAGAATTTCAAACCAAGAAGATTATTTTTGTTGTTGTTGTTTGATTTTTTAACAAAGTTGGGCTAAGTAATTTCAGAGTTTTACAGAGAGTGAGATAATTGCTCCACTGGGATTAGAGGAATTTTAAGAACTGCTTAGCAGCAGCCACCTAATGGCTTAAGGTCAAGCTGTCTTCAACCACCTCTATAGCCAATTATTTTGAAGTTGCTTTTGTTGAGCGCCAAAAATTGAATATCCAGCATGAGGCATAAGTGGGATTTGGGAGAAGTGAAATTCTGCACCAGACTCCAGGCAGACTGCCCTCCAGGCTCTAGGGAACTGCCGAAGGGCTTGGCACCTTTCTCTCAATCTGCACACATCATCCAAAATGAAAGAAAAAATAAAAAAAAGAAACTGACAGACTTTGCTCCTTTGGCAAAGTCCTAACTGTCTGTATACCCTTTTTTTGATATTTCACTGAAGACCAGATTATTACAAAATATGAATAGTCAGAGAGCATGATTTTTTCACTCTTTGTATGTTTTTTGAGAGTGTTTTCTCTATTACCTTTAATCGTCACAAGAAATATCATGTAAATGCTAACTATATGCAATGAAAAAATAATATTGACCACTGAAAAGTATATTAAATTGAAAGGATCACCTATTTTATGTGTTAGCAAACAAAGAAACAGTTCTCTGTTCCGTTACTTTGTGGTCTCACTAGCCATCACTTAGGAAGTTCAAAAATCTGACAAGTTAAGTTTATACAAGTTGCATTAAAGCAGTTAGAATATTCAAGGGTTTTTAGCACTTGAGCTTCCTGACAAATGGTCTTATAACAAGAACTGGTCAGTTTATCTCCTTTTCTGTCAAGTATTCACCTTCAATGAAAGCTTTGCGTGCATTTTAATTTGTCTTAAATTTATTCATAACTAGATTAGCAGTTTCTAGCAATCATTTGTTTTGCTTTTCTGCTTTCAGCCATCTCTTTTTTTATACCACCTGCTGTATTTGCCTTCTGTTCAGAGTATGCTTTTGACAGTTACTAATAATGCAGATTAAATTTACTTACTATGACAGGCAAAACACTCTGTAAAACCAAAACAATAGAATCCCATTATCTTCTTCTCTGTTTAAGTAGTAGCTTAAAAGGCCAAAAAAAATTTTTAAGATCATTAATTAGTTAACAAAGCAGGTGTCTTATAGGACTTAAATATTGACTGTGTGGAAAGCTGGCTATAACATTGCAAGGTTTTAACCGGTGTATATATACAGCTCAATAAAAAAATATATTTACAGGTCAATTTTGAATTTTTGGAGCTCATTAGCTCCAAATTTTCTACAAATAACAGAAATTTTTTATGTAATGAAAATCAGCTTAATTCAGATGCCTTATTTGCCTAATTTTTACTATTTATTTCTAAAATATCTGGCATTTCTTCTCATTCATGATTTTAAAAAAAGCTAGAAGAAAACTATTTACAGCCTTTCAGATATGGTGATATGGCCTGGACAGAAACCGTGTTTATTATGCATGTAAGATGTGTGGTTAGATGATGGCAGAGGCAGTGAGTGTATTAAATGACTGCCCTTTGCACCAGTGAATCTTTTACCAACAGTATCCTCCACATGGCAGCCTGGCAAAACTCCTGAATTGTAGCACTCTATGCCTTTTCCATGCATTTAACTTGGAAGATGCATGAATTACAGGGATCACACAGAAAAAGCTATAGTGCCTCATACTGCATTATAATAGGATTGTTCCATAATTGGCATTGTTAATGGAAAAAGACTGGGTTGTTGTTTTTTTTGTTTAAATCTAGGTCAAGATAGAATAAGCATGTTAGACATAATTTGACCCCCAGATGCAAATATAAGGACCCTTTTAAATGGAAATAGGAATCATTTAGAACATTAGAGAAGAAAAGATGACCTTCAAAAAGAGGAATTTCTGTAGAGACATAAAAGGTATCTTATAGAATATTTATATAATAGTGATTCCTAGGTAGTCAACTATGCAGAATTCCAAATTAGCTGGAAATTCACTGTCTGATTTATTTTTTAAAAAGAAAAAAAAATTATGTGAATATAAAATTGGAGCTGTTTAAAAATTATTTTTCTTTCCAGCTGGGGCCTCTTCCAAAGACTTTCATTAGACCTACAGATTGCAATGCATAATGTTCTGCTGTAACAAGGGGAAGAGGATTTTTTCACGGTGTCTATATTAGACACCTAATTTGGGAGACAGTTAATTGCCTAGGCTCATTATATATCCAAAGAATAAAAGTAAGCATCTCCAAAGGGCACCTCAGAGCATCTCAATTAGGAGGAATCTACCTCCATTTATTATACAGAGAACCGAGACTTTAGTTTTATGGATCAGTTTTCTTAACCTGTGCAGGGACTGTGAATCTTACATTGAGTTACCAGAGTTTTTAAGGAGATTTCCAGGAAACTGGTTATTTGTCACCTGCTGCAAAGAAATATCCAGGTTTCTCTCCAGCTGTCATTATCAGAGACCTCAGCCAAAACCAAGTAGCTCATTTAATGCATGTTGGTGAAGGAACAATAAAAACATCCAGACTTGAATAGAAGCAAGATGGGGGTTTGCTGTTTTTAACTGAGGACAATAGTGCAAATGCATGGAGGCACAGTCTGTGGAGAACATGGAATGCTAGTAGGGGAAAGGAAGCTGCAATAAGAGGGACTACAGCAGAGCCTAGGGTGAAGGAAGCAAAGCAGCAGCAATGACTAAGTGTTTTGGTTACTGTCATAGAGCTTTCAGAGTTTGTGAAGGGGAAATACTAGGAGCATCTGCTGCAGTAGGCTACAGTAAGTGAGTGGGTTTGGGATCTCAGAAGCTGGCACACAACAGACAAAAAAAGAAAAAACAGGTGCTGGGAAAGAGCATTCACAACTGAGTTCTGCAATAGCAACCTCCCCGCGTCATTAAAACAACTGATATGATGTAGTAGTGGGTGTTACAGAGTTACAAAATTCTGACTTATAAGAAATGGCAAAATGGTCATGGCTGCATCTGTAGTAATACAGTAAACCTCAGTAACTGTGTTCTGGTACATAATTCTAGATTAAAAACTCTTAATTATGTACCTTGTAAGGTACTGTGATGATCTGAAGTAGCTACATGTACTCACTCTGAAGCATTTACAATAGCAAGACAGAAAAGGAAACCATCAACAATAAATTAATACATATGAGAAAATATTTCAGGGAATACTGAACTTCATATGAAAAAAAAAATTAAAAGAGACATCAGGAATGATAAAGGAAACGCTGAATCTGACATATTTAGTGATGACATATCTAAAAAATGTCAGAAATGCTTTCTGATAACAGGTGGGAGTGACAGAGATGCAGAGCAGAAATTGGGAAATAAAAGCACAAAAGAGAAAAACAAATGTATCTCCTGAAGCAAGCAGATCTGTGAATCTAGGCCTAAGCAATCAAGAAAGCATAGATTACTTGGTCTATAGCATAGTACCTTGATCTATATGGACAGGTCATCCTACTGCATAGCTTTTTGCTATTGCACCAATGCAGGTAAAAGATTGCAAGGAAACTGAGAGTCCCTCATGTCAAATGAACTGATATAAATGCATATGCAAACCACATCAGAACGTATTTTCATAATCTGTACTCTATATGCATTCAAAAGTATTTTGCCTTCTCAATTCATAAGATCATTAACTATTGGGAGGTGATACTAAAGCAGAACTGTGCCTTAAATCTTGACTGTCTACACTAAGAATCACAACAGAAATTGGGCACAGGACAAAACTGTGAGTCCAAGACTTCTGAATCTAGTACTTGAGATATTCTGCAAGTTCACATGCACCATGAAGGCATGTATTAATAAGAAATTAATCTATTATGTCAGAGTGCATTACCTCCACTGTCACTGAGTTTTGTTCACTTTTAAAACCACACTAGTCACTTTATCTAGCTTTGGTCACAGCTACTGGGTGTAGAGCTTTCATAAAATGTACTGCTTCATTGCAAACCCTTTTTGTGTCTAACTTACTTACTGACCCATACATTTCAGAGACTCTCCTTTTCTCCTAACTAGTCTCAGTATTACCAACAGTTTTTGTGATAATGATGTAGCACTATGCAACATTTCCAAAGAATTCTGTTTAACATGCAACAGATGAGGACCTGTGCTCCATGGTGTCATGTTTTGTCACCCAAAGTCTTCAAGTCTTTAAAAATTTTGCAGTTGAAAACAGTATTCTAAAACTCAATGTTTTAATTTAAAACTGATTCATGACCAGGGAATTAAATATAGGCTTTAAAAAGCCAAGACATCAGTTTAGAATTCTGGATCTCTGAAGAGAAAAAAAATATGACAATTAGACAAAGAATAGACAAGATAGAGATAGGAGTAGAGCATTATAATTATTAATAGTTTTGAAAGGAAGTCCAAACATGAAAGAAATCAGAGAAGAAATGTGCAACACAGCTAGCTTTTATCTTTTATTTTCTATGAGAAACAGCCTCTAGAAAGAACTTGGGAAGATTCAGGCACAATAATAGTATGCTATTAATAAAAAATACAACAGCAAGATGAAGGAAAAATCAAGGGACAAAGAAAGGTACATGAAAAAAGAAGAAACAAAGGAGACAGAGAATGAAGCAAAGAAAAATAATTCATTGCGAAATTTCATTCCTATCGTTTTATTTTCCCCTATCCATCTTCCTTTGTTCTTTCTTTGTGATATTTTGAGATATGAAGATTGAGTTCCTCCTTCTGAACATTGACTAGCATGCTGTGATTGACATGTTATCTGACAAATGTTTTGCAAAAAATGAGCTATATATCATGTATAAATTGTTCTGCAGTTGGCTTCATAGAATTGCTGTGTTGAAGTAAAAAATCTTCTAGAAGCTACTCACAATGGTAACACCAGTCCACAGATAAGAACTGAAATGTTTTTATTTCAGACTGGTTGATTCATAATTCTATGAACAAATCATTTGCAGTTGGGTTGTAACAGACTCTGGTGTCATTTTTATTTTCCTTAATACTTTTCTTAGTCCCAGGGAAACATATTAGATAATATCGATTCCAAACAGAACCAGTTTTATCTCCAGTATTAACTGCACTGAGTTCACAGTATTGTTCTATTGTTAAAAAAAACAACCAATAACCAAAATAAAAAAAAAAAAGGAGACAATGTCCCCACTTAATAGCACTGAAGTTAAGACTTTTGCCTTTAAAAACACATATCAGATTCATCACACTCAAGAAACCAACCTTCTTATATACTTCTGGTTTATTGTTAAGTAAGTAATGGACTCATAAAATCATAGAATTGTTTAGGTTGTAAAAGACCCCTAAGATTATTGAGTCCGTCCATTAATGCAGCACTACCAAGCCCACCACTAAAGTTGTGGCACTTGTGTCCTAAGTGCCTACACATCTACATATCTTTTAAACACTTCCAGGGATGGTGATCCAACCATTGCCCTGAGCACCTGTTCCAGTGCTTGACAACACTTTCAAGGAAGAAATATTTTTTTAATATCCAACTTAAATCTCCCATTGCAACTTCAGGCCACTTGCTTTCATCACATTTTACCTGGCAAAAAAGACAAGAAAAGTCTATTTTTCATTATATTGACCAGCTCAATATCACAAATGCAGAAATTCACATTTTCCTTTACCACAGTCTAGATTTCCCTGTACAAGTTTAGCACCACATATATTCACTGTCCACTTTCAAATAGATAAATAAAAAAAATATTAAGCTGGGACTACTGGAATTTGTCCAGAATTTCCCCCTAAATAAAAATACACTGAAAATCTATGGGAGCTTTCAATTTTATTGGATGTATAGATTGTAAAAGGATGCTCTAAAGCTGCTCAGAGATCCTGTGGTCTCTGAAATGCTTGGGAAAAAAAACTTTAGCTCAAAATAGGAGAAACTGGTGACACTGATACAATGAGTTTGAAATCATATGAACCTCTAGCCTAAAATTCTAACCCTTCCTGAATTAGACTATGAGAACAGAGGGATTTTTTCTATTTTATTTACTCAATTATCTTAAATTTTTTTGCCTATTAAAATCATGCCTTTTGGAAAGCATGTGTGATAATGCAAAGAAAGTCACTTAATTGTGCTGATATATGAAACTTAGGGTTAAAAAGGCAAAAATAAAATCTGGAATATGGAGAGAATGTTAGTTAGCATACATAACTCACTTTATACTCAAAATAAGCTAGGGTCACATAATATTTTGATTATTTTGCTTAATATTTTGCATATTTTGATTTCTTCTCTGGGTAAAAATACTATATATTCATTTCTGACAATGAAAATTTAAACATTTTGAAAAATTGTATTCTTTGAAAAAAAGAGTTTTACCAATCTTTCTTTTTTCCCCCTTCCTTGTTTTTGTGCACAGAGTTCCTTATCTGAAAGTGCCCAACAGAGAATGAAGATAGAAATGGACATCTAACTGCATGAATGCCATCAGGATAAACAGAAGCAAAAGATGTTGTTATTCCCTAACTATAGTTGTATGCATACAGTCATCAGATGTCTGAGGATTTACCCTCCATTAGATGGAATTGTGTAGCACAGGAAAATTTCTAGCATCAAACAAATATTTGAACTGCAGTAACATGGATGCAAATATTATGTGAATATAGACAGCCATTAGCAATAATTTTAAAGTATTCTAATTGTTTCCCATTATACTTGAGATTTTATTTAAAAACTTTTAAGCAGGTATTTAGTTTATATTACTTGTGGGTTGGGGAGTTTTGGCTGATTTTTGATGTATTCTTTAAAAGTGTTTCTCTTTATACTAGTGCCCATACAACAGTTTATAATTCTTGAAATATTATTAGCCTGACACGAAGATTAAGCTTTGGAAGAATCTAAATGTCCCTGAAAATTGACACCTAAAAGTCGTAAAATCATAGAATATGCTGAATTGGAAGGGACCCATCATGATCACCAAGAACAACTTCTGGGCCTGCTCAGGACACCCCAAGAATCACCATGTGTGCCTGAGAGTAGTATCCAAACACTTCTTGAACTCTGACAGGCTTAGTGCTCAGAAGTCAGATGTGAACTTTGCAACCAGTTGCATTTTCTGTAAGTTCGAGACTTAACTTTACTTATGAAACCTACCACACTTTGGGTTATTCATAATATGCATTCAGATTTGCTAGTCCCATCATTTCTTCTCTGGTGTACTCTTGGAAAAGAGCAGGTGATCATATTAAAGTGCTGCAATCTAACTCTAGCAGTCTGAGTGCCCCATTGTGGATAACAATAACAGTTCAGAAGGGGGTTCTTTTTTGCTCTTCAGAATCCTTTTGATTAGGCTGAAATTGCTAGTGCATAATTTAGTTCTGGTGAATGGTGAAGAGAGTGTCTTTTGAAAATGAAAGAGAAAGAGAAAAACACTGATTTTCACAGAAGTGTATTAAGGATTTAAGCATACATACCTAGATTCTGATTTTGAAGTACATTGATTGTTTTCTTCTTTTGTTGAGCATACTCAGCTTCCAGTAAAATTCAGCTGAGTCTGCAGATTGTAGCACATAAAGGTGATTTTTGACAGGTTTTCCTTTAAGAAGAACTGGCAAATATAAATAATATAGGGACATAAACAAAGAATTCTTTTGATTTCACAGCTCTCTAAAATTAATAATGCTGAAAAATAGTTACAGATCACAAAGATTAAATAAAAATGTGATTTATTATGAGCTTACCATGAAAAATGCTTTCTTTTGTTCTCAAAAGAAAAAAAAAAAGAGTTCAAATTAAGCATAGGAACTAAAAGTTTTAATTATTAAATTTTATGCAAAGAGTTCCATTCCTGTAAAAATTTGTGCTCTATCTTGGAGAGCCTTTCTGGGACAGAGACAGCATACAAAACCACTGAAAAAACTCTGCACTCCATATTTCTAGATATTTTCTGAAAGTATAGCAGTTGAGTACTTTACACAGGAAAGAGACAGTGAAAAGGGATGTTATTTCCTTCTAGAGCTCTCTGAGACATATCTCTGAAAAAGTGGCTTAACGTAAACACAGAAAGAGGACATAAAACCTGTACCTTTAAATTTTAATAAACGTGTGATTCATTTGATTACTGATGATGGATTGACCTTGATTTCCTGTTCTAATTTGTATGACACCACTCCAGAGTTATAAAGGGGAAAGCCTTTTGTTCCAGGGATCAAAATTCACTCACTGTGCTGCTGCTTTTAAAGAGCAGTTGAAGCTGTCAGCTGCAATTGGCAAAGGAGAAAATAAATAATGAGTCCTTGAACTGGATGTGATTCACTGGTATGGGAGACTTGAAATGCTTCCAAGTCTATATCCCAGTAGTAAAGCCTTAAACAGGGCTTTGCAATGCTTCTGTATGCCTAAAAGTAAGTTTTTACAGTACAGTTTTGAAGTGTTACAATGCAAAGCAACTGTTCTTTACAAAGAGTGGCTTTGCAAGCATCTCACTGCACCTGCATTAACCAGATATGAGACAACAGTCATGGAGTCATAGAATAGCTTGGGTTGGAAGGAACCTTGAAGACCACCTAGAGCCAACCTCTCTGCCATGGGCAGGGACACCTTGCACTAGACCCCATTGCTCAGGGAAATACATCCCAATGGCACGATGTGATGCGTGATCAGAGGGCAAATGACATGATGTATTTACAATTCTCACATCCTGTGATGCTGAACCTCAGAGAATAAATACATCTGCATGCCCACAAAATCAAAGTCTAAATCCCAGGGATTGAGGTTGATATTATGGTGTGTGCTCCTACCTACAATGTTGCCTCATGAGGCTCTTGACTGCTGTATGCAACACTTCAGTTTACATGGGTGTTCAGAAATACAGGAAATAAGAACAACAATTGCAATTTTACACAATCATGAAGGCCACTGAAAAAGCATTTAAATCGAAGAAGAATAATAAGAGGACCCTTGGAAGAAGTAGTCTTATTTTAAAGTTTTTATGTGAAGAGGGCAGGCATCCTTTCATGTAAAATGAATGTCTTTTTTTAGGACAATTTTGATTGCTCTGTGGCACAAAAATTTGCTGATTAAAAAAATTAATGGAAAAATTGAAATAATGAAAAAAAAGCAGTTTATTTATCATTATTTGTATAGTTAGAACAAGGTGCAACCTTTGTGATTTGCAGCATAAATACTTTTCTAACAATTGTCCTATTTGTTTGTTTTGAAAAGAACAAAACTATTAGACTAGAAGATTTAGAGCAGAGGTCTTAAAAATGCACCTAGAAGCTTATGTAGCAAAAAAGTTAAGAACTTCTTTTAAAGTTATTAAAAACTTCATTTGAATAGCTAGAAGCTTCTTTCCAAGCTTGTTAAAAGACATTCAGAATTTGTGTCTTTGTTCCCACCAAGCCTTGAAGGCTTAGAATTTAATTTAAAATAGTAAAGTTTTATTTTCTCAAGCTCAGAGGCTCCTTAAAGCCTAAGAAATTCATAGGACAATCAAATTCCCTTGTATATGACGTGACATAATTACTTTTAAGAAAATTTAAAATGATGCCATGAACTGTACTAAGTCTTCTGGCCTTCATCAACCCTTGCAGTAATTATCTGTCCCAGAAAAAGGCTTTTGGAGACACTAATTGCTTATAAATCACTAAAAGCATTCTTGTTGTACTTTTTAATTAGCTGATTTGCAGCACGTATTAAAAGATAACTTTTCTTTCTGGCTCCTGTCTGTCTGAAATAAATTTGACTAGACAAAGACTTTTGACACCTAAGAAGACTTGTTTTGAATCACTATTATGTAAAATAATTGCTCTTTGACATCGCAGTTTAATACATAGTGTCAGTTGTGCCAGAAAAAAACCCTAAAAACCAAAACCAAACCTCAAAAGCCCCAAACTCAGAGTTCAGGGTTTCACTACAGGATTTATACAACCTGTTTTGGTTCTGGATTGCGTTTGTAAGTTCAAGAGGTTGAAGCATCTTGTGTTAACATGCCAGTGTAGATAAATCTGAGTTTATTAAAAATCTTCCTACTTAATACTGACATTACCAGCTAACATTAACTTTGCTGTTAAAAAGTTGTTTGTGTGAAATCCAGAGTAAATGTGACACTAATAAAACCTGCACTGTAATATACTGAATCTTTTAAGTCTGTTGTTTGTAAAGCAAAACTATCATTAGGATACAGCAAGGAAGAGTGCTTCATGCTGAAGATCTTTTATGATGATACATCAAAGAAACTGCCTGATAAATCTGATTCTTAGATGATACGCGCGGAAATCTTGCCAAAGTCTTGTGTTATTTGGTATACCTTGACTAGACAATGATGTGATATGAAATTTAAAACTACTCAATAAGTGATATAATTGGGTCTTTTTTGTTTATCAAATAAAAAAATGTTTTATAGTAGAAAATAGCTACTGTTCATTATCATTAACTCAACCAGCTTAGTTTTATATAGGAAGAATGTTTTGAGAGGCAATGTTTTCCTAAATTCTGTTGGTTCAATATTTAAAGTACCCCCTGGACTGGTTAAGAAAGCCTTCTGAATATATTACTGGAGGCAAGGACATCTGAGATTAAGTATACCACAAATACAGAGGTTTTTTTACAAAGTTTGGAGCCAGTATTATATGATATATTTTATATTAATAGCAAATCCATGCTAATATAGCAGTCACTAGGGAGAGCTTAAGAAACAATAGTAGTAGGAAATGTAAAGAAAATGTAAAGGTGATTTTTTGTTGCTTTTTGGGTTTTTTTGACAGCTTTAATATCCTTTTTTTGGGACTCCATTTTTCTGATATTTTGTCGGAAGAAAATAGAGGATGCTTAGGAAACTGAAAATTTTTTCTTCTATTCCTGTGCCTGCATACAATAGCTGTAGCAATCCCTGCTATATGTTCAGAAACACAAAGACCAATTGTCGACTCAAAACTGTTGGTGCGAATTATGTCTCTCCAGGAGAGAAACAGTGCATCCCTGTTCCTCTTCAAAAGTTCATGGCTCAGCTGAGGTAATGTAGGTTTGTATTAGGATATAAGAATCTCTTTCTTAATGACACTGTTTTACTCTTCCTGTATAAACTCCACTGTTGTAGTAGCTCATATACATCTACCAAACATGGAATTTATGGCACTCATATGCTTGGGATGTGGTTGGAAACAACTGCAAACTCACAAAGGCATTCATCACCCAGTTCTCTCAAATAAATTTACATGCTGCTACATACATTTTAGTTCTCTGCATATTTTAGAATAGAAATTGGAATTTAGACTCTAACTGAATGACTGTGTTACTGTTTTCAAATTTATGTTTCTTTCTCTATATCCTCTTCTTGGCCCAAAATTCTGTAAGCACCTGTCCACCAAATGGCAGAGTTTCAACAGGAAAAGCAACAGTGCCATCCTCCTGACTTATTTTGCCAGCCATATATTAATATAAATAAACTATTTATATTCTCATGTAAAGGAAAAACCAATCAAGTATCGTCTGAGGATTACAGAGCTGTGGGAAAAGATGTCTCTTATCAATCCAGAATTACTATTCAGAGCTCTGGAGAAACTGAGACACCAGGGAAAGTTTTTGCGTGTCTACCTGAGGCAATCAGTAGCCTTCTCACTCTGTTAAACTACAAACTGATGGTGGTGAAATGTGACGAGCTCTGGCATCCAGCCCTTGGGTTGGATTCTGCTTGGAGTAGAGGCTCTTCAGGAGCACCACCAGCATGTCCAGCTTCCATCTGATGACGTGATGTGTGCTATAGATTCTCTGCATCCTGTAATCTTCCCTGTTGTTTCCCATTTTTACCAGATTTTCAGTGTAGCCAGAAATGTAGGACTGTTCAAGATTGCTTTGATGAGGATTGTACAGAGCATGTTTTCTCCAATTTAGATAGGATGGAGTTGGGTGTGAATTTCAGCAAATTTTCTGTGTCCTTAATCGCTAAGTTTATTTTATTATTAGAAATTAGGAAAGAAAGGAAGAAAGAGGGATAATTAGATTTCTCCCAGCTTCAGGCTCCATCAAAGATACATTAAAAATCAAGCTACAAAGAGATAGCTAACAGAACTTTTTAAAGATAGAAAACTAGTTAAACAAAATGGATAAATACTTCCAACTTTTCCTAACAGATAAAGCCCACACTAAGTACTTTGAATTAATGTAGAAATGTTTTACATAAAAAATGAAACATAATATGAAGATCTAAGAATATGTTACTGTGCTTATCTATGTAAATTGCTTAACATCTTTCCTCTCTTGTACAAGACTTAAAAAAAAAATTCTGATTTCACTGTATCTTCTTTTCTGTCAATTCCATCCTTTTTGTGCCTTTTATTTATTCTTCCCTAATCTACAAATAATGGTAAATGCATCCAACAGTCACAGCCCAATTGCTCTCCCACTCCATTAACCTATAGAGAACTTGACCATGCAGCAGTCGCTCATCCAAGTGAATCATCCTTGTAATTATGTATGTTGCAATAGTTATTAGTTGATCACAGCAAAATGTTAATTTAGAGGAACTGTTTGATGGACCTAGTTTTCTCCCAGTCTTGGACTCTTTGAAACAGAGGTGTCATACAGTTTCATGGTATTTGTATCTTTTCTTTCTACCATTAGGAAACAACCTCATCAATTTATGTCAGGTTTTAATCATAGTCATGAAGACACTCAAGGCCATGTGCAGTTGGCTGCACTCCCTGTACCTGAGGGGATACAGCTGAAGGACCTGCTGGATCACAGAGACTGTCACGTCTCATTGTTTGGATGTGATTGACTGATGCAGTGCCACATAATGCTTTAAAGAAAACCTTTCCAAAAACATGCTTCTCCGTAAGCAAATGCATTATTTTTTTTAAAGATTATGTTAAGCTCTCTTTTCTTTTTTGTCTTGTTTAGGGAAAGAGAAAATAACAGATAAAGAGACATCCAATCTGCATAAAAAATGTGATGTAAGGAAATAACCAAGCATTAAAAATGTCTGTCATTTGCAGTAATCTGCTCCTCATTTTACAATTTATTCCAAAGAAAGAGAGGTTCTCATTCAGATCCTAGACACATTTTTTACTGTGCTTAACTGTTAGATTTAAAGATGCTGAAGAGAAGTTATGATTAATGTCAGATACAAGTAGTACTGCTGATTTCTGAAATAGTCTGTGTGATTGTATTATTCTGTGATCCACTCTAGTTTTGCTGGGAGACTGTAACTATACTGTATTTGAGCTTTATGCTTAGCCTTTGAGATGAGTCTTCTAATTCTACCTCATTCTTGTACTTAATATATCTTGCCTTAGGATAAAAAAAATCCATAAGATTTCATTATTTAGGGTGCCCTGGCAAGCTGCTTCACAGAAACCAGTCCCTGGGGTGGAGAGAGGGTTTAAAAAAAATGTAAGAACTTGTGCCTGAAATTTTTATCTTACATTTTAGCTTGGATTTTGCATCCTCTTGTCTAACTTCAAGAGAAGATTTCAGTGGGAAGGTTGGGGAAAAGCCCCAAAGTTTTCACTGAAGGAAATTCTGAAGATCCATTTTTTACTTTATACCTGCTTAAGATATTATTCTACTCTCATGCTGTATCAGAATAGAAAACTCTAGAACAAATAAGGAACTTACAATAGTGCATATTTAAAAGTGGCAATTATCATCTTTAATAGTGGTCCAAAATAATTTGTTCTTTCAAAACTAACATAAATTCCAAAACATTCAGTTGCAGTCATTCTGCTCGACAGTTCTTCTGTTTTAGTCATTATTCTGAGATAAGAGCTGGAGGGTGCATCAAAGTGGAAGATTCAACTAAATGCAACATTGTCATATTCACAACATATGCATGTTTTAAACTAAGATGAATTTTAATCTATATCACAGAACCACAAAATCATAGAATGACTTGGGTTGAAAAGGGACCTCAAAGATGAAGTTTCAACCCCCTTTCAATGGTCAGGGTCACTTTTCATTTGACCAAGTTGTCAGAGCCCCATCCAACCTGGTCTTGAACACTTCCAGGGATGAGGCAAACACAACTTCTCCAGGCAACCTTTTCCAGTACCTCACCATCCTGAAAGAATTTTCCCCTAATATCTAACCTACATACAATTTCTTTTGATTAGAATCCATTCCCTTTGTGCTGTCACTACGCACCCTTGCAAACAGTCTCTCTCCATCATTCTTGTAGGCTCTTCTCAGGTATAGGAAGGCCAAAGCCTTCTCTTTTTCAGCTGAACAATCCCAATTTTTCTAAAGACAACTTGGAGAAAAAGAAAAAAATTACACTATTGACTGTGGGTATCCAAATTTTATTACAAATTTCCAGTTTCAGTTTTTCATTTGGTCTGGCCAAGATTTTTCAGTTTTATGATAGCATAAGTAATGGGAAGATATGACCCATATTATCATGTTCTTCAGAGACCTCATAGTAAAGAAGGTAGAAAAATGTTAATAACTCTTTTCCATGCAAAATTTATGTCTTATGAGAAAGATTTCATTTTGTTTTCTCTTGCTATCTCACAGAAACAAAGGTTCATGCACATTTTAAAACTTGGAATGCATTTGCTATTTAAAATGCAGTCATTATAATGACAACATATCACAGATGGCAGATAGTAAAAGGGACAGTTTTGCAAAAGTATATTCCCTAAAATACATTTATGCAAACTGACAAATAAACACAGTCACAAGGTCAGTTTGTATATTCCCTGATCACATTTATGAGCACTCACAGACATGGGAAACACCATTACAGTCAGTGAGATAATTCTTCTGGATAGCTCTCAGCATCTGCAAAAGGTTAATCACCTGATAGAAATCATTTTATAAATGATTTGACAATGAGAAAACAGGGATTACAAAGGTACAAAATTTACAGTAAATAATTTCATCAGTCTCACTTTTGGGGAAGTGGTATTTTATTAAAAATGAAACAGGGTTACTGCTGGCATAAATAAATAATAGCAAAGGACAATAGGGCACATTTGAAGGAGGATATAAATCCACGTATCATAGTGAACCAATTGGTCTGTCACTGAATAGTGTTCATCTAAGCAAGCTCATAGATACTGGGGGAAACTGCTCTTGTCATAGGCTAATCATATTTTTGTCAGAGTGTGCAAGAAACCCTTGAAATGATGTTCTCTTTTTCTGCATCTCTATACTCTCACAGAATCACAGAATGGTTGGAGTTGGGAGACCTCTGTAGATCATATAATCCCCCACTCTCCCTCCAGCAGGTTCACCTAGACTGGGATGTCCAAGATCACATCCAGGCAGGTTTTGAATATCTACAAAGAAGGAGATTCTGCAGCCTCTCTGGGCAGCCTGTTTCAGTGCTCCAGAATGCTCGCATTAGAGAAGGTTTTCATCATACTCTGGTGGAACTTTCTGTGTTTCAATCTGTGCCCATATTGCCCCATGTACTGTCACTGGGCACCACAGAAAAGAGCCTGGCTCCATCTTCTTGACACCTGCCTTTAGGATATTTGTATGCTTTGATAAGATCCCCTCTTGGTCATCTTTTCCCAAGGCAAACAGGCCCAACTCTCTCAGCCCATTGTCTTCCCATAACAGTAAATAAAGTAGAGATTATACTTTTGCATTGAAATGTCTGTCTCTTAAAGACATTAATATATACAGCTTCACTCTGTCAACAAAAATGCTTAAAATTTACCAAAAAAAAGTCTTTAGAAAGTCATATAAGCAAAAGTAATTCAATATTTTCATATGTTCATATTTAAAGCCAAATTTTCTAGATTTTTCCCCACACTTTCTGCACTTCATTTAATTGCAAACAATTTTAAATATATATAAATGTTTTGTTTTCTGAGAGCAATATTGGTCATAATAATTGACCAATATCTGAAGTTTATGTTCAGACAGAATTCGACCTTACCTCAGACTCAGAACAAGTTATACAAGTCTGCTGGACCAGTGTTGCTTCTTCTTCTATTTTGCTCACAATAACTCTTGCATTATAGAAAATTTTATTCCCTTATTTTACATTTTACTGGGAACTTTCAATGATATTGACTCCTACTAAAATTCAGGATTTGTCTCTCTCTTCAGTAAAGGTTTAGTACATTTTGATTTTTCAGAAACTACTGTATTCTTTACAGAAAATGTAGGGAAAACTTGCAGGGTGGGAGAATTTTCATAAAGACCGACTAAAAATATCTGAAGAAAGAAAAATGACCACAGGTCTCAGATTTATATTCGGATCTGGTATCTTCAATTTAGCTTCTCCTACAAAGCTTAAAAAAAAACCAAAAAAACTTATAATCATGGTTGTTTGTTAGTCTGGACTGCTGAACCCTTCAGAAGCAGAGCTGTTCCCCAGGAGAACAGCAAATGCCCAGGGAATTCAGCCATCTTTACAAGGAACCATGAGAACTGAGGGCTTGGAGACTTTCATGGAGACTGTAAACATGCCTGCTCTGCATTTGGAATTACAATGAAGCCAAGTTAAAAAAAAATAAATAAACCTCTTTATGAAATAAAAAGTTCCACTTTTTTCATTTACCTCTCTGTCTCTCACCCTCCCCTAAAGAACATAGATAATTATTGCTGCAGGGTGAGAAAGCAGAAAGAAAGTGAAAGTTGTTCATGGTTTCTATTTTTACACAGATATAAATGATGTTACCCAGTGAGACCATACAAGAATCTAGGTGAATAGACATCAGCAATCATGTTACACAGCTAGAAAGAATAAGATTATATCCAATGAAAATTATGTGAACATTTTATCTATTAAATAATCTTTTGAAACTGAATATTGCACAGTAATAATAGAGGTACACAAAAATTATAGAGGGAGAAGGGGGAATAGGGATCAAGTTTTTCCACAACTGACAAGCCAAGTAGGAATAGGTAACATTAACTTTCAAGAAACTACCATACTATTCCTGAAAGCCATTAAAATATTGACCCAAATGTCTCCTAAAATCAGTAGAAGTACATAAGTGTACTGTAAATAAAGAATTTTGAGAGCTGAATTTTTTGACATATAAACATCTTTTGAAATTTGAAAGGATCTTTAGAACTCTCTTGACTCTCTAGAACAAGATCTGCTCTTGTTTCTTTCATTGTATGCATTCCCCTTTTTCTTGCTTTTATTACATCTGCACTTTGATCCTAAGGTTACACTTCAATGGATCAATTATCTTACAAGATAAATACCATCTAGGTTTAAAATAGTGAATTCAATTGTTGATGCTGCTATAGCACAAAGGTCAGTTTAGGCACCTGAGTTGTCCCCAGCATCCTGGGACAATATTCAGGCAGCTAAACTGATCTGAGACCAGTGCAGTCTGCTCTCTTTCAAAGCTAGCCAGCTGAAAGCAAGTTTGGATATAGCCACAAAATCTGTACTCGTGATTGCTTTTGAAGGTGTAGACATATTTTAAAGATGGTATAATCTTACACACAATCCCCAGATGTGTTAGCTGTTCTGGGCAAAAATCTCACAGGAATAGCTCATTAGTTTTGACTTAGAAGATACCTAAGTAGCTCTTGTAGAAAAAGCCACTCAACTGGTCTGACAAACTGATAATTAACAGGATGCTTTGCAACTTGCATTTACAATCAGAAAGGCAAAATGATGGAGTCTAATCATTAATAGGGAGATAAATTCTCTGGTATTAGATTTCTTCTGTAGAGAAACTTGGAAAGGCAATATATATATTTAGTAACCTCAAAATATAACTCTTATTCAAGTTATTAAATTTTTCTAGGACATAATTTCTGTAAAATGGAAATGCTTCCTTAGGGTTTGTCTTTTTATTTTTTCCCTATGATAATTTCGGCATGGTATTGCTGCTTATAGGGTTTACAGAGAAAGTTTACTTTCAGAATGTGAGTTTATAAATTAAAGTTCCAAATCCTGGCACTGTAAACCTGAATCTTTACACTTACAGTGTAATAATAGTCAGTGACACCTGTGTCCAGCAAAAAAAATTTGGATTTCAAGCTAGGCATAGCAAATAAATATCCTAAATTGCATCCAAAAGCGCCTGGATGAACAAGTAATCCAAGAAATTATATCTCCAAGAAATTATGATATTGAAAGATGAGAATCAGACTCAGTGGATTTCCACTTAAAAAAAAATGAAATCAGAATTTAGCTCTTGCACACAATGAACCCTCAGCAGGCACTTTTAGTGATAGCATTTTCTCTACAAAATTCTGCAGATGGAGGACATCTCTTGCTTACACTGCCACTTGCTCCAGAAGTCCTGCTCCTACTGAGTTACTTCCTCTCTTTGTGTCTCACCTCACAACTCTCCTTTTTAACTTCACCCTGCAACCAAATCCTCTCTCTGCTCAGCTCAGCACATCTCCTTGCTGTGCTCACTTCAGGCTGAAGGAGAACACGGGCATCTCAGCGCTTCAGGCTTTCAGTGTGCTTGTTCTTTTACTTTTCTCTATTGGCACACGGCTTGTCATTTTCTCCTAGCTATCTGCATGAGTGTAACTATTGCTACTTCTGTGAAACATTTGCTCTTTATTCTGCCTCTCTTCCTGTAGAATACTTTATCACAGTTCTCATAAAGGCCTTTACAAAATGGGGAGAAAGAGAGGCAGTCTCTGTTCCATTCATTCCTTCAAACTGAAAGTCGAGCATATGCTCGCACTTGTTTTCTTTGAAAGATGTGACAAGAGATTATACTGCCATATGCACAGAGTCCTATAATGCTGGTGGAAAGGAAGGTCAAAACCAGCTTTTCATGAGCTCTGCACCCAACAGAGCACCAGGTCCATTCACAGTGATATTCCCAGCATTAATAGACTGCAGAGATTCAGCTGGCCATGTGATTCCTTTCAAGTGGTTTTTATCCAGTGCCATGGCAAACACTAAGCCTTTCTTGTTCACCTCTACTGACAATGAAAGGTTCGACTGCATCCTGGAGCATAAGTGTGACAGATAATGTAAATGCAACCAGAAACCTCTGAAAAGTTCCTTTCTCTCTTATAACTCATTATCTCTAATATTGTCTCTTTGTATTATTTTGTGTCTCCCCTCTGGCCACCCCTGCAACCTGCTTAAGCAGAAAAGAGAACCGCTTTTCCAAGACAATTTAATAAAAATAATAATAAAAAAAAAACTTCTATAGGTTTACGTAAGAAAGAGAGAGCTCTGGATCCTCAAATATGACAGTTAGCAAGGGTTGACTTGAACTTTACCTATATGACTTATTGAAACTGATGCATTAAATTAAATCAATATGCTGGATATTACTTTGCCATCTACTGCTACATCTAGGCTGAAATGATCTGATGTGGAGTGAATTCAGGTGGGAGTGAGACAAAATATTCTATACCAGAAGGCAGCAATTCCACTTGTTAATTGATGGGTTGTTAGCAAGACTTTCAACAACTTGGCAGCTGGCTGGCAGGCCTTGTTCAGTGGGTGAGCACATATGATGTATTGATATTTAAAAACCCACTTACAATCCATATAATCGCACTTCTTCCTCCCACTTTTTTCTACCTAGTCTTGTCATAGTCAAGAGCAAGGGGTTATGGCAATGGAAGAGATAAAACCAAAATGCTTTCTTCATTCTTTCTCTTTATTTAGCTTGATGGCATTCTGAAAACAGTGAATTTCACTATTTGCCCTGTAAATTTCTAGCTGAAGGACTAAGTTTTGTTCACCTAGAAAAGAGACCAAGTATCCATTTTCACTATCACAAGTTCTTTTTCAGGTTCCCTAACATAGTAATGAGTTAGAAATAAGAAAGCGCTAGTCAGAAAACCTAAAAATCAAAAAGCAGACCAAGATTAAGAATCATTGCAGGGTTTATTCTGGTTTTCTTTCCATACAGTATTTACTACACATTAAGTTCACTATTGTCTTTTCATTCACTGCTTCATGTCTATATGTGCTGTATAAGACCATTGGAGTGGTATAAAAGTACTTCACAGTCTTTATTTATCCTTACAACTACTGTGCACAGAGGGTATTTTACTCATTTTATAAGTAAAAAAATGTAGTACAAAGAGAATAAGTGACTTTCTCAGGTTTAGAGAACAGAGAAACCAGAATCAAATCTTGTTCCAAAGATGTGTACAAACCTGGAGTGTTTGTTTCACTGGCATTATAGAGGGCTATAGAAGTCACAGTTTCACTCTTCCCTTGCTTTAGAGCACATCTACTCCTTGAGCACAGTGAACCCCTCTCCTCACCAGATGAGTATCTTTTTTACTGTGACAAATTAACACTGTACATGGTAAATTACTAGATGTCATCTGAGATGCTGACCCATGTTTTGTGACAGTCTCAGGAACAGAATCATGCTGTTCAGAGAAACACACATGCTAATGATGTGGTAAGTGCAATGTCCCTTGTGTTTACTTCTGCTGTGCAGTTCTGTGGATGCACAGAACCATCAGCTGTGTCTCCCTAACCCCCTTTGAGTCCAAACCAGGAACCTGCTTCCAAGGAGACTTATCCTGCCCTACCCCGTATGCTTTAAGTCACATTATGGAAACATCTGAACTGAGCTGTCTGGAAGATATGCTCCAAAAGTTGTCTTCAGCACTCCTCACAGCACCTCACAGGACAGATAGAGCTAGCCTAATGCAGACCCCCCTGAAATATACTTCAGATGGATACTGGTCATCAGCAGCTAATGCCTCTGGCTGCAGATTAACCTCTATGACACTGAACCACTTGATTAGGTAGAGCCCTCTTTTAGGCATGAACTTCTATTGCAAGATTCACAAAGTAAATGAGCACTTATCTGTAGGGCTAGGTAATGTGACTCTTACGTGGATATTCACTGCATAGTCCAAATTAAAATGGATTCCCAATGAGAACTCTTTTAAACAAACTTGATTATAAACACGTATGGAATAGAAGTGTGAGAATTATAATGGTTCTTCTGATCTAAACAGTTCTGATGGATAATGACAGTGAGTGATCTCTTTTGCCTTTCCACTGCTTTAGGATAATGAAATACATTATTGTAGCAGGATGTTCTGCCAAAGTGGGGGTAAAACAGCATTGGGCTTACACTGCTTATGGTCTTGAAGAATGCTGGGACCAGCCTGACTCTGCAATCCTAAAGTCAAAAATTCCAAGGTTGTGAACAATAGTTTCCTGACAGAAACTGATACTGGTAAGGATATGGCAAAGTTCCTGATGAAGGAACCAAGAAGTGACAGCACCAATATCTTATCTAAAGCTGCTGAGCTGAAGGCTTCTGAGCTGGCACACGTAGCCTAGAAACGTTTGATTGACAGCCAGTCACTTTATACTATAAAAGCTCAGTCCCACTGTTTTACAGCACCAACCTAACATGTTTCTTCTGGAGGTGTGTGTGGAGATTCCTGCCTTGAGCAGGCATGCCTCAAGGTTGCTCCCTGAGGCTGAGTGAGAGATTTGGCTACAGTCATTGGCATGGGTAGGTAACATAAATCTCTACTTATTAAGCTAGCTTTGAAATTATTGATTTAACAAATATGAAATTATACTATTATTTATAACTATCTAGACTGTGTTAATTCTGATTAATGTCTTTTTAGTTTGATTATTATAATCAATTTAAATAATCTTTCTAACATGTTTATATTTTTATAAAACAAACATGACATTTATATGTTTGTGTTAATATTCATAAAAGATAAATTCAAATAAAAGATCAATTATTCCTATACAGTCCTTGAAACATAAATTATTGACCAAGTTTGGAACTTGGATTGGATCCAATATAGCTAGACTCCTCTTTGAGAAGGAGTTTAGAATGAGAGCAAGGAGGTGGGGACTGACTCAATGGGACTGCTGCCCTGATAAACTTTGCTTTCAGCTTCCATTCTGTCTGTGACAGTTAAAAAGAGGAAAAGCATGGTCATGTTTCCCTTAGAATAGTGGGGGATTTTGGTGATAGCAAGGACTGAATATCTTCCAGAAGTCCTAACACAGGGCATACACAATGGAATTTTCATGTTCAGGGCATCTCAGAATTTCTCTTGAGCCATTAAATATGTCACCAATCTCCCTTGTGAAGAAAAACTGGCAGTGAGGAACTCAATAATATGAGATTATAAATAATATGAGATTAGTAATTTTCTTAATTTACGGGTTTATGATGCAATTTCTCACCCAAATGAAAGCTCCACTCTTTGAGGCAAAATGTTTAAAGATGTATGCACAACTGCAATAAAAATATTCAAGGTGATGAAAGACCAAGAATATGATGAGGTTATTGTAATTATGGCAGAGCTTGCAGGTACAAACCATCTGGCAGAACTGCTAATTTCATAGCAGCATATTCTCAGTGTGCTAACTTTGTCAAAAGCTTTGAAAGTCAGCATCCATTTCTATTCTGAGGTACTGTTTTCAAAGGTCACTCTCTAAAGTGTTCACACAAAGACAGAGAGAATAGAAAAAGCCTGACTGTTTATCCACATTTTACTTGCACATGAAAGGAAATTCTGAATTTAACTGGGAGAAGAAATGTGGTATCCATTCAACAGTCAAGAAACACTGCACTATAGCACTTGAGAATGCCTCTAAACCTACTGATGGGACAGTACTATCTTCTCCTGGAATTATTTACACCATCTTTTCTTTAATATGTAGAATTATTTTTAATTACAAGTATTTAATTTGATTGTCTGATGATGCATACCCTATATATTTGCTTTCTAGCAGTGGATAAAATTTTTTCACAAGACCAACAATCTGTCACAAATTTTCAATTTAAAGTACTCTAATAATTGTGAAGAAACACAGTAGTTATCATCAATTAATCCCTGACTCCCCAAAGACTGCTGTCTCTACAGACCACATAGCTCCCCAGAGAGAGACCAAATAGCAGTGTAGTCAGGACCAAATTAGAAACTGTTTCTGCTTCCTAGAAATACGTATTCTTCAAATTCACCTGCATGCAAACACATTTTGTTCTTTACTTCTTTTCTGAGGAATTTAAATCACATAAAAGATATTAATTCATTTCTGTTAGAAAGGAAATTTTTCTTTTGCAGAAGTCTCTGCTGATAGCAATAGATTTTTATACTGTATGGCCAAAGTAAAAGAGATATTTAAATATTTCCTTTTGGAAACTTTATGTTTGGCATATAATTTTCATTGGGCAAGCACACAAATGAATCCCATTACAGTTTTTTGCAGTGATTTTGGGCAGTTTACAGCCAGTTTACCAAAACCAATGGGGATTGTATATGTAATTAATTTGTTTGCTTACTCTTGACATTACCTATTTATCTGCCTCCAGACAATGATGAAGGCAAATACTTTCATCCTTAACACAATGTGAATATTTCACCCTGAAATGAGTTTCAAATATTCAAAAAAAGTTTATTAAAAAAACCTTAGTAAATATAGACATTTACCATTTGTAAACTGCATATTTCAAAGATGTGTCAGCTGGTATTCTGACTGCTGAGGAGAAGAAAAAAAATCTTCATTTTTTTCTGTGCACAAGTTGCTAAATTTAAGACTGCTTTACAGCCAATATCCATATCTGAAAGGCTCATATGTAGTGAAATATATTAAGAAATATCACTCAAAATCAGTAACACTGGTTTTTTTTAAAAGATATGTCATATTCTGCCATACATATAATAAATTTCACGCTTAAGAGAAATTTTAAAAGTTAATTTCAAGCTAAATGGTTCAATTAACACCAGAATAAGGTTTTAGAAGCAATACATTTCAACATATTTTTCACCTCTGCTTTGATAGGTTTGTATTCATGCTTATTGAGGAACTATCCGAGATCATTTTTGGAAGATTCCTTACTGGGAAAGCTTGTAGGAATGAAAAAAACAAACAAATAAGATATGTAATGATAAAAGGAAGGGTTGGATATACAAAGAACGAATGGCAAATATCCCTTGGATTAATAGTACATGTTTCCTTGGTAGATAAACCATAAACAAAATGGAAAACAAAATGAAAAAAATTAAGAATGGACAGAAGGATAAGAGAAAGAACAATGTGTGTGGAAGAAATTCAGGAAATAAAGTGAAAAATAAAAGATAAAAATATGACAGGACAAACTGCACTTAGAATTTTTTTTGACTGGCCAAAAGCCATGTATTTGATGCCACTGATTGTATACCTCTGAGCTAGAATCTTTTTTGCAGATTTTCTCAGGTCATCCACCTCTTTGTCTGCACATGCAGTAGCAGTCCAGGGCTGTTAGGAGTAAAGTCAAACATTAGGTTTCTCTGTAGTTTTTACTTTGTAACATATAGCAATAGAAATTGATTCAAAAATCAATTTCTCCAACTGGAAAATCTATGGGAGTTATAACAGAAATAATTTAACAGCGTAAAAAAATAGAAATTCAAAATGCTTTTGCAAGTGTTTTGGCCATATTCATTAATAGCAAAGCTCTGATTTTTCAACACATATTCAGTTTAACAGAGTATTACTTCAGGGAAGGCTTTTTTTGTAAGAGGTAGCTTGAACCATTCGTTTTTTGCATGATTTATGAGATTTTAGTTCAATTCTACTAGGCCCACACTGTGATTGTGGGCCACTACTCTATTGATGCAAAGGATGTTCAGAAATAGTATGGGAAGGGTGGAAAAGCAGAAAAACTCTGCCACTGTATGTGTGAGAGCAGAATGATGGTTACCCAAAAAAACAGGAACACAAAAAGCTAGAGTTAAGATAAAAGGAATAAATATTTTTTTAGGCTACTGATTTAAAGTAAACTGTAGGCCTGCATTCAAGGAGGGTGATTGTCTTATTCATTCCATGGAAGTCAAATACAGAAAAAAGCCCTAAATAAGTTTGCCAGCGCTGTTGCTGCTCCCTGACGAGCAATGAGGATTATATTTGTGCCCCCATCCTACAAACAGGAGGATGATGAGGAGAGATGTGTGATTGTTTATAGGCAGACCTGGCCAACCTAATGAGCCTTGGCTCAGTGTTGGTAAGGCAGTGTGGTTGTCACAAAAATAGGCAGTGTTACAGAGTAGAGTGACCCTAAATGAGTGAGAATATGGCCAATTTTTCCTCAAGGATGATTTCCTTTAAAAGAAATTGGAAATCGCTACCTGTAGAGATAGCTGGTTATCCAGGTCAGATACAATTCAATTCTTCTGTCCTTTGGTTATCAGTATTCTTGTCAAGTTGTCTGGAACCATGCAAAATCAGGCTATTACACAAAAGTTATGCCATTCAGAATTGTATTAAAAATATCTTGTACAACATGACTTGAACAATTCCACCTAGTTTTGGGAAGTTCAGGTATGGCAAAACAAACTGCAAAAACAAAATGTTGTGATGGAAATGTGTAATTTTGCAGACATCAAAATGGAACACTTGGATAGATTTAAAACCTAATCAATTACACAGGATTTTACAGGGGAGATAAAGAAAATGAAAAGCAAACCCAAAGCAAAAAGCCCTCTACCAGCATGATGAAACGATGATTCATGTGACTGTTGTAGCATCCTACACCAGTAATAACCAAACTAAAGATTAATCTGCAAAAAGAGCAACAAACAGCATGCATTCAGGAAGAGAACAGGAGAAAGCAGAGGAATTTTGTCCTTCATATTTGCAGCATAAATTAAAGAAAAAATATTTCCCTCTGCTTCACAAAGATGACAGATAATCTTCCAGCCAGTATATTCCAAGCAAGAAAGAGTGGACCACAGAGAAACTGATTGAATTTTGTGACTGACAGAGAAATCTAAGAGGCCAAGTGAATACAGAGAAGCATATAAGAAGAAGGCATCTTCACACAGTGTGACAAAAGACACAGTAGTAAATACATTCAAGGCAGGAGAGTATCAATATACAATTGATTTGAGAGTTTTGGCTATTCTTAGAAAGCCTTATCAGGTAAACAGCTGCTTCTTAAAGCTTTTGTCAGAATTTTTGGAAGGTTGTTCTAATAGAAATATAAAAAAGGGATCATCAGTGCTTTGCAGAAAGTGCTTCTGAGAGTTACAAAGCACCAGATAAATTAATTCTCTGCTGGAAACAAAGGATATGAGAAGCTACATACTGTATATGAGAAGCTACATTTGTTAAAAAGAACTTCCAGTAGCTGAAGAAAAAGACCATAAGTATGGCAATGGATACCAAGTTCCTGATGTGACTAATAAAAAACGTAAGCAGAATTAATGAAAAAATGTGACAGCGTTGGTTTTCCATGCTGTTCTGATTTTAACAGAGATAAAGTTAATTGTCTCCATAGTAGGTAATAAGGAGCCATGTTTTGGATTTGTACTGGAAGCAGTGTTGATAAATCAGGGATGTTTAGTTATTGCTGAGCAGGGCTTGCACAGCATCAGGACATTTTCTGCCTCTCACATCATCCCAGCAATGAGCAGGCTCTGGGTTCACAAGGAGATGGGTGGGGACACAGCTGATCCCCACCTCACCAAAGGGATGTTCCACACCATGTAGCTCAACATAGAAACCCAGGGGAAGAAGGGGGAAAGAGGGACTTTTGGAGTGATGGCATTTTTCTTCCCTAGTATGTGATGCAGTCAGGCTTTCCTGGAGATGGTTGAACACCTGCCTGCCCACAAGAAGTGTTTAAAAAAAATTTATCTCAGTCCATGAGTTATTTTCTTTCTTTCACCCTTCCAATTCTCTTCCCCATCACATGGGGGGAGTGAGCAGGTGGCTGTGTAGGGTTTAGTTGATGGTTGGGATTAAAGTAGGACACGTGCACTCTATATACAAGCATCCTAGCTGTGAAGAAAGATCCTGAACAGCTGGATGCAGTCCATTGTTGTTCTTATTTGTAACAAAGGGACCTGGCTTCTTTTGGAAATTACTGAAAAATAATCACCTCTGAAAATTGCTGCAGAAATTCGGTATAGACAGAAAAGGAATAATATTTTTAGATCTATACCTTTGTATTAAACGACTGAAGTACAAAGAAAGGAAAGTTATTTTCTCATGGATTACACTTACACATTTGATATCATATTGTTTTTTTAGAAAACTGCAGCTGGATGGAGTTGGTGAAAAAATTCTAAAAAGTTATACAAAATCTCCATGGAAATTCTGATGACAAAACATAAGAAAAGTAATTGGTTTAACTTGAGGGTAGGTAAAAAACAAGGTTGTAAATTCCACTGACCCTCTTTAACTGTTAAAAAAAGCCAAGAAACAACAACAACAAAAAAATCAACCCAAAAAACCCCACAAAAAAAAACCCAAACAAAAAAAGAAAACCCACACCAAAAAAAAAAAAAAAAAAACCAAAAAAAAACACAACCAAACAAAAAAAAAAAAATT